>OY986040.1:109406275-110006275 GCA_963920215.1 Nineta flava | reverse complement strand
TGTTCAATGAACCCTGTACACAACCCTTAGAACATCATCGCCTACTTGTATTTTATGTTGTTATTATATTCAATGCATATACATAGAACATAGAAAACACCCTTTGACTTTTCTTCTATATAAACAACCATATAACCAACACCAAAGAGTATAAATTAAGCAGGCGAAACAAGAAATTAATTGCAATATCATCTCGTTCCTCTGTTCGTCTGCCACGATTACTTCTTATTTTCTCCTTCCTTTCGGCCGAAGTTTTGTTATTCTCAACTATAATATATATGCAATAAAATACATTTTACACACATGCTATTTTGAATTGGGCATGTATTTATGTTGTCTAATGTTACGTATTCTAATATCCATAGACTTTTAAATTTTATATAATGTGTAATTAACCAAACTTTATAGATTTTTTAAGTCTTTAGAAAGTTTTTTTTATATTTGTTAAATGAAAAATATCTATGAATTGAATATTAAAAACTTTTCCTAAATATACTCAAACTTTATCGGATCCATCGATGTCAACAAATACATGCACTGTACACGTTCAAATATTTCAAAACTTCTTTCAAGGCTTCGTTCTATCGTTTTCGATTTTTATTCCTATTATTTTGTTATAAACATGAATATAACGAATGGAAACAATAAAAATCATAACAAGAACAAATATAACAATAAAAACTGATAATAATTATTTAAAAAAGATCAAACAAACAATCGAAATAATGGATCGAAAAAATGATAACAGTAAACGCATGAACAGAAACTTATATTAATTCAGATTTAAAGGTCCAAGTTATTAAAAGAACCAATCATATTGTACCATGTGCTATAATTACTGTCTAGCTAGACTCTCCAAATTGAGTGTAATATAGTCACTTTCTTTGGGTTTTCTCATCCAAACTTAATATAAATTTCTTAAGAAATGCCTGCAATTCGGGAAATTTTTTTTCTGCAATTATTTTGATATTAAAAACATTGTTTGCAAACTCGATCTTCTCTCACGGTCTTAGAGCCTATCTCTTACGGCTCTAAAGAGAATATTTTAATGTCAAAATAATTGCAGTCCAATAAAACATGTCCTTCATGTCTATATAATCTTCGAAATTTATATTTAGTTTGTGCGATAAGACGCAATGCCGAAGATATTTATGGACAAAAAAAGATAATTTCCATATTCCTCATGCCAATCGTTTGCATTATTATGGAATTTTTTCAGCTTTCTTACAAGTTAAAAGAATTTTTTTTAATACAAAAAAACGTGTGAGCCTCATCACATAAACTCACAAGGGAAGTGAAACTTCTTTTATTATTTACAAATGTTATCAGCGGTTTATAATAGTTAAAACTGATGTAATGTGTACCCTGTTTACATAAATTATACATCGCTTTCTCTTACTTCTCTTGAATCGCCCGTTGTTGAACCGTTTCCCCTTTAATGTCACATAAAATTTCAGATACCTCGCTAAAAAAGTTTCACTTCATACAAAATGATTTATAATAAAAATATGTAAAAGTATAAAAATTATTACAAAAATACGAATGTCCATTTTTTAAATAATTGGCATTTAAATCACTAGAACGTTGAACAAGAAAAAAATTATCAAAAGTTTTACGATTTTTTCTAAAGCTCATTTTTTATATGATACAGGCAACAATAATTACACGTAATTATCTTCTCCTAACATAAATGTAAAATGTTATTCCTGCCAGTTTCGCACTCAAGACTTATTTCCCCTCTATTGAGTCATTTCCCCCCTAATGTAACAAAAATTTTAAACAAAGTTACGCCAGTAAAGAAGTTTCACTTCAAAAACGATTCTAAAGGTTGATAATTCAATCCAGAAAGTTTGTAAAATTTACATAAACATTTTTTAAGGTTGATCGGACACATGTATAGGTAAAATCGGCAATGTATAGATAAAAATCTGAATTTTTGATCTGTAATTACTTGCTAACTCATACGTATAAAATAATTTTTACAAAAAATTTGACAAATGTAATTAATGTAATTAATCATTTAAAATTGGAATTTTAACATGTTGTGAATAGCAAATGTTGAATGAACGCATACATTTTCGATAATGTTGCTCCACCTTCTATAGATTAAAAAGTAAAAAACTTCTACTTTTAAGTTGAAATTTTAAAAAAATAAATAGTCTGACGAAGAGGTTTGTAAATATCTTAATTAAAAAGATAAAAAATTCACAAAAATTTTCGTCAAATCGACAAAATAATCGTCAAAAGACGATTATTCATTATTTCTAGTAATTAAATAATTACATAAATCCGATTACTAGTGATGTTAGATGCTATCTAAATTTAAATAATTAATTTACAAATTAAAAATTTTAATTCCTGTTAAAAAAAAAATTATGTTTATTACGATTTGTACTTTACCGTTCAGTCAACCTTAATAACAACGATTTTTAATCATGCAAGATTATATTTATTTTCAATTGTATAGTAGTCAATTGTATATAGTAATTGATAGTTTTTAATTATATGGAAGTGGAGGCCCGTCCGTTGCTATTCCCGACCCCGATATTCTCTCTACGACCCTGTATATGTATACAATAACGTATTTTCATTAGTATTACGTTTTTACACTTTTGGTTACGTTTACATTTCGATAAATATCTTACCTTTCTTGATAATTCCTTAAGAACTTATAGATCCCTTTAAAAATTACCTATATAATTAGTGAATAAACGAAGTTTATTTGTTTTAATTAATCGCTTACCACACATTTGTTAAGAGTATCTTAAATTCACCCTTTCTGTTAATATCGAATTGTGTGACAAAACATCCTTATACCTCATTGCTAACAGCAGGTGTACCAGAAATACACCCCCTTTATAAAATGCACATGTATACACGCACGCATTGAATAGAATAATGAGAATGGCCGCCGCGAGCATGAAAATAATTTTAATATGATTAATAGATTTTTACTGTTATTTTAGTGAAACTCACGAAACCATTCGTGAAGAAATGAGAAGTAAAATTCTAACAAAACAACTTTTACACACACTCTTACGAACCACTGCTTATTGTCTGCAATAAAATCTACGTTAATATAACTAGTCCATAGCGACCCATCTCTCCGAAACTAATGCAAGGATTGTACTTTTGACAACTAAAATGAACTTACAAAGATACAAGGGTATATTAAGTTTAGTCTTGACTTTGTAACGCTCGAAAATATTGATCGCAAACATAAATGTTTGAAATAGGTATTCATAAAATGGCCTAATTCGGCTATTTCCGTATGTCCTTCCGTCTGTGGACAGGATAACTCAAAAACAAAATTAGATACCGAGCTGAACCTTTGGTTGTGTGTTCTAGTGCTAAAAAGTAAAATGTGAATGGGCCAAATCGGACTATTTTTGGGCAAAATGAGCAAAACTGTCTATCTTTGAAACCGTAAGAGATAGAACAAAAATGTAAAGACAAAAAATATTCCTTTTATAAAAATAAACAACTTTTGTAAGAAATTTTTTTTATAAATTCAGTATATACCGGGTATTTAAGCAATTAACTCAGTTAGTTATTATTTTCACTTGTTTTAAAATAATTTATACGATTTTGTTTTTGAAAGAAATGGTTTCGTGTTTTTTATCGATGAAAGAAGGAGGTACTCAATTCCACCTGTATATTTTTTTTTATGTATGATCACACATAACTTTTTACAGAGTAGTCTGATTTTGATAATCTGTTTACCGAACCGAATATCTCTTAATATTCAATTATGAATACTCGTACACTTAAATTATGAAATTTACAAAGTGTATTTCATGGACAAATATTCTCAATATAGGGTACTCATTACAACCTCGAATTCGCAATTTCGAATTATTACCCACAAAGAATGCAATTTAAAAAAACCTTTAAACATTATAAATAACTTTTATTATAAGTTCAATACTATTGAAAAAAAAGAAACTATAAGACTCGAGGGAAATTATAATTTTAATGAAAAATCAAATAATCAATATATTTATGAATAACGAACAAATAAAAGACAATTTTTTTTTTAAATATCAATATCCTTCGTATAAAAAATATAACTAATATTATATCATCGATATACCTAATTTCAATTATAAAATTGTCTGTCAAGCCCACACATAGTACAATCTTCAATAATAATGGTTCTATACTCCGCATTAGAACTCGAGACAGCTGACAGCTACAGTTTTACTATTTCAGCACGATTCGTATTTTGTTGAAATCTTATATATATTATGAACCACAAAAGTAATGCTTCAAAAAGTATTTACCTTTAACGTACTCGTCTCAGTACCCTGATAATCAGCATTGTATTTTAACAACGCAAAAACAATTTTTCATATCAATAAGAATCAAAATCAATGACATGTTCGTCTATATAATACCTATATGCTTGTTCTTTCCTAATATGTCTTCATAACCTTAATGGAAATTGGCATTAGTATAATATTGTGGCGGTTACATGTACACAAATAGTAATATGTGGAATAATAATTTAATGTTGACTTCAAAGTAATACTAGCTCATCTGGCTAATCTTCCGTGGTGTAACGGATAGCACACTGCGCATAAAGTCCAGTGTTCGAGATCTTGTTTATAAGTTTATTTTTTCATATCAATATTAATTAATAATAAAAATAGTTTAAGAAATTTGCTTTTAGTATAAAACCAATTTGACAAATGTTAAATGCCATTTCTTTATTATTCGGTAAAACATTTTCAATAGGAATCTAAGGAATTTTGGATTGGATTTGCGCATTAACTTGGTTATTAAATCTTGCATATTACAGATAAAAACTTGTATTTTTCGATACGGAATACTCAAAAGAATCAGAATCGGTCTCGTTGATTGCTTATATTTCTATTAAGGTAAAAAAATAAAATCTGCGTATTCGATTTAATCAAATCATATTTGTTCATTTAATACTTTTTTCCCATTTATTTTCATATAATCAAAATTGAAATTTAATTAAACTTTATCAGCAGATTCAGGAGTTTTGTACTGCAGTGTATATTGTGATGAATATGGTTGGTTTATTCATTTTTTTATTGGTATCTGGCTAAGTATTTTACAAGATATATAGCAACAATATTATTGAAATATAAAATTATCTAGAAAATGATTTTGTTTTCATTTTTCATATTTCTATTTTAATCATTTTTAGAAAAGTATTTCTTTAATAATTTATATTAGGACATATTTTAATATTTAAATAGCTAATTTTATATTAGGACAAAGCTAACTGTGAGTTTCAATTGCAATGCATGTGAGCTACCGTTTAAACTTTTTAAGCTATGCTATTAAAACAAACTAAGTTATTAAAATAAAATTTTGGAAAAATTAAGTGACATATGCTCCATAAAAAGTATGGCAACCTCCACCAGCTCGTCCCGTAGAAATATGAATTATATTGATAATTAACAACCTTCACCTTCTATTAATTTTTTTTTATTTATCTAAAGAAAAAAACCAAAAACCAAAACGACCCCTTATAGTCAATCTCCTACCACCCCTATGGATGATAATTAATGTAAAAAACATTAAAAACACTGAATTAATCAATAAAACCCCAACGTCATTTTAAAAAATTGAAGGACATTTCAAGAATAACAAGTGAAAGTAACAACCAACTGAGTTAATTGCTAAAATTCTCGGTATATACTGAGTTGATATACTCAGTATATACTCTCGGTATATACCGACTTCAAAATTTTACAAAAATTTTTGCAAATGTCGATCCTACCTAGTAGATGTCGAAAATCACCATCTGTAAAATTTATATATATATATATATATATATATATATATATATATATCTATGGACATATAAATATATATATATATATATATATAAATTTTACAGATGGTGATTTTCGACATCTAGTAGGTAGGATCGATGGACATTTGCAAAATTTTTTGCAAAAGTCGGTACGAGACCAATAGCGCCATTTCCTTCCAGGAAATTCGCTAAAAAGGGGCCATTAGAGAGAAAATAAAAATTTGAACAAAAATCGTTTAATTTATTTATTTTTAATAATACCAATACCAGTACGTAGCTGGAGCATTATTCTCTGAAAGTAAGGCGTAGCTTGTCAACATGACGAAATAATAACTCAAAAGTTTACATTTCACAATTGTAGTTTTTAAAGATTATGTTTTAATCAAACTTAATAACAATAAAGTACCATAGCATATTTTCATCAGTCTATTTATATTTGAATTTGATTGCAATTCTATGGGAGATCACAGATCATTCTTGGGGGGTCCATGGCCACTTCGACCCCCATTAAGCTGCGTCAATGAATAATAATACTTTAGTAGTTATGTCTTTCTTTAACAATACATTGTACATAACCACCTTTACATTTAATAGTGTAATAATTGTTCAAAAAACGAATCACCCTAAAAATCGCTCTCGTTTTAAGTGGAAACAATCCGTGTATCTAGATTTAATTTACGAAGCTAATTAATTTTATATACTATATCAAATATTACCTAAACCTATTAAGAAAATTTTAACCTTAAGAAATAGCAATAGTAAAAGTTGTGGGTGATATTCATCGACAAAATTTACCATCTGTAAAGTACATTACTATATACCTAGACACCCTTATATACCTAGATATACATATAATATATATATATATATATATATATATATATATATATATATATATATATATATATATATATATATATATATATATATAAATATAAATATATATATTTATATTTATATGTTTACAGCAATGAATTGAAATACGCCAACTGCTTTAATGTCTGTTTTGATATAAACTGCATGCAACGTTTTAGCTTTATCGGTATGAGCTTGTAAGGTAAATGATTATATTGAATAATTATTATTTAAATAAATAATAAATATATATAAAAGATATAATTAATCTTTATTAAAATTGATCTTTATAATTTGATTTATGAAATGTTATTATTTTAATATGTAAATTACCAAGGTTGTTAACATTCAAAGCAACCGTGATAATAGAGGGAAGTTATAGTTGTTATGCAACAGATAAAAATTATGGACAAAATTATAATAATAATTTAATGATAAAGCGACACCGCTACAAGCTCAATACCTTAACCCAATACTTTATTTCATTTCAGGGGCGTCACGAGGGTGGTACTCCAAGGGGTATCCATATCTCAGTACCATGAAACTTCACTTAAAAATCAAGATACTATTTCGAGCAAAAAAATTTTTTAGTTTTGTAAGTGTATATTTTGTAAATGTATAGTTTCGTAAGTTTATTATTAGAAGAGAGAACAATTTTGGACAACTCAAACCATTATGAAACAGTCGTATATAATTCAGTCTGAGATCAGTTCAACCTATTCCTGTTACCAAACTGATCGTGTAATAGGTTGAAGGAAGGATAGACTAACAAACTGTTAAATGTTTTGATATTTTTCATCGGTGATTATATATATTAACTCCACCCTTCACTCTAAAAAAGCATTACCATTTTTATGAAAGAATTAAAGCATTGCAATAGAAATAAAATTGAAATTTTGAGCCGTCTTGAAAATATGATGGCAAAATAGATTGACTGTATACACCATGGCTCTGTCGCCTAATCTGAAGTTCTTGGACTGAAGTGATGTCAAACTGAGCGTGCAACATTCGTCTAAGTTCATGAAATTAAATCATCAGAAGATGAAAAATGAAGCTTTTAAGTTAAGAACTCCGAGTTCGTTAAACAATACAAACATCGTGGATTAAAATACTAATTACAGATAATTTTTTTTTGTTCTCTTACCAAAATGTTCGTATTTCAACTGTCTAGCCATTAAATGATTGTGCGAATGTATTGTTTACCGTCAACTTTTCAGCATACACATATCTAAATATTACAAATGTAATATTCTTAATTTCATTATATTTAGAATTCAATTTTACAAACTTTAATATTAACTAATTTTATTATTTTATTAGTCTATGATATGAAGAAAATTGTTTATGAAAAACATTTTACTTTAAATAGGTACATTTAACTATATATATCCTACCGTTGTTGTATTTTCTGAAAATATTTTGTAAATAATCCAATAATTAAACTTTTAAAAGGAATATTAAACAACTAAAATACGTTAATTTATTTCTAAGAAATTTCAATTTCAAACAGTATCAACCTTCTATTTTTATTGTCTTATATAGTTCTACAAAAATAGCTTGTTGATTTTAATTCTGTCTGGGTCATTTATATAAAATATTTTTCTACTTAATTCACTCGTAAAGTTCAATGACCTTTTATCAGCATATATATATATGCAAAAAAAAATGTAGCTATTGTGATTGTGCAATGAAGCGATTTTCCAAAATTGTCCACCGAATCTAGAGTTGATGTCAAATATGACTATCTATCTATCTTCTATTGGGATATGTGTCTGTACGCGCTCTAAATGAAACTTTGTACGAAATGAAACTTGGTATGCGACTTGCTTTTGGTGTTTCAAAGACTTAGTTCGTTAACGAGAAAAATCGATCGAGGGGAAAAGGAGGCTTAGAGAAGAAAAAATCTTTAACAAATTTTACTACAATTTATCATCTTACCATCTTTTCTGTAACTCCAACAATAACATAACTATTTACAGTTTTAATGTTTTAATACTTGAATTAATATTTAATATGTTCATAAATACTAAATTTCATTTTGATTCATACCTCTCAGAAACTCACTTACTATAGCTCCTATTTGGCGTGCGTACTTATATTGTGGAAGGAACTTAACAATTACGAAACAAAAAACATTTACTACGGTGAAAACATACACTAAAATTGCAACTGCCATACCAAATTCACTGTCAACTATTCACTGTCAACACAATTATTGCAAGGTACAATAAAAAGCACCATAAATGTTAAAACACTATATATTTTATTCTAGTTTTGTTCACTGGGCATAGTATATTAAAGACAATGTTCACTGAGCTTAAACATGTTTCTTTATACGGTTGTCAGTTACAAATTGAAGACACGTTGCGTTATGAAAAGATTACCTGGCATCTCTATATCTGACAGGTGAAGATCCAGAGGGTAAGACAATGAGAGTAATGAAGCGCAGCCCATTCATTTGTTTTGTCGAATATATATATCTTCACCTGTCAGATATAGAGATGCCAGGTAATCTTTTCATAACGTGTCTTCAATTTGTAACTGACAACCGTATAAATAAACATGTTGCTCAGTGAACATTGTCTTTAATATACTATGCCCAGTGAACAAAACTAGAATAAAATATATAGTGTTTTAACATTTATGGTGCTTTTTATTGTACCTTGCAATAATTGTGTTGACAGTGAATAGTTGACAGTGAATAGTTGACAGTGAATTTGGTATGGCAGTTGCAATTTTAGTGTATGTTTTCACCGTAGTAAATGTTTTTTGTTTATAATAAAATATAATATATATATATATATATATATATATATATATATATATATATATATATATTATTGTAAAATTTTTATTTTTGAAAATATATGTTTGTCATTTCACTAGTTCATCTTGCCCAAAATTATGCATAAACTAGGCGTGTGTCCGATATAAAAAGCATAAATACGAACTTCCACGTTTGTAACTTCAAAAAGAACGCACTTCCCATAGAAACTTATTTTACTCCCTTAGAAACCAGTTTCCAATATTTCTAACTTCAAAAATGACAAACTCCCGTATTAAACCCCCTTAGTAGATGAATTTTCAAAAATTTCTTAGTCATCTACGTTATACGAGGGAGTCCTGTGCCAAATTTTATGCGTCTAGATCCACCGGTTTAGGTGGTTTAATTGTTTAGGTTACCGGTTTAGACTATGCATTGTCAGTCAATGTTAGAGTTTTATTAAGTAAATTGTAAATATTTTGGCAAAGAAGGGCACAAATATGCGTACTTACCAATATTCTGCCACCCCTCTACCCCAAAGTTCAAATTAATTAGATCTCTAGATATGAGACTAATATCCTGATTTAATTCTAGATCTACGTACTGACTCAAAATCGTAGCTATAAATTTCTTTAAACTTCATTCACACACCTTTATCATTAACAGATAATTACAAAAAAAATAATTAATGGAGCCATCCTTTTTTGTGTTAAATACATTCTACTTCGACGTAAGAACCAACATCATACAGGACAATATCACAAGTTTTGACATTAGGTACACAGAAATAAAAACATCCTGAAGAAATTCTAGTATACACAGGCATTTAAAAAGTACTTAATAGTAGGATTTAAAAATGGACGAAATCAATTATTGTCGATTATGGCGTTATCACCACTGTTCGTTGTTCATATTTTGCATAGAGAGGGAGAGATAGAGTATAAAATCTTTCCCATTTTCTTTAATACAATGAAAAGGTGATTATAAAACTTTCCATTATACGTACAAGAATAATAATCATCATCCAAAGCCCAGATCAGTTTCATATACGCTACTCATAGACTTAATTCTATTCATAGAGAAGTAGTCGATATATCACACTTTTCGAAAAAATATAAAAGCTTATGTAGCGGTATCGCATTTTCATTAAATTATTATTATAATTTTATTTATCATTTTTAGTTGTTGCATAACAACTATAACTTCCTTCTATTATCACGGTTGCTTTGAATGTTAACAACTTTGATAATTTACATATAAATATATATAATATGTCATAATTCAATTTAAAAAAGATCAATTATATCTGTCATTCATATTTATTATTTATTTAAATAATAATTATTCATTTTATCAATCAATTATCTCTACACTTACTTCAGAATCGAATAAAGGTATTATTGGACACAAAAGAGCGTTTATTTTTCAAAAAATTTCAGTTGATTTGTACCTTATTCATTCGGTTTTAGGAGAAAAAAGTTTCGGCTAAAAGTTATTAGTATATTTATAACAAGCAACTTTTATCCATTTCATTTTTCGAAAACCCGATAAATAAATGAATTATAAAATTTTTTTAAAAAAGTTCAAAAAAAGATCATCATTTTTGTAGTCATATAAATTAGCATTACAAATGATTCATAGACTTAAATAAATTCATAGAGAAGTAGTCACTGTATGATAGTATCCGTATTAAATGTTAAAGTTTTAAATTAGAGTTGAATGTAAGGGTCTAATATTACGAATGTATCTTTCTAAAGAAATAGTCATCTAAATTCAGGGTCATCTAGATTCAAACTTATTTATAAGATGCGCAAAACTTCAGAGTTGTTCATTATAAATATACTAACAACTTTTATTTGAAACTTTTTAATAATCGAATGGATTTGGCACTAATCAATTACAAAAGTCAAGTAGAGGCCGAATTCGGAGTTTTAGCATGTTATCAGCGGGCGATTTAAGAAAAAACAAATTCGTAACATATGAGTTACGTAGACTAAACTAATTTTCACAGAGGAAAGAATCATTATGAACTTAAGTAACCATGACGATACGAGTTATATTAATTATAAATTTTAATACTTATTTACTTTTAGTAAGATGTATTTTCTACAACTTTGCTTATTACAAATATTTGTATTTAATTAATATAAGAAGAGATATTTCACTTTTTGTATTTCGCCCTACCTCTAAGCCCCCCTTTTTCTTTGACCGATATTTTCCATTCATGAACTTGGCGTTTTAAATACCAGAATCAAGTCACACACCAAATTCCATTCCGGTCGCACTAAAATTACGGCCTCCAGAGTGCGTATATACCGTTATACACATATATAGATACAGATATGTAATTTTCGACACTTAATAGGTTGGTTTGATGGACTAAAATCTAAAATTTTGCAACGCAAGACTGCATTAAATAATCTAGGCAAGAATAACAAAGTCACCCTTCATTGGATCCCAGGACATGTGGGAATAGAGGGGAATGAGATAGTGGAAGGTCAGAATGGTAAGGAAGGGAGAATCGACATCCTTTACAGATCGGAGGCATTCTTCGGACTGAGTATAACCGCAAAAGATTCATAACCTGCATTGGCTTGAACAAAAATAGACTTCGGATACTGACAAAGTTTCTTACGGAGCTACAATCCGTAGACCCAATCCAGATCCGGTACTTCCGGAAGGAAACAGGGCTGGGCGAGATGCTCTATGACGAGACCACTCCTCGTTAGGCACAAATGGAGGAGCACAGTAGATCTTGTAGGTTGCAGTACACCAAATTCCTCCCATTAGCATTCATTCATTCATAGACCGTAAGTTTAAAAAAATTTTACGTGATAATTAATGTTCTTCGTCTAGTATCGTAGATCATGTATGTCTATAATACTTACAGTACAGCTTTGCTTAATTTTCTATTTACCAACACCAAACATTCCAAAAATGGTTTCTAAAAAAAAAGAATTCACAATGTTATCCATGCAGACCATTGTTTGGTATAATAAGATATATAAAGTCAATATTAAATATTATTAATAATAATTTTATAAAAAATAGAAGACTTTTTTTTAATTAAATTTCAAGCATTTTTCTTTCATTTTATTAATTTTTTTAAATTATTTAAATTATTTATTATATTCAATGTGATTTTTTTATGCATATTTGGTTATTATATAATGAGAATAAAAAAAGTAAATTCATATTATAACAGTGCTTTGAAATTTAAAAGCTCATTTTTTTATAACCTGTATATTTGTAATAGTAGTTTAGTACCAAGCTTGTAACGGTTATAAATATTGATTGGGAAAGAAATTTTGGTATACATATTCATATAATGTTCTAATTATCACATTTCCAAATGTCCGTCTGTCGGTCCGAAAACACGATTTGTTAAAAAACGTAAAGAGATAATGAACTGAATGTTCTTGAGCGTGTTCTTGAATTTAAAAAGAAGATAAATGCAACTATTAGAATTTAAACCATTGACATTCGGCATTAAGTGAGATAGCAGGCAAGATATACGCAAAAACTTAAACGCGTGTTTCCCAAAATTACATTTTTCAAGTTGATGAAAGTGCTGTACGATTTTCAAATCAAATTGGTCACTTTATGAGAACGTGCAGGACCAGTAACTTCCACAGTCCACTCACCTCGTCTGGATAAATGAATCGCCAGTCAGTTCCTCCACCCTATGCTTCAGGAAAATCTGAATAATTTTATCTTAAATGGTTCCTTTAATAAGAATATCTGATTTACTGTTCGATACAAAAAAGGAGAATTCTCTGATCACAATTAGCTTTTAATAATTTGTAATCATATCAGTATTTGTAGTACCGACTAAAATTTCTCCTATTTAATTTCCAAAAACCTACTAAGGGTTACACTGCTTAAACAATGCACTACTGAAACTCAAAATTTCCTGCTGATAGAAAGTTATACGATATAATAGGAACCGAATTTTCTTGTTTAATACACTGTAAAGAGAACATTGTCGACTTGTTATCCACCTGGTTGATGGCCATGACTATAAGATATTATTTACGATTGTTATCTCCCTGACGTACTACAATTTATTCATAAATTTTTAAGTAGACAGATATGCTTCTTTTTTCTTTTTTTTTTACACGTTCACAAAGGTATTATAATCGAGAAAATAAACCTGTCTGTGTTGATTAAAAACAAACATATTATTTGTAGCCAATTTTGTTCCAACATTACAGAATGATCAAATCGATTTTGTAAATGAAATTACTATAGAAACATCAAATTAACTTAACTTAAAGCTTAATCCACGGCGCCGCAGGTAATAATGGGCTGTGCCAGGTGTGCAGATTATAATATGGGAGGCATAAAATCTTAATTGTATATCATAAATTTAGTACCATTGATATTTTCGTATGATCAACATAAGCATTATCTTATATAGGGATGCGCACCTCCCACTGTCCGCGTTATATCACGAAATTGGTTTATCATACAAAAAATCCATACCAAAACCGATTTTCGAAACCGTTGACCTTTAGTGTCATGACTAAGCAAAAATTCAGCCTGCTTACTCTCCTTCCGAGATAAACCCTGTATTTCACTTAGACTGATTATTATATAAATGCATATTTTTAGCGTATTTCCTCTACAAGAAAATAGAGCTGTAGTCTAGTGGACACAATTTAAATCCGATCGTTAATGGGCAAAATCGTACAAAGGAAGACAAAGATTAAGAGACAGGTGGAAATACAAAACTTGTTATATCACTCTTAGAATTGGAAAAACCGAATTGTATAAGAAGTAAGTAATATTAAATTAATTTTACTTCATTCTACCGTCCAAGTGGCCGAAGGTCTAAGGCGTTATGTCTACTTGGAACTGAGAGGTTATGGGTTCAAATCCCGAGATCGGCAGTTAGTCAATTATTAAGAAAAAAAAGGGTGCTGTTTATTGACTAAACTATCGGCGAATGGACAAGAACGAAGTAACCGGCTACACTATAGTTTCTAATCATTTTTTTTCTGTTACTCTAATATTAAAGAAATATTTATGATTTATGACTGAAAATTAAATTACTAAATATCTAAAGTTTTAGAAAAAATCAACTAATGAATTGTAGTAAAGTTGATTTTCTACAGCTTTACTACTTGTACATTTTTCGGCTAATATTTAGAGAGATTTTCTAATATTCTATATTTTGTTATTTCTTTTAAGTATAACTCTCTGTTTCCCGTTGACACATTCCATACGTTAACAAACTTGTCCTTTCAAATACCAATAGCATATCAGATACGAAATTTCTATTTGATCGGACTATGGTTTACAGCCAATCTATCGGTTGCAGGTTGCCATGATATATTTAATCAGAGGAAATTCGCTATGTTGTCGCAGCATCTGCGTAAAGAATATTTTAAATTATACAGACAGTTTTTTCCCTCTATATTTTATAATTTATACAGCTTTTTGAGTAACTGACTGATTGACTGACTCACTGACTTATCTATACAAATTCTAACCCACTTCTAGACATGGTAAAAGAATGCGACGCGAATTTTTTGCATTCGAAGCGGAATAACTTCAAACTTTTCAAAAATTCATTTTCTGAACCGAAAATGGAAAAAAACCCAATTATATTTTCTTTTAGGACACGGAGCCAAGGCCGAGGCCTGCACCGGGGGTTCAAGGGTGTCAACTTGCGAGCAGAGCGAGTAATATAATTATTACGCGTTGCACCAATGAATTTTATAAGCATACGTTATGATAATATTTCCATAAAACTTTTAGAACACACAATACATTCGTTTTTTTTTAAACTCTACAGTTTTCATAATAATATTTGTCTGAACATTATTATTTTTCTTGAACATCATAATACATACAACATACTACTATTTTCTTACTTTAATATCAAAAACTCAATAAACATATTATTTATGTTATGTAAATTCCATCATAAACGAAAAGATAAGAAAGAAAAACTCACCACTTCCACTTGGAGTATCCAACCTGTTCACTCATTCAGTTTCAAACGGAATGAAAGTACGACCATTATTTTAGTCCACCACAAATTCGAATACAATTTTCTTACAAACTAGTATATAAGTGAATTTTCTTAAAAAACTTTAGCTATTGATTTTGTACCGATGAAAAATTTCGTCAGATGTTCATCAAACATACCTAGTAGATGTCAAAAATGATTACCGTGTGTCTGTACGCACTTTAAAAGCTACAATTTTAATCTGATGGGAATGAATCTTGGTATGTGACGTGCTATCTGCATTTGAAAGATCAAATTATTTAATGGGCAAAATGTTTCGGCTAAAAGTTATTGGTATATTTATAATATACCAATATATATATTATATGTATATTTATATTTATATATTTGTAGAGCCCTGATGAAGTCAGCAACGACTGACGAAACGTAGGCAAATGAAAAATAAAAAACAATTTTTTACATAAACGAATAGTTAGTTGTCCATATTTCCCTTTAAAAAAAATTTGATTTATAATGAACAACATTTACCAGAAACATTTTTTGCGAAAGCTATTCAAAGGCACAAATCAATAATAAAATTTTGAAAAATGAGCGCTATTTTTGTGACCAGTAGAAGTATGTTACTGTGGAACTTCCTTTGATAGTCATAATATTTCATTCTTCTAAGAAAATAAATCGCATAGACAACGTAGCTTCTACGTGACGAGTTTTCATTGTAAACAATATTTTTGCAAGGCAACCTTGTGACAGTTGATAATAAAGCATAAGCACAAGTTTTTACACTTAAGAATCGTTTTGTTTCCAGAACCTTTGGCATCTTCTGTGGATCTGAAGATTTTCTTTATTGATCAGGTAGACTAACAGCTATCTGGATCACCAATTCCCAAGACTCAATTATAAAGAGAGGTAAGTTGAGCTCGAAAACTTAATTTATTTTCGTACTTTACCAACGCTTCCACCAAAAAAATAATTTCTTTGTAAGTGCATTACCAGTTAATTAAATTATTATTGAGTGAATTTTGCTGATACAATTTGATTTGATTTGAAATCATAGCGAAATGTTTTTTTGAAACACACTATTTTTGGATCATATATTCATTTTTTCAGTAATCATTTGCTTAAGTAAAGTCCTTTTATGATAATAGAGGTCTATAATGTAACATTTTTGAAATATAATACTGACATATGTTAATATTGACATAAAATTTGAAAAATATAACTCAAATTGAATATAAATTCATACTAAAGTTTTGGCTGGGGAAAATTATTTTTTATAGATTCTGATGACGTCACTGAATACAAAAATTCATTTTTTGAATAATATAACGTAATTTTGATTTTCGACGTGTCAGAACAATTCAACCAAACTCAAAATTTTCGTACGTCTTTACAATTATTCATTTTAAGGTTTATAAAGTGATCTAGAATAACGTACTTACTACATACACAGTACTCTGTATATATAGATATATACAGGGCCGAACTTATCATGTGTCGCTTTAATTTTTCCCAAATATTAATTTGATTCAAATATTGTGATTCGTATATGTTGCATACGTACCGACTATATTATATACGTAGTGCTATAGATAGTTCTCCAAAACTAGCAGAAGTATTATTTCAAAAATCGAAATCGAAACTGACAAAATTCATTTATATCACTCCTGTGATAAATTCGAAGTACTTGTGATGGGCGGAAAAAATTGAGCATGGCAGTTAATGGTGTTTTCAAACGTCGAAATTGCCGAATAATTGTATGTACTGCAGTGACGACCTATTGTGCCCAGAGATAATTTTCATCTTTGTGAAGAATAAAAAATTCAATGTTATTCAGTTGCCGTTCGGCAACCGAATGGTAGCTTTGACTTTACTTTATATTGTTCTTTATGTGTGAATCTTGACAGCAGTTGATTTGCTGGGAACAAAGTTCGGCGCAAATTTCTATAAATTATCCGCATTTAAAAAAACTGTTTTAAATATGTAGCTGCAAATTCTATTTATATTATTTTCAGGTACTTTTGTATTATAGGGAACTCCATTATTTCCCCCTATACTAAACTATAAAATAATATAAATAGAATTTGCAGCTTCATATGTAAAACTATTTATTCCATGTGGATGCCTGAACATCTATGGCTATAATTACAAAATGCACGAATTTAGATAGCAACAAGCGGAAGATTGAAGATGGTTTATTGAAAAGTTAAGCAAACACATTCAAATTGTGTTGGTTGTGAGGCAATACAATGAACAGTCTAGGACAGGAAATATCATAGTCCTACTTTAGGAATTCGAAAAACAGCATGAAAACAAGTGATTAACGTGTGGAAAGACCTTAAGAAAGCACCTATACACAATAGAACCCCACAATGGATCCATTATGTGCAGACTGTGGGGCGAGGAAGAAGAAAGTTCCAGTCACATCACCTTTATCTGCGAACCTCTCGATTACAACAGATACAAAATATTCGGTGATCTCACCCTGAATATATAAACTTTCAGGAAAACCTGATAAGGAAGCTTCTACACTGCCAAGAGAAGCGAATCTCGTTAGACTTAAATAGAAAGGGGAGCACAATGGGTCATAAGGTCGAAGTGCAATACTTTTCATACCCCAAAATTTATCTATCTAGGACGGTAAATAGCCTGAGTGCAACACCGTGATCACTGAGAAAGTATAAGGAGGAGCACAATCAGCCATAAGGTCGCAGTGCAATACTTTGTATACCCCAAAATTTATCTATCTATTTATCTAGGACAGGAAATAGTCTGAGTACACCTAAGGAGTTATGTCTGCGCAGTATGCTTACTTGGAAACTGGGAGGTTATGGGTTCGAATCCCGACATCGTCAGTTCGTCAATTATTAAGAAAATGCAAGGGGGTGGTTAATTTATTAAACTGTCGGCAAATGGACAAGAAAGAAGTAACCGGCTATGCTTGAGAAGGTTTTCTGCAGTTTCCTTTACGAACTTCAGATGAATATCGGCATAGTCCCTATCATAGTCGGCTGCAGCCACATATCCTACCAGTTCCTAGTCTATAGATAAAAACTCCACACACATCCTCACATCCTTAGGCATCACAATGGACCTTATGGTCGAAGTGTAGCCCGTTCAGGGCAGCCTCTACAATCTATCTATGAGCCATAAGGTCGCAGTGCAATACTTTTTATACCCCAAAATTTATCTATCTATCTATCGAGGACGGGAAATAGTCTGAGTACACCTATGGATATATAAAATAATTATATTCATAAGGTAAAAAGCAAATAATAAAAAAGTGGTATATTTTATATAAGTAATTTCCTTAGTTTGATGTTAGTATCACTACATAACATATATTATATAAATTGTGTGTGTCTTTCTCGACATATCTCATACGATACTCAGTAGTAAGTACATAGGTAGTTACCAAACATACATAGTATTAGATGAAGGAAAATTACATTTCCAATTCATGAAATAATGTGGTGAACTATACCTATAATGTTAAAATGTGTGAATTAAGATGATTGGCTTTGATTAATGGCAAATACAAAAATGTCTGATGGTAGTTTTAAACATCTCACATAAATTTAGTGTAGTAACTTATTAACATACTCGTGTGTACGTACGGTTTAAAGGAAGCTGAAAATGAAAGTGAATAATATGTTTTTAAATTATTATTTTCAAATTCTCAATATCGGCCATGAAACATATAATCAAATGGCAAATCGAACAACCAGAAACACAAATACCAGCATCAATAACGAAATATACCAAGGTATATTAAGTATAGTAACGGTTGAAAATATTGATCACAGAAAAAATGTTTGTATATAGGTGTTAAAACGACCTAATTAGGTCATTTCCGCAAAGTTATCCGACCATCTGTCCGCCATTAACGCCATAACTCAAAAACGAAAAGAGATGCGAGTTGAAATTTTGTATATGTGTTCTAGAGCTAAAAAGTAAAGTTAAGTTCGTGAATAGGTGAAATAGGGAATATGCATGAAAATTTTTTTTCACTTGAATTGAAGCATGTTTACTTGACAAATATCAAGGTAAAATTACTTTTTAAATAACTTTAAAAATAAGCGAGATATGAATGATTGAAATTCCCGATTAGACAAAGAGGGTGATAGCCCTCTTGATATGTTATGTGACGTCGTATTACACTTTCACCATTTAAAATACACTTAAAACTCCGTTTTTAGTATTTTTGCAAGAAAGAGACAGATAATAATCTTTAAAAGCTTATAGCTTCTTTGATATTTGTCGGATTTTAATTTCGTTTTTAAATATTATTACAGTATTAACAGTATTTTCATATTCTGAAAATAAATGTGAAAAAAAATTTTCATGCATATTCCCTATTTGTATAGATAAGTCAGTCAGTCAGTCAATCAGTAAGTTACTCAAAAGGCTGTATAAATTATAGGATATAGAGGGAAAAAACTGTCTGTATAATTTAAAATATTCTTTACGCAGATGCTGCGACAACATAGCGAATTTCCTCAGATTAAATACATCATGGCAACCTGACTCCATAACGGGTCCATTATGTGCAGAATATGTGGCGAGGAGGAAGAAACATCCTGCCACATTATCTTTGACCCCGAATATATGAACCTTCAGGAAGACCTGATAAGCAAGCTCCTGGCTATTGCCAACATATTGGGGAAGCGAGTCTCGTCGGACTGAAGTAAAAGGGGGAGCACAATGGACCATGAGATTGAAGTGCAATACTTTTTACACCCCAACACAAATCAATCAATCAATCAATCAGAGCGTGTATTTGGAGAGCCCAAACCGGTCCTGCATTCAAATAATATGAAACAGTCGATAAGGACGAATATGTTGATCTGCAACAACAAAAACTTTTCTGTACATCTAACAATAAGTTGCATCATGGCGTAATATAAGCATATTGTTTCATTTTCATTTTCAATTAAACACTAATATTCTATGTATTAGTATATGAATATCAGAAACAATGTGCCTAATTTTACTTACCACTTAAATACTTATGTTACGATATCAACGATATTGACTACTTCTTACTCTTTCCATTCAATTATTTTAATACTACCTTTAAAATAATTGTAGACTGCGATTATTGTACGTGTTGTATTAGTTGAGGTAAACTCGAACATATTACACAGAATTAAAGCACCATGTGTAATTTACCTACAACATGTTCAGAAAATATCAAGTGTACAATTTTTTCATAAAAGTTATTTTGAACGAAACATAAATTTTTACTTACTGCACACCAGGGATGTTGAAAATATTCTCATCCGCATCCACAATCGCTAAACTTGCGCATTAAGGAATTCGAAACTTTCGAATTCCTTCCACTCCACTCACATCCAGATATCCTCAGGCATCACAATGGACCTTATGGTCGAAGTGTAGCCCGTCCAGGGTAGCCTCTACAATCTATTTATCTATCTACCACTGGCTCAAAGTGCGATTTAGTCTTATTTGAAACTAGAGGAGCAAATAAATCTCAATGCAAAATGCAATAAAACATACTCTCACAAAGATCGTACAACCACGACTATATTTTAAGATGCACATCCGCGGATGCGTATGTGGAATAATATGTCAAGTTCTTTTAAAGAGATAGACAATTTAGGTAAATGAAAAAAGGTAAAAGATGGTAATAATTTTTACTAATCTTTATATAATAATCAAATTTTTAGTATGAAAATTTAAAATTTAGTTTATTATATTTAATAAAGAGCAATGTCGCTGCCTTTTCAGTTTCCATCCTGTTTCCCAGAGGTTTATAGATTAATCCCGCGCTACACAGACTAAACACATCCGGGTGCATCAATATCAGATGATTACGCAAAGACGTGGTTTTACGGCCACTGCGAGAGCATGCCATGCATTTCTTTACATTCAAGTTAATTTTGTTGTCAATCTTTTTATTATATTCTATTTTAAATTATTTTGCATTTTTTACTTCATATTCTAATAAAAGCATGTTTTTTTTAGTTTTTTTAACTCTAAATTTTATTTTTTGTTTTTTAGTCTGAAAACAAAATTATTTTTTGTGTTATAGTTTCATTCTTCATTATTATTCCCACGAATCATAGAATGAATCCAATTCTTACGAAAGTATTATATCGAATATAGTGTAGGAATTTTGTCAAATAATTTTTTTTTTTATTATTGTATTGTCACCGGTGTTCTTAATACATCTGCAAATTTCAGATTATTCAGACGTCCAGAAGTGGGTGAAAACTCTTAACTTAAAAAATTTCCATTCTATTACATAATATATAGACACACATACATACACACAGGGTCAAGCTAATAAAATGATTTTTGACTAAATGTTATATACTTTATACGACCAACGGAAAACGGGGGGGGGGGGGGCGGCTTAGGTACAGAAAAAAACAGAACAATTTTTAGATCTATTCAATTTTGAAACCGAATTAAAACAATCTTAAACTGATTAACGCGATTCTTTCCAGAATATTTTTTAAGATATCCGATAAAAAAATCAAGTAACCATGTTGATACATTATTGTATTATTCATTATTATGGGTATTGTATTTAATTTGCAAATTTTTCTGGAAATATTGGAGTTACAGAAAATATGTTTAGGTAATAAATTGTAGTAAAACTGATTTACTATAACTTTGATTATTATAAATTTTTCCATTTTACTAATATTAAGATAGAAATTCAAGATTTTAGATATTAAATTTAAATTGCAAATATTTCTGTAAATATTAGAGTAACAGAAATATGGTCAGATATTGAATTGTAGTAAAATTGATTTACTACAGAATTACTCATTACAAATTTTTCCATTTTTCTAATATTAAGAGAGAAATCCAATACATTATGTTTCTCCCTCTCTCTAAGCCCCCTTTTCTCCTTATCCAATCAACCTAAAATTACGACTTACAGTGTGCTTACAGACATTATATATATATAAGTTATAAGTTATATATATATATATATATATATATATATATATATATATATAAATATATATATATATATATATATATATAACTTATGACGCTATATCCGATACTTAAAATGGCACAGAGCTCGCAAGAGGTGCGGGTGGGGTGGGAGGAAGTGCGAGCTAATAATAAGACAAAATAATCCTTCTTACTGGCTTACTTATTGTCCGTGCTAGTTAGTCGTAATAACCGATCCGCCTGTATTATTAGCATTAGCATTATTATTTATATATATATATATATATATATATATAATTTTTAGTGATGGTGATTTTCTTTATCTACTAGGTAGATTCGATGAACATTTGAAGAAATTTTTCCGAAATTCCTTCCTTCTATAGTACAAAATCAATAGCAACATTTTCTTCGAAAATTCGCTAAAAAGCGTGTGTAATATTTTCGCAACTACTCTACTGCATATGTTTCATACTGTATACAGGTAACTAAGAATTCGTATACAGCAAATACGTACAAACTCAATGTTATATTTGCTAATATAACTTCTGTAGATATTTCTATGGGAAGAATATCCAACCATTTATTAGTTAGTGTATATGTAATAATGCACCACAATCTATATGTTTGTGCCACAATATACAATGTCTTCCTATGTTATACGAATAATAAAATTTTATGAACTTATTTTTACCTTAATCCGTTCAAACACAATAACTACGAACAATCCTACTAATTTCGTTTATGGTTAAGTATATTTTAAGTTTTTTCATCATTTGAACGGAATACAATTGTTTTTTAAGGTAGTTCACTCGTAAATTCCAATTTCTGAAGAGTTTGCTGAAATGAAATAGGACATTAAGCTCAGTATCCTTAATTTAATTTTAAAAAATCAAATTTTATAGACCGATTCAATCGAAATTTTTAGAATTTGCGATATGGTTAAACGGTTCCCGCATATCCTATTTTTGTTATAAAACTGGAAATATATAGATTCTAGACATTTCTCTCAGAAATAAATATCTTATAAATTTGAACTTAAGAAATTCCGTAAATTTCGTAAAACACTATATGTTATACTAGACATATTCATTTCGATAACTGTATCTATTGCATAGACTGTCACGAGTGTATTCAATAAAAACTCAAAATAATCTGAAATAAAACTTCGAACAGTACGCAATTTTATAGTTGAACGTTTTTGTCAAGTGACGTAAACAAGTGTTTTAAAACTGGTGTAATTTTAGTTTGAGAATTTGATATTTTTTATATATTCAAATATATTTTTCAAAAAAGTACAGTGATTTTTATAATGTAGACATAAATACAATTAAACCCGGTACACACGGAAGTGTAATTCAACGTGGATTACAGCGAAAAATTGTAACTCGCGTAGATCTTGCAAAATAGTACAACTGCAAGTAAAACTATAGTCTTGAAATTAGTTTTTCCGAATTTTTATCGATAAAAACGTTTTTTTTTTATAAATATGTGCATTAATTTTGTCTCTTGACTTTTTTTCAAAATTTTCCAAGATATAAGGCATGAATGTGACAACCTCCTAATTATTTACGTCGGAATGATATGTATTAGTATTTAAAATTGTATTTATTATTTTTAAATAAAGTTTATTTGAAATTAAAGTTGACCGTAGAAAGAAGTTTGGATCCAAATCTATTTTATTACCTTATTACCTTAATATTTTATTACCTTAATATCTACAGACTTTGGTACGAATATAAAGTTTAGTGAATATTCGAAGAAAATGTAGCTATTGGTTTTGTACCGATCAACAAATCTCGGAAAAATTTCTTCATATGTCCATCGAACCTACCTAGTAGATGCCTGCAGGTTCTCAAAAAGTCACAAATATAGTCGGATTAGAAATTTGGTATGCAAAACAGAAACTCATCGTTTAAAAATGAAAAGTGGTAATTATGGTATGAGGTTTTCACGTAGAAAAACGAAAGATAGCATATTGTAGTGTGTATGGATTCTAAAGTAAAGCAAATAACGACATCACTGTTCGAGTCCATTAATTTCTTATAATTGGTCAACGACTTATAAATAAATAAATTATTTATAAAGTAAAAAAACAGATCATGCAAAAATTTGGATGAATAGTTTAAACATGCCACGTGATCGAATAACCAAAAATACAGTAGTGCGTTCACTGCATTTTCAAGCAGAAGATTATTTATTACCAAGTACCTAACCATAAAATAACTCTATAACACTATTTTCTATAGATTTACCAACAAAGATAACCTGATTTGAATCCAATAATTTTTCACCTGCAGTGCAAGTTTAAAAATTTCAAAGCCATTTTTTACTACTCAATTCTTGAAATGTAGCCTGATTAAACCATCATCTTGGATTACGATATCATGAGCAACTTTACCAATAGTTGTAGGAAATTAAGTTTACTTCAATTTATCTTCTGCCAATAGGGAATATGCATGAAAATTTTTTTTCACATTTATTTTCAGAATATGAAAATACTGTTAATACTGTAATAATATTTAAAAACGAAATTGAAATCCGACAAATATCAAGGAAGCCATAAGCTTTTAAAAATTATTATCTGTCTCTTTCTTGCAAAATACTAAAAACGGAGTTTTACATGTATTTTAAATGGTGAAAGTGTAATATGACGTCACATAACTAATCAAGAGGGCTATCGCCCTCTTTGTCTAATCGGGAATTTCAATCATTAAAAATTTTAAATATATATATATGTACAATTATTGTTATTTTTGGAGGCGGTGTCCAAAAGTTATGTGAATTTCTCTATGCTGACACCGACTCCAAAAATAACAATAATTGTACATATATATTTAAAAATTTTTGCTTAGGTGAACTAAAATTGGCACAAGAATATGCAATTATTTTTTTAGTGCATTTTTGTTATAGAATATTTGATTTTTGAAGTCGGATTTACATTTTGTCAAAATATGGTTTATGTTTACTGAAATACAAAAAAATGAATTAAATGAAGTTTCTGTATTGAAAATTTGACTAGGTGATGCTAACTAGTTAATAGTAAAGCTAACAGATGTGATAGAAGAAGAGTTAACTCAACAACAAACTATAAGGGTAAACATATACGAATGACTTTGTCTTTATATTATATACGACAGACGGTTTCTAATTTGTAAATGCCGCAATTTCAATAGAAGTTTGTTGTCCTGACAACATATTAGTAGAAATTTCATTACTGAATACCAAAACCCAAGTAGTTGAGAGTAGTTTTATTCGCTTGTATTACTATTATACCCGTATATGGATGGATACCATCGTATAATCACTACATACATAGCTAGCTAGCTAGTAGAGACGTACTAAATAGGTAGTAGCTAGCCAAGCCAAGGTATATAGATAGATAGTGTAGTATCCAGTATTATACCTTTCAATTGAATACATTTGTTTGTATTTTGTTTGTAAATTAACTTTTTATATCAAATTCATTAAAAACAACTTGAAATCCAAATAATAGAAATTTTATTAAATCACATTATTATTAATTTATTTTGTGATTTTAATATACAAATTTATTATTTTTGTCGTCATATGCGGTTATACTTTTATATCCTGCATATACAATGAGAAAATAAAACCTATTTTGACAAAATGGAAACCCGACTTCAAAAATCAAATATTCTATAACAAAAAATGCGCTAAAAAGTAAAAAAATAATTGCATGTTCTTGTGCCAATTTTAGTTCACCTAAGCAAAAATTTTTAAATATATATGTACAATTATTGTTATTTTTGGAGGCGGTGTCAGCATAGAGAAATTCACATAAATTTTGGACACCGCCTCTAATTGTTATTTTTGGAGGCGGTGTCCAAAATTTATGTGAATTTCTCTATGCTGACACCGCCTCCAAAAATAACAATAATTGTACATATATATTTAAAAATTTTTGCTTAGGTGAACTAAAACTGGCACAAGAACATGCAATTATTTTTTTACTTTTTAGTGCATTTTTTGTTATAGAATATTTGATTTTTGAAGTCGGGTTTCCATTTTGTCAAAATAGGTTTTATTTCTCGCTTTTTAGTGACTTTAACACTTTTTTTTTCCGTTTTTTTTTTTTTTAATTTTTAGTGCATTTTTTTATAACAGATTTTCAGTTTTTTATACAAGCATTTTGTTTTTTTTTTTGTAAAATTTTTTTTTTTTTGGGTCGGTTTTTTTTTTGTAAAAAAATTTTTTGAAGTCGGTTTTTAAAAAAAAAATAATTGTCGGTTTTCAAAAAAAAAATAATTTCGCAGAAATAGGTTATCACATGTAAAATGAGGATTTTCCTCGATTTCCCGGGGATACCCTCATCAGAATGCGATTTGGTGACAATGGGACCAATGGGAAACCAAACCTTTTAAAACAAACAAAAAAAATTCAAAATCGGTTCATAAATGACGGAGTTCTGAGGTGACACACAGAAAAAAAAAACTACAGACGAATTGAGAACCATCCTCTTTTTTGAAGTCGGGTTAAAAATAACATGTGGGCCCAACAACGCCACATAGTTGACCGAAACTACCTTCAGGAGAATAAATAGCACTTAAGCTAAATACCTAAAAATAGAAAGATCACTCTCGCAAGTGACATGTTCCATTGTGATGAGTATATCGTGTTATACATTACGCAGTATATCAAGCATTATTAGTTTGAGTCTATGCGGGAACTATCATAGCAGGTAACTATGCTCTAAATAGTACCGATACTCTTTGATCTGAATTAATACCGAAGCTGAACTGTTTTATATTCTATACCACAGTACAGCGTCGGACTGACCATATAGTCGAGGTGGCGTTTGCCAGTCAGGCCCTAGCCTGCGCGGGCTCCTCACGTGCCTGGCTTGCCGGGTTTGCCACAAGCCAAGCGGTAGGGGGCCCGCGCGGGCTAAGGCCCGGCTTTTGTGACCTATATGTAAAGTAGTTCATACATACTTAGAAATGAAACAGAAAAATTAAAACTTATTTTGGAAATTTCTGAACGGCGATAACTTTTGAACGAATCAACCGATTTTGACGTGTATCATAATACACGACATTTGACATTGTTTAAGAGATGAATTATATCGTAATCGAATATAATATAATATCTATCTAATCAATTCATAAAATTATTTATGTTTTGAGCTGTCTAAAACTCTTTGGGGTGAGCACGTTCCACCTAGGCAGCAAGACATGAATGGCTCAGATTGTCAGACTGAGGAAAAATACGACGATGTCTAAGACCAAACTGCAAAGGACGCCATGTGTTTTTCCCGAAGCGGTTCGGACGTCTGCCAAAGTTGCATGCCATGTGCATGTAAACATTTATCACAAAATAACATGCACATCAGCACGTACACCACTTTATACGTTGCATATTGTGTAATTCTCACAAATTCGTCGCACAAGTGACTCGTGAGAGACGATTTTCAGCACTGAAGCGAATATATACACAGTTGATAATTAATAATTTGTATATTTCATTATTTTCCGATAGTATCCCATCTACCATGATCCCGTTCCGGGCCCCGGGCTCGTGCGGAGCCACCCGGGCCTTTTCGGCCCAGTCCGACCCTGCTGATCTACAACTATTGTATATTTTATACAACAGTTCAGCTTCGGTTTAGATCAGTTTCCACTGATCTACAACTGATCTACACAACGACAATCTACATTATTTACCTATATAACAACAACCCTTAAAACATCCAGTATCCCATTCATGAGCAACTACAATAAATCTAAACAAAATAATTCTTGAATTACATGAAAAAAAAATCCCAACCTTTCCAAGTTTTTAAAATAGAGAGAAAAAAAACACATTTCTCACGCTACGACCATCATTCGAAATTTAAACAATGAACTGGCATAAGAAGTTACTACACTTTATATCCTAATGCATATAAGGATATTATTAAAGTTTAGTCCCAAGTTTATAATGGTTGGAAATATTGGTCGTAGAAAATAAATATTGGAATAACTGTTCTAATTAAAATGTTATAATGACTTCATTTTACGGATATCCGTTTCTCCGTCTCGCCGTCAACACGATAACTCTAAAACGGATAGAGATATCGAGTTCAAATGTCCTTAAGTGTTGTTCAAAGCTAAAACCAGACATCGAATTCATGAATGGCATAAAAATCGGTCCATACATGTCTCACAAAAATCTATTTTTTAAACCGTTAGAAATGGAAGAAAATGTCAAATATAAAAAATGTTTCTTTTTTAAACAAATTCTTGTTTGAAATATTTTTTTTTCGTAAAGTTTTGCCAGAATATCAGCTCAAACATACACTCGCATAAGTCACATAGAATGTGGCTTACTGGTTCAATTTTTATGAACGTAAGTGTACTTATATAATTACTTGTAAATTGCAGAGGCACAAGTAATGTGTATGAACTTACTAAATAAACAGTACCTCGATATTTAAAACACTTATTAGATTTATAAAAACTTTGTTTTTATGAATCTCTGCGTGTATAGAAGTAAAATAAACAGTACACGAAATTATAAAGATTTGGGTACATACGGCGTATTATAATAATTAACTCAATTATATTTCTTACATATGCATTCACACAATTTTCAACACTTACTAATCGAAACTATTATGAGTAGTTTAATAACTTGTTCTACAATTTCAATTCGTTCTAAAAAAAACTAACATTTTTTCTTACACCCACCCAACCAACATTGATTTGTAATGTTATTAGAAATTATGTAGTTTATTCAAGTTTAGCTTCAATAATTTTTAATCTCTCTGTACTATACATAAAACGGAGATAATACAATTAGCCCTCTTTGAATATGTCTATAATATAATAAACCGACAACTTACTTATCGGTAAATATTATAAAATTAACGTATTACCCAAATAATAAGATAGCACATAATAAAACAATTCGTACAGAAGTTTATACGATTCAATATGACAAACAAGGAATCAAGGAATATTTAAAACAGAACATAACCTTAAACTACCATACTTATTAAATATATTAAGTTCATATCTTACATGTAAAGTTTAGTTAGATATAATTACGCAGAGCTTGTGATTAATGAATCTCTAGAGAGGTAATTAGACAGAGAACCTTTCGTCTCCATCTTTACTTTCTCATTCAAAAACCATTGCTTTCTGTGAAAATTAAATTCTACATAATATTTAGATTTTTTTTAACTCAAATTTATACATAGTAATAATTATTTCAATACTTTATTGAACAACAGAAACCGCGGCCGGCAATTTTTCAGAATTTTAATATCCAAACTACATAGCTTCTTAAGTCTTTAAATTTTAAGGTATGGTGATATCTCAATTTAGTGTGAACGAATACCAATCTATTATCTATGATGTGAACAGTCACAAAATCTCAGAACAGTCTCACTTATCTTTTTTGTCACTACACGTTTAATAAAAAATATGGAGGGTAGAGAGAAGGAGCATGTCAAAAAATGTCGACTCGGTGTATGTCAAAAAGCCACAAATTAGTTTTATGTCACGACCTGGACGTGTAAAACGCCGTGCGGTTGGCTCGGTACTTCTTGATGTTTCAGGTTGGTTTTACGCAGGTGTACCAGGTGATTCTCGAGTTTCTTCTTGATGTAGATCATTATGAGTGTACGCTGGCTTCAGCCATATCGATTGAAATTTTTCGAACGGTACCTTTTACCAATACGTCATAATATTTTAAATTTCGTTTTTTAACCAGAAGAGGTCCTTCATACGGCGGCTGGAGTGGTGGTTGGATATGATCTACCCTCACAAAAACACGTTTACAATGTTGTAAATCGGCGAGTATGTAAATACCGACGGCATTACTATGATGATTAGGTTGTTTGGGTACAAATTGTTGCATACGTTGTTTGAACTGATTGACAAAATCTGTTGAAGGATTTATTTCTTTGGTCGATGTTTGGTTGAAAAAATCGCCTGGTATCCGCAATGTCGATCCATAAACTAATTCTGCTGCTGAAGCTTGTAAATCTTCTTTAACTGCTGTTTGCAGGCCCAACAATACGATAGGTAGGGCGTCAACCCACTCTTTGTTGTTTAATACATGTCATTTCAGTGCCGTTTTAAGCACACGCACCACCATCCCATTAGCTTGTGGGTGGCAAGCTGTTGTGTTCGCGGATTTTACGCCAAGGCGCGTTTTCAAAATTAAAAATAGATCGCTTTCAAATTGTCTACCACAATCTGTTGTGATTATTGGCGGAACGCCAAATCATGCGACTCATTCGCTTATAATTGTTCAGACCGCGGGATATGCCGTCTGACCAAGGGTTGGATACGGCAAACGGGTAATGGACCAACAAAATCAATATGCATGTGGTTAAATCTTACGGTTGTTGGTTCAAAATGAGTAAGCTGAGAACGAGTGTGACGGTTTATTTTTTATTTTTGGAATTCTAAACAAAAACGCAACCATTCTCGAACGTCTTTCCTCATATTTGGCCAAAAATATTTGCTAGCCACGCAATAAATTTTAACGTCGGGTTGAAGCAAGGGTATTTTTTTAAGTTTGTAATCTGGGTTATTTAGACATTCTTGCAATTGTTCGTCATTTTATAAAGAGGCAAGTTCGTTAAAATCGATGAGTGACAGGAAACCTATCGCTTCTAAACGTAAAAATCCGTCAGCGACGACGTTTCTTTCGCCAGATATGTGTTAAATGTCTGTCGTAAATTTGTAAATAAAAGTAAGGTGACGTGTTTGACGCGGTGATGCCTTCTCTATGCGTTGTTGAAAAAAAAGTGAGATGGCGGTGGTGACCACAAAAGCTCTTCCCTCGAGCATGAATCGGAAATCATTAATGGCAGCATATATTGCGTATAATTCGCAGTCGTAAGTACTGCATCGGGTTTGGGTTGGTGTTAATCGACGTGAAAACAAACCTAACAGATGTAATTGCCCGTTGATTTCTTGTTGTAATACGGCACCTAAACTTGAGACTGATATGTCTGTGTGTAAAGAAAGTTTGACGCCAATTGCTGGATTCGCGAGAATCCTTGTTTAACTTGTGAATTGAATTTTCATAAAGTAAAAATTATTAAACAAGTTATAATTTGTGTGGATGGAACTACCAATGTAAAAGTTTTATGTCTTCGTGTAGCAGGAAGATTTATTGAAATAAATAAAAAAATTTACTTACAAATTTCAAATTTTAATTTAAACACTAATTAGAAAATGATAACAAAAATATTACAAAAAAAAAAAATATATCGAATTTTGTTCAAAATCTATGCAGTTATTATGTTTGTTTAATTAAATTATTGACGAGTCGACTTTGTGCACATCGTACGATCGTTTGTATCAGAATAATCTGTTTTTGCGCTTTTTTTACATCTTTTTAAGTCGTCAACATGAAGAATAGATAAATTAGGAGATCGAACGTAATGTTAAATAAACGGCCACGAATTGGTGTAACTATCTTTTATCAGTAGGGGTCACTGGTGTCAGTGCCGTACGGAATTTAAATGTTTAAATGTAGGCGCCAAGAAATCACTTTCACATTCAGTTTATAAGAAATCATAGTTTTATATATAATAAAAAATTGTTTTCGATTATCAAGTAATAATTAAATAAATATTAAGAATAGAGAGTTCTTAATAATCCGCAATAAATAAAAAGATGAAAAATCATAGTGATAATTTTGCAATTAATAATAATAATATACAATATATGTTTACAATAACTGACATATATTAGATAAAGAAAGATGACAAAACCGGTAATTATAGACCATATTCCTTTCGTAAATGTAGACACGCATTCCTAACCTTAAACAACCTTTCACTCATAGATATATAACAGTATATCTATGCTTTCCCTGTACAACATCGTTCCATTTTTTCACATTTATAAAATTAAACAATTTTTATACTTACAATTTTTATTTGTAAGATGTAATAACCGTTGATTTTAATATGTAATAATAATAATAATTCCGTACGGGTAGATTCGCAGTGTCGCTAGTGGCGAAAATAATAACTATGATTTCTACACGTTTTTGAGGACGAAAAAACAGACGAATTGCCTATGTCGTTCGATCTCCTATTTATCTATTCTTCATGGTCGTCAATATGAATCAGTAGTGGCTATTCCATATGAACAATATTTACGCGGAATGACCACTACAGCCTATAAAACTGTGTTTAGGAATATAAACACTATTTAAATCATATATTTTAAGTATTACATTGTATTCTTTGGTATTACGTATATGATTTTAATGCATTTTTATCGTAGTCGGGTTTTAATTTTTTCATTATATTTTTAATAGCTATACCTGGCACGCGACTCTTCCAAGTATCCGAGCGGTCTAAGGCGTTATGTCTGCGCAGTATGCATACTTGGAAACTGAGAGGTTATGGGTTCGAATCCCGACATCGGCAGTTTGTCAATTATTAACGAAAAAAAAAAGGGGCGGTTAATTGACTAAACTGTCGGAGTCTGGACAAGAACGAAGTAACCGGGTATGCTTGAGAAGGTTTTCTGCAGTTTCCTTCACGAAATCCAGATGAATATCGGCATAGTTCCTATCAGAGTCGGTTGCAGCCGCATTTTCTACCAATTCCAAGTCTACTCACAAACTCCTTCCACTCCACTCAAATCCTCACATCCTTAGGCATCACAATGAACCTTATGGTCAAAGTGTAGCCCATCCAGGGCAGCCTCTACAATCTATCTATCTATACCCGGCACGCATTGCAATTCCTCTTTTTCTTTAAGTAGATACACATATACAAAGCAGACCGCTTCACGTTAAGTAACGCTTCTCGTTACAATTAGATGCTTCGCGTTGAGATTATGGCAAATCTATAAGTTTTAGAAGTAATTTATTTTCAAAACTTTGTTAATACGTTTCTATGGAAACTATAAACTAATTAGAGATATGTCAGAAAACGGCTATAACATTGGAACGGTTTGGAATTTTGATTTTTTGTTATAGAAATCTTTTCGGGTGCGGCCAATACAACTCTCCAGAGTTTCATCGTAATCCGATGAATGGTATAGGAACGCCTAGAACACGAACGTACGAACAAATATTCATTTTTATATTTTAGATAAATATGACAATCACCAAAAAACATTTGAAATTTCAGTCAACATTTGATATAAAATTTTATCAAATTCTCAAGGGTTTGTATAATAAATAATTGGCACACATGAAATTGTGGATTAAAAACTTTTAGTAGTATGTTACAAATATCGAATAGTTTCTCCATAGACAAATTTTTTAATTTTTGTTTATGAGTTTCTTAAAACTTCAAATCTTTCTGCCATCTAACATCTAAAACGTCAACTATGTATTTATTATCAAACTTCAAACACGAATATCTTTCTAATTTTGAAAAATTGCGGTATATTAAAGAAAGTGATTGTTAAATGACCTTCACATTTGACCATTATAAAACAATAATGTTATCTAAAATTACATCATAAACATTCATAAAACTTTTGTTAACCTATGTACAATTTATTTTTATCTATTCACAAATTTTTAAACACTTGTACGTTTAGTGAGACTAGAAAAACACAAAGAATGACAGCAAGGAATGTAGCACAATTCATAATGAAAGAAATACCCGAATTACAGCGTAGAAATGTGTCAATCAAAGATGTTAAACGAGTTGAAGCAAAAATTAAGGCATTAATTGCAGGTGGTTATAAACAGTTACAAATTGTTTCCGATTTTGATGAAACATTAACGAAACAACGAAGTGATGGCAAAAAAAAATTACTCACAAGTTTTGGTACGTCTTTAAAAATCATACTTCCTTTGTACGATGTTTAAAACATCTTTTTTTAGGGTTATTATATGCCTGTCCTTCTGTACCTGAAAATTATAAGACAGAGTCTCAAAAACTTTATAATACGTATCGACCTTTTGAATTGGATGAAACTATTGACAAAGCGAAAAAATCAGAAATAATGCTTAAATGGTGGGAAGCAAAAAATGAAATTTTAAGGTAAATCAAAGTATAGACCAGTATATACCCAAATTTAAAAGTACTTATAATTTGAAATTGTTCGCATTTTTCAGAGACTTTCGATTACCACGAAAAGAATTAGAAACAGTCGCCAAGTCAAATATTATTTTAAGGTTTTATAATTCAATTTTCAATTAATTCACATTTTGATTTTTTTTAAATAAATTTATATTTCCTTAGAGATGGTGTTTTAGATATGTTTAAACAAGTCAACGAATGTGATGTACCAGTTTTAATATTCTCCGCCGGTTTAGGTGATTCAATAAACGCTGTTTTAAAGAAACATGAAGTTGATTATCCAAATGTTAAGGTACATATTTGACCAGGAAATAATCTAGCATCGAATTTAAAAAAATTATAAACTTTATAGGTAATATCAAATTTTTTGATTTATGGCGAAAATGATATGTTGAATGGTATCAAAAAACCTATAATACATACATTAAATAAAAACGAACAAGTTTTACATGGAACAGAATATCATGATTTAGTAAAATCACGGGGTAATATTATTTTGATGGGAGATACCCTGGGTGATATTGGTATGTCAATGGGAGTACCAAATGCTCAAGAAATATTAACAATAGGATTCGTTTACCAGAGGGTATAATGATTTATTTTTATTCTGAATTTTTGTTCATTGTCCATACATTTTGTTATTAGGATGACGAAACGCTTGAAAAGTACAGAGACGCATTTGATATTATTTTAATTGATGACCAGACAATGGATATTCCGGCGGCTGTTATAAAAACAATATCAAAGAACTGATGTAATACTGTAAGAGTTTCCAAGATTAACTTATAATGAATATGATAAGAAAATACTAGTGTATATTGTATTACTTTTGAAAAAATCTATTTTATTTTTATAATTATTGCTTTGCTTATTTAAATTACAAAATAATCCGTGTTAGACTCGAAGGTCGAAAACTATGCCACAAAGAGGTAGGTATTAGTAAGTCGACATAGACGTGAAAATAGACGTGAGTATATATAAACTGCAGAAAATATCTAATTAGAATAGGTGATAAAATTTGGTGCAACTTATTTTCTTTTCGATTATTACTTCAGATAATTGGATTCAAATATGTTATGATTGCAGCGCTAGTGTGGCAAAACTAGAAACACGTTTATAGTAGTATAAACAGTTTATTGTAATTTAGTATGATGTTTAAAGTTTTGCGGTAAGTTTTGAGCAATTAGTAATTATTTTTTTGGATAATATTAACATTAGTTTTAAAATTTTGCGACAGTAGTTTTTCTTATTTTAACCACTAGAGAATTAAACAGTTATGCATGAACAATCATGAATGGATATTAATAGTCCAATAATGACAAAAATATATTAAAAATTGCAATGAGGGGGCCAATTTGAGGATACATTTTTAATTAATTTTTTTAAATAAACAAATTAAGAACAAAAGACGAACTAACGATTAATTTTGAGCAATTAGTAATTATTTATTTGATTAATATTAACATTAGTTTTAAAATTTTGCGACAGTAGTTTTTCTTATTTTAACCACTAGAGAATCTCTCTTACGTGGAGGAAGATTCAATTAAAACCACTGACCTCTTTGTGTAAAACTGCGGGCATAATATAACTGCAGTGCTGACGCCAAGAGTAAACTCTTGGAACTCAATCTCTGAAGTCAGTATTAGTAAAGCTTACGTTTATTTATTATAGATGGTACTTCATCGAAAATAAATTCTTGTCAAAAATATTTATTTCATTTATTTAATTTTTTGCAAACATTTAGTCTAAGTTGTTTAAAACTTTAGATTAATATTATTTTGTTGAAAAACACATTCGAAAGGTAAGTTATGGGTAATTTAAAAAATAAAAAAGAATCCATTTTAAAAAACAGTGGTTCTCAATATGTTGACACTATTGCTATTTGTGTATTTTGAGACTCAGGGAAATTTAACAAATTTGAAGTAAATTGAAATAATAAAATCATCGATGATGTCTTCAAAACTTTTATTAAATATTATTCCAGAATTTAAAGCATCACATGTGATTATTAAAAATCCAGAAGTGGTTGAAAAAAAAATTCAAGCTTTAATTGATGGTGGATTGAAACGATTACAAATAGTTTCTGATTTTGATAGAACTTTAACACGGCAAAGGAATGAAGATGGCAAAGTACCTCTCACAAGTTTCGGTAAGTTGTTAATTAAGTGAGAATACAGTACCGAATGTTTTAAATTATTTGGTGAATTATTTGAAGGACTTTTACATCAATGTCCTTCGTTCCCGGAAGTATCAAAAATTGAAGCTAAAAGACTGTATGAAAAATACAGACCATGTGAGCTAGATGAAACATTAAATAGATCTGAAAAATGCGATATTATGTTAAAATGGTGGACTGAAGAGGAAAATTTGCTTAGGTTTGTATGGAAATAGTTTAAAAAAATTTTACATTCATAAAAATTGTTTTTGTAGAGGCTTTCGTTTACCCAACCATGAATTTGAGGAAACTGCTAAACATTCACATACGCATTTAAGGTATGAATAAATATCTTAAATTACATAAAAACGAACATCATAATAATTTTTTTATAGGGACGGTGCATTAGAAATGCTAAAATTAATGAACAGCTATAATGTTCCGGTTTTAATATTTTCTGCAGGTATAGGGGATTCAATCATGGCAGTACTTAAAGTAAATAATATCATTTTCCCTAATGTAAAAGTAAGTAAAGCGATCTCATTTATATTTACACCAACTGCAAAGCCGGCGTTGCTCGGTCCTCAAAAAGTTATCATAGAGAGTGCATAGAAAATTTATGTCAAATAATTATTTTTTTCTAAACTTTGACAGTTCAAAATGTTAATTTTTTAATATTTTAAATTTATTGACTAATTGATTTCCGAAATTTTCTTAATGCAGATATTTCTATAGAAACTATTGTAACTTTGTAACGGTTTAGAATTTTTAACTTCTCTCATCATTATTTCGCTATCTTCTATAATTCTCTCCAAGCTATTCAAACATATTTCCCTTTAATATATATATAGAGATAATAAAGATTCTAATTCGATTTTTGTATTCTAGGTTGTATCAAATTTTTTAAAATACAAAGATGGTGATGTACTCGATGGATTGACTCGTCCAATGATTCATATTCTAAATAAAAATGAGCAAGCCATTCACGAAACTGAATATTTTAATTTGATTAATGAGAGAGATAATGTTTTATTAATGGGAGATGCAATAGGTGATTCTGAAATGGCAGATGGAGTTCCGCATAATACAGTTCTTAAAATAGGATTTGTTTATGAAGAAGTATGAAATAATATATTTTATTTAAATTTTTAGATTAAAAATATTTACGAATTACCCGAAATTGCAAACTTTCATCCAGTCTCATGATGAATGTTTAAAGCCGATTTTAGTTTAAGTTTACATTTTAATTAAATTCACTTTTTACAGTTCTTTTAAAACACGTTTCATAATGTTTAATGTCCAATATTCAGTTAAAGAAACTTTGAAATTTAAGTTATAAGAAAAAAAATCGTGCAACATATTTTAGTTCAGAGGAGTTAGAACTGGTTCTCCTAGTTACTAATAATCGAGGGCTATTAGAATCAAATAGACAAACGATTTGGTTTGAAAATTTAAATGGGTTATTTCTAAGTATAAATAAAACATATAATCATATCATATAAATATATACTCATAAGAAGCATCCGCCCCAAAGAACGTGAGATGAATCACCTATAAAAAAACTCTGAATTAATTTTGGATAATCTAAAATCTATTATAAAAACAGGAAGTGATTACAACTGCGATGAATTAGCTGATGATATTCAAAATTTTGTTGCAGTAATCCTGAAATAAACCAACTGATCATTTTGACAAGCCCTCAGTCTCATTCTTCTACGCAAACTAAGGAAAATTGGCCACTTTATATTAAATTAAACTGAAAAGGCAAAAAACTCGCTACTTAAAAAATTCTGGGCGATCATTCTAACATTCCAAATTAAAGACAATTTTATCATTAAATTAGGTCTAGTCATTTCATTTTACAATTTTAAATATATATCTGAAACGTTTTTTAATAATATAAAGTGTAGAATTTAATATTTAAAAGATTTTTTAATTTATTATAAAACTAGCTGTTTAGTTGTCATTTAACAAATTTTTATATTAGTCTGGATTTGAAACTCAATTTATTTTAAGTTCTCTGTCACCCTTATTGTTGAAGTTAAACTAAAGCTTTACAATTTTAAAGCTTTGAAATGTCAATCAAGAATTTATGAAATTTATTTTGATTTTAAAAAGTTTTAATAATTGACAATATCTTTTTTTTGTTTATTTTGTAGGTTGACCAAGTTCTTTCAATTTTTTGTGATTCATTCGATATTGTGTTAGTAGATGATCAAACCATGAATATACCTTCGAAAATTTTAGATTTGATTTCTAAAAATAGTTAATAGAATTTTATAAATTACTAACTTGTTAAATAATTCAATAAATGTAATTTTTTAATTGAATCAGATAGTTATTTGTTTATGTATACCTGCTTCATAAAATAATCGCAAATAATAAATGTAAAAGCTATCCGAGTGCATTTTTCAAATGCCATGTATATATGGGGTCAGTATTAATATCACTTCTTCATACGCACCGATGTATACAAAAATCACTTGCGGTGTATACACGAAGGTACTATAAATATACGTATATGTATGCTTCTATAATTAGAGTAATTAGAGACAGATGTTTCAGTTGAAATTGAGTCAAAACTATTTAGTTTATGATCAAAGTTTCAAACAAAAATTGTTTTTAAAAAGAAACATTTTTTGTATTTAATTAAACTTCTAGTTACTTCAAATATCTCTAATCGTTACAAACTTGGAACTAAACTTATAATACCCTTATAGATACATAAATATAACCATAGGAAGCGTATACAGTTAAGCCTTACAATATGTGGAAATAAAAGGTATTTTAACGATTTTGCGAGAAAGTGTTATTGCAAAAATGTTTATATGATACGAATAATTTATACAATTCATTATGTCGTATATTGATAATTAAATTCAAACGATTGCACTTCTGTATTTCTATAGTACGAGAACCCACCGTATAATTTTCTAAAACACATTTTGTGTGAAAATATTAGCAGAGGTATGACGTATACGCAATCCAATTTATTATTTATGCTTAATAGTATGCATTCCAACTAAATAAATAATGATGCGTTGAGCGTTTCAAAGGATGGGCGACTGGAGTGCCGCAAGGCCAAATGTGTTTGTTAATAAATAAAGACGATACGATTGGTTCGCTCTAACCGGCCACCGTAGTAGATGTGTCTTAATTCATTTACATACACTTTTTTTGAGAGCGACACTTCATCGCGTTCCGACCTACTGCCCTAGTCCGTTGCAATGCATTGTTTTCTGTTTATATGGAAACTCAAGGAAAATGACGCAACCTCAAGTATGCGTACTATTAATTATGTATTATCCATAAATAAAACCTGTCTATGATTTTACTCATTAGGTCTCCAACGCATTGTGTTACGATGCTACCCTTAAGTGGATACTCAATGTGGTTGGCTATAAGTATGTAAGTAAAATATACGGTCAAAACGAGTAAATTTTGAAAAATGGAGTGCTGTTAAATTCGTTTTTATTCAGAAATTCGCAAGGACAACATTTGATAATATAACATATCTATTACAAAGGTATTTAATAAGTTCGTAACCAATTACAAAAATAGGTAGTGGAATAGATTCAGGGCTTTCGTTCGTATACAAGACACAAAATTTTCCATGTGCTCTATTCAAAGAATTTTCATACGGTGAATATGTCAATTAACATCTGTTAAAATAAAATGACCAAGCTTTTATAATAAGTAAAAGTATTTATTCTTGATTTATTACAAAAGACGAATACATGACGAGCAACGACAAAACGTGCAGTGCTCTACTGCCACACTTATTACTTATCTGTCCAAAAGCATAAAAAATAAATGTTACTATAACTACAGACTTATATAATTACAAAAACATAGACTTCAAAAATCATTATTTTTCAACACATCTACAACTAATTATGTATGCATAATTTGTATGATTAGGTTATAAATTTTAATAGATATAATGTTTGTAACACTTATTGGTATGACTTTCATCGTTTACAATATATTAAATGAACAATATGAACAAAAAGATTTGAATATGACATAACAATTGCAGTGTGATAAGCCGTACACCTTATCAGAACTTTGATAATGCAATCTTAAGTAACCGAATCAACCCGGCTTGTTTTTTTATCTTTGAATATGCAGTCGTAGGTAACCAAATCGACCCAGCTCTGCAATGTTTTTGATTTTTGAACATGCGAGAGCGAACGAGCTTTTTCAAAATTGAAATTATTGCAAGGAAATCTCAGATGCATGATGCAAGATAGATTAACGAGTTTGACGGTCATGATCATGGAATCTGATCTACTGAGGAATTGAATTTTGATGACATTATTGATAGTTTTGTTGAGCAGAAAAGTCGGAAAATGATTTAAAAATAATATTTTGTAAACTTTTAATCCTTGAAGTATGGATCATTTCATTTATTAGTAAATAAAAAAATTTTCAACTAAAAATCTGGTTATTTTCCCGTTTCAATAAAAAAATTTCGTTTCAAATAGGCCCCCACAAAAACTCCGCCTATGGGCCTTAGAAAAGTAAATCCGGCACTGCACCTTATGTCAGATTTTAATTAGCAGATACCTTAAACAAAGGTCACTCAATGTATTTCTACATTTTTATTATTCATACTGAATATATTACATTGGCAAGGAAGGAATGATAAATTTTTGTAAAATGGCTGAACAACTATTGTTGAACAGTATATCAGGATTCAAATCTGCCAACGTTTTTATTAAAAATCCCACTGAAGTCGATTGCTGGTATTAATTCAAGAAGGTTTAAACAAATTACAAATTATCACTGATTTTGATAAAACGATTACGAAGCAGAAAACGTTAACTGGAGAAAAACCATTAACGAGTTACGGTAAGAATTAACATCAATTAGTATTAGCGTCAACAAAGTATAATTTCAATTATTTTTTTAAATAGGCTTACTACATGCTTGTCCATCGCTTCCCGATGATTCTACTTACAAAATTATGTCGAAAATTTTATACGAAAAATATCATCCTTTTGAAATAGATAATACATTAGATCAAACCCAAAAAGCTTCTTGTATGTTAAAATGGTGGCAAGAGGAAAGTGAAATTTTAAAGTATGTATCAAGCATTTCAATACGAATGCCATACATTTGGATACATTTTCGGCAGCTTGTCTAGACTACAAACAACTTTGCTTTGTTGTTTGAATATAGAAACTAAAATATTATGTAATCTTGAAAACAATCCCAAAATAATACTGAACGATGTTTTCTCCTGTATTCTTTTTATCAGGATATGAAGAATTTTTGACTCCTATTTACGCGATATGAGTATCAAATGATAGCTAGGTAAAATTCAAGATGAGTATCAAAGTAAGCCAACAAAGCTTGCTTTTTAACAGTAAACTAGGGATCTAATTAATGTTTACAAGTAATAAGGTTTATTTTTAAGGAATATTTACTTGCCACAACAAGAATTTAAAGAAGTTGCTATAAATTCATTTCATAAAATAAGGTGAGTTTTTCGTTTCTAAACAAAGATATATAATCGAGCACATAACTCAAATTTTCCTAGGGATAACACTTTTAATATGTTAAAATACGCAAAGGATCACAAAGTACCTGTTCTTATATATTCGGCTGGGTCCGGGGATGCAATCAAGGCAATATTAGAGGTTAATGGAATGATGCTAGAAAATATTTCGGTAATTAAACACAAATATTATAATTAACGATCATAGATATATACCACTTGTTACCTTTTCAGATTGCTTCCAACTTCCTAAAATATACGGCAGGGGATATTATCAACGGATTCCAATGTCCGTTTATACACATTCTAAATAAAAATGAATGCATTATAAAAAAATCGAATTATTATCCTGTGTTTCAGAAAAGACGTAATATTTTATTATTGGGAGATAATGTAGATGATGCAGAAATGGCTGCAGATAATCCAGATCGAATTATTCTACGTATAGGTTTCATAATGGAAAATGTAATATTTTATTTATTTTATTTGAATTCAATAATTTAAATATTTTGTTTTTAGGATAAGCCAACCATTGACTTATTTTCTAATAAATTTGATATTTTGTTAATTGATGATCAGTCAATGAACGTTCCACTTAATTTGTTGAAAATAATACCGAAGATGTAATTGCATGAGGTTACATTGCATTACGTTAATCATATAAATATATATTTTTAAACTTAAAGTATTTTTTTAAAATTTTGTCTTATTATTATAGAGAGATTTATTTTGTATTTTCTTAATACCATAAAGTAATAATGTGAAAGAATATGATTCAGGTTCTTATTACTAACTAAATTTTTAATATGTGTTTAGAGCGTTTCTTTCGGTTATTACTGCTATGTCATCGTACAACATATTTTTTATGTGTGCTTCAAGATTGTAAATGTCCAAAGAATGCAATATTACAAAACCTACCTTTTATAATTGCATTCGGATATTTTATTATTATGGGCGAGGGCAAGAATATAATATACATTAATCAGAAATTTAAAAAAAAAATTTGATGTTTTGAATTTTGTACGATATCGAGTTTAAATTAAAATTATTAAATTTTCAGCAATAAAAATCTATAATTATTTCTGAACTTCATAAGAAAAAAAATTATATTCTTACTCTATTAGATAAATTGTAGCGCTACACTAGACGGGCTACACTTCGACCATAAGGTCCATTGTGATGTCTAAGGATGTGAGGATGTGTGTGGAGAGGAAGGAATTTTTGTGTGTAGACTAGGAATTGGTAGGATGTGCGGCTGCAGCCGACTCTGATAGGAACTATGCCGATATTCATCTGGAGTTCGTGAAGGAAACTGCAGAAAACCTTCACAAGTATAGCCGGTTACTTCGTTCTTGTCCATACGCCGATACTTTAGTCAATTAACCGCCCCCTTTTTTTCTTTTAATAATTGGCAAACTGCCGATGTCGGGATTCGAAATCAATCCTCCCAGTCCCCAAGTAGACATATGCATTTTCACTGATACAATATATATAGACTTATACGCAAACTGTAAGTTTAGTAATTGAGCATAAACTTGAAGTTCAAATTTGAACGAATTCACGTGAACTATGAATTGAACCGTGTTGATGGAAATGGGCATTAAACTGTAAAATTTTGATAAAAGAACTCCACTTTAGGAAGTAGCTTGAAATTCGTACATGCGCAGATTGATATAAACAAACAATAAACCACGCATGCGTGTTTAAAACAATTAGTGTTTTGTTTTTCAAATTTCTTTGACTTATTTTCAGTGCTTAAAAAATATTAAGTAATCGGTAAGTTGACCAACAAATTATAATGTATTGATAAAATAGTTTTATTTACAATATTATTACTTATACAAATTCAAATAATCCAATGGGGTTGATTTAATAAGATGCCTACACAGGGGAAATTGAAACAATTTTCTATTTAAATTTTTAAAAGAATAAACAATACTTACAATTAGTATAATTATTTTGTAAGACATATGTAATGGAAGCATTTCAATTCTAGAAATAAAATACATTTGTAAAGAATTACCTATTAGTCCATAGAAATGGACAGGTCCAAACTGCATTTTATTTTATTAGGTTCAATGTCAGTCCTGCAATCTGTATATCACTTGTTTCATTAGTTAGATGATTCTCCCCATTGATTACTAATCTTTAAAATAATAATTAATTAAAATCAGTTTTTGCAAATTATAATTCATTAAAATTGAGGTATGCAAAGGAGCAATGAAATTAATATAGTTCATATTTGCAAAAGGAGATATTAAATAAAGTGTTTGATATCTTATCGATATTAGATTTTGATAATCCAAAATAAATCCATATTTCCATTTGTTAATATATTTTTCTAAACATTTCAACAAATCACACCTACAAGAAATTTAATAACTAATCTATATTGTGTTAAAGTTCTTGGTAATATAAATTTATTCATTGTTGTATGCAAAGTTGACAAAATAAAAAATTAAATGATTTAGTTTTTAAAGTTCTTTACAAGATAAAAGTTTTTAATATTGTCAGTTCAAAGAATACTTATATACAAAATTAAAGTGATCTACTTTTTTCGAATCACGGAAGTATCGGTATATATAAATGATGGTAAACACAATTTGCGTCTAAAAAACAAATGTTTGTGATTTCAGTTAACATCTGAACATTTTTGACATCTTATCACTAATTTTACTAATAAAATTTTTATCAATCGTAGTACTTATTTTTATCAAGGTGAAAACACTATTTGAAGGTAAATTATTAGTAGAAAAATTGCCAGTTGAGTAAATGTTTAATAAAAGTATAAAAATATTTCTATATTAATGTTTGTTATATAAATTTGTCGTTATTATGTAATTATTTCAATGTGTTGTGTTGTTGATAAGTTTGTACCGTTTCTGTTGATTAATTTCATAGTTTGAATAATGTTTTTTGAAGAATTTAATAATCAAAATGATAACAATGATTGTGTTGAAGAATATTTGGATTGTGCAAATGCAACGGATTCTGATATAACTGGTAAGTGATGTAAATTATTTTAAACAGTAATTTTGAAAATTGGTATTTCTAGATAGCCTTGAGAATCAAAGTTTTGTTAATATGTTTATTATTTTCAAAAACTCGATTAAAATCCTGAAAATGTCAAATCTCTGATTTCAAATAGTATAATTGAATTTTGGGAAATTTGTATAAATCTTTTAAATAGTTAACGATATGACTAAATTTAAATTTTTGGAACATCAAATTAAGTTAAAATATGTTCAATCTAAAAATCGAATTAAGTTAGTTTTTTATTCAATTTTGTAAATCACCAATGAGTAGAAAATTTATAGGACCAATCTAGGTAGGTAATTTTAAACATCTCCAAAAGCGAAAATTTCGGACCAAAAAATTTCCCATATTACGGACCCACTGTGTATCGATCTGCTAACCGGAAATAAATAAACGTGTATTTCTTCCACAACTTTATAAGTTACATTAAATTGGAATTTTTCATTGACTATTCCCTTTTCGCTAGTTTTGCTATACGTAAAAGCATGATATTATTTACCAACTAACTTAGGATTTATAGAAAGCGGTGTTTGCAATATGTTCAGAAAAATTAGAAAAAGCTGGATTTTAGCATACAATCCTTTTGTAACTATTCTAATGAAACTATAAAGTTCCTATCGATCCGAGTTCTGATAAAAAATTTAAACGGGATCCAAGTTCGAGAAAATCAGTTTTTCGTTAACAACTCCGTACCTAACTGTCGTCTAAAACAGAAAATATGACGGAGCTCAATTTTAGTAGTTTGAAAAATTCTTTACAAAAAATTTACACTAGACAGAGTCATAAAGACCTTTATTATTATACCCTGTATTTATACAGTGCGTCCATTTGAAAAGTTTCCACCAAAATATTTTTTTAAACATGCATTTTAGAATAGTTTCAAACAAAAGTTGCTCAGTTTAAAGAGGGAAATATAATGCAATAATTATATGTTTGTTCTATGCATCCGTGCCGCGTGATATAAATTATCTTTTAAACACAGCAAAATTGTGAAATCTTTATATACAAAAAATGTTTATCTCATAAAAACAAACAATTTTTGTTTGAAACTTTTTCATACATTCTCTAGTTTAGGTGTAAATACGGCGTAAATGTGGCATAAATTTTGTGTTTACGCCAGAAATATTGGATCCATGAAAAAAAGTTTCAAAATAAAATCCAATATTTCTGGCGTAAACACAAAATTTATGCTACATTTACGCCGTATTTGCTCCACAGTTATGGGATGCATAAAAAAAAGTTAGAGATAAGATATTTTAATCGTTTTAACTGTTTTTCTCGACTTTAACCCCCTGTAGAAAAGGAAGCTGTATACCAAAATCCAGCTTTCCCCTAATTTTTCTAAAAATAGCCCATATTATTATGTCTATTATTACTGGGTTAATATTTGGGATACCTTAGTTAAAATAATGCTTGAATTTTGATATCTCTTAGGCCATTCATTGGGTTAGGGGTAAATGTATTAAGATACAGGGATTTATGTCAAAATATTAGATAGCCCTCAAATTTTAATATATATATATATATATACTTATATTGTAAATATGATCGAGATAAATGCATACCTATAGCTCCAAGTTAAAAAAATTTCAATTATTTTGCAGAAGACCATATTATAGAAAGTATTTTCGATAATTGTGACGTAGAAAATACTGGCTACACATGTGTGTCAACATTATTAAACTCTATGGAGCCTTTTTTACAAGAAAACTTGTAAGTCTTCTAATAATAGGGAATATGCATGCAAATTTTTTTTCACATTTATTTTCAGAATATGAAAATACTGTTAATACTGTAATAATATTTAAAAACGAAATTAAAATCCGACCAATATCAAGCTTAAAGATTAATAAGCTTAAAAGCTTTTAATAAGCATATAAGCTTTTAAAGATTATTATCTGTCTCTTTCTTACAAAAATATTAAAAACGGAGTTTTTCGTGTATTTTAAATGGTGAAAGTGTAATATGACGTCACATAACATATCAAGAGGGCTATCACCCTCTTTGTCTAATAGGGAATTTCAATCATTCATATCTCGCTTATTTTTAAAGTTATTTAAAAAGTAAATTTACCTTGATATTTGTCAAGTAAACATGCTTCAATTCAAGTGAAAAAAAATTTTCATGCATATTCCCTATTGTCACTTTTTTCAAAATATACAAAGGTTACCTTTTTTTTTTAAATTCTTAGAGATGAATTGGATACCATAAAATCGTTATTAGATCCAATTGGAATTGATCCAAAAATTGATAAAAATAATTTTTGTACGGAAATGCGTAAGTGGACAGAGAATCATAAAAAAGTAGAATCAAATTCTCCACAGAGATCACCAAGACTTAGTTGTGGAAGTCTGAACACAACACCACTCAGTAAATTTTTGAATTGTAGTTTTAAAGAGAATTTGAAAACTACGTATAGTTGTGGAAGTACACCATCACCTTCGAGTAAGTTTCGATCTAGTTCTTCCCTGGTGGAAATAATTCTCTTCAAAAACTGAGAATAATACTTTTAAAACTCTGAATAAAACTTCTGAAAGTCTTATTTTCTGAAAACTCTGAAAAAGTGTGAAAAAATAAAATAAATGTTTTAAAGACAGAAAACAAATAATATTTGGGACTCTGCCAGAGGAGTTATTCAGGCTTTTTGGAAAGTTTTTCAGAGAACTAATTAAAAAATATAACAGTTTTTCAGAGTTAATTTGTTTTTTGAAGAAATGTCTCGTATTGTCTTAATAATATTAAATCAGACCTTTTCGGAGAACTGATTAAGTGAAGTATAACAACTCACCCTGGCGAGATTCGAACTCACGATCTCCTTTTTACTAGACAGGCGCTTTAACTAACTAAGTCACGACACCGTTATGTATTCAAAACTTTATACATAAAAAATACTATTTCAGCCGGAACGAGCAGTTGTTATATTTTATTTAATTAGTTCTTGAAAAAGTCTGGATTACGATTACTTAAGACAATACGCATTTCTTCAAAAAACAAATTAACTCTGAAAAACTGTTATATTTTTTGATTAGTTCTCTGAAAAACTTTCCAAAAAGATTTCTTTTTCTGTCTTTAAATCATTTATAAAACATTTATTTTATTTTTTCAGTCTTTTTCAGAAAATAAGACTTTTAGAAGTTTTATTCAGAGTTATAAAAGTATTATTATCGGCTTTTGAAGAGAATTATTTCCACCAGGATTGTTGAATGTTGATTGTTAAATATCTGGTGTGAATGTCATACAACCTCCGTATACAGACTACTAAACTAAAATACATATAAAAACTTAAAACGTAATAAAAGGAAATATTCATTTTTATGAAATTTAAAATTTACAACGGAGAATAAACTATGATTATTATATCGGGTCGAGGGTTCCTACCACTCAGCTGCCCATGTTCTTACAATAATATACAAATCATAAATTTACTCACTTTAAATAGGTTACATTTGCATATTTATGGCTCATAATCGAAGTGCCACGTAGCCGCGCTTGTTTAGCTACTTGGAACTGGAAGGTTGCGAGTTCAAATCCCGGCGGGGGCAGCTTGTCAATTGTAATTAATGAGGCGGATAATTGATTAAACTGTCGGCGTATGGACTAGAACGGTGTAATCGGCTATGCTTGTGAAGGTTTTCTGCTGTTTCCCTTCACTCCAGATGAATATCGGCATAGTTCCTATCAAGGTCAGCTGCAGTCGCTGAACCTGTCAATTCCTAGTCTGCATACAAATTGTCCTCCGTCCACATCATAAAAAAAATAAAATGTATAGTTATATAGTTAATAAAAAGGAAAATAATAATGATGTGGGTAGCCTCTGTTATAGACCGCTGTGTCTCAGAAACGGAGGTTAAACCCTATTATTATTATATCTTCGAAGTGCAGAAAAATAACTAGGGAGCTGACTCAAGATCTTTTAAAATAAAACCTCACGGGGCTATTTCATGCTAAAAGCTTTTTTTCCAAGCTCTAGTGATACAGACCTTATTGAGATATCGTGTTTACATATACACACATACACATACTGATTGCATTCAAAGTAATCTGCTCCACTAAAATAACAGCTCCCCTGTTATTTAGACAAGTAGTTGTCATGTTATTGATTTTAGTACACTTCAGATCTGGAGGCAACGAAACAGTCGACGAACTTGTCGGTGAAGGAGCCGAAGTCCCGTGTCAGAGACTTGATCCATATTAAGGAATGATAAGAAAATAATACAACCTTCACCTTTTTTAACGATTGGAAGGATATGTCGAAGAACAGGAAATGGAAATTTCCAGCAGGCTGCAGTTAACCTTGCTCATTGGTAAAAGCTACAAACACATCAACCGTCTGGTTAGTGTGCTTACCGGTCCACTGCACACTCCATAGATATTTGGTCCTCGTGAGGTTGGAGTACAGCGCGGCTTTTCCAGACTGTAGCAGATAAGATGATTCGCCCTTTCACCTTCTGACATAATGCTCTTATAAAGCCAGAATGAGGTACCTAGTCTTCTGCACAACTGAAATAAATAAACCTAAAACAATAAAAAAGTGAAGCTCAGTCCTATCATTTTAAAAAAGGACGGATAGGTTCAATAACGACAACTGAGGTAGAAAAAACCAACTAGGTGAGATAAAGGAAATAGGTTATTATGGGGATGGGATCTCAGGTGCTGGTAAATAAGGGCTAGAAAAGCTTAATTACCAGGCTTCGGCCTACCCTCCACCACTACGACTACCTGCTACTACACACACATGCAATGATCCACACAGAGATCGATGAACAAAAATCATTTTTTGGCGTCAGAGGTCCTCGGAACGTCGATTCAACATCGCTTTTTAGCCACGATAATATAATCTCAGAAATATTCCACTTAGTATTGTCTGTATATAGAGGTAATACAAATGTGTTTGAAATATAAATGCCATAAAATTCAATTTATTTTATATTTAAATATAAAATTTTCTAAACACAATAAAAAATGAAATTTCAAAAATTTTTGCAGCATATAATGTTCTGGAAAAAGATCTTGAAATACAAGAAGAAATTGATAGTGTAAAGCAACAAAATCGTAAACTGAACGATGATTTACAAGATTTACAATCACAGTTACTTTTATCAGAAGAGTGTAACACTAATTTACAAGTGGATATTTCAAGAATTACAAAGCGTTTGGAGGTGTAAGTAGTTTACTATTTTGCGATAACTAAAAAAAAGTTAAATTTTAAATATAATTTCATGAAAGAAATTTATGCTCATATATATATTATTTCGCGCAAATTCAATAGTACCTACACTTACTTATAACATTTATACGAATTGAATATATCCAGTGTTTTAACATTTATGACACATTTATGACATGTTCAGGGTGACCACAGACCAGGAAAGCCTGAAAAGCTTGGAATAGTCATGGGATTTTTTTAGGTCAGAGAAAACATGGAATTTTGTTCATGATCATGGAAAATCTAATTTATAAAATAGTTTTGAAAGAGAAAAAATTAAAATCGAACAATATTTAGCTTTGCTAGCCAAAAAATTGATTTTTGAATCTAGTGACGCCACCAAAATAAAAAATCCATTGGATTTTGGTCCATCTCAGGCATAATTTAACGATTTTGATTTTTTTTTTAATCGACTAAACTTTAGTCAAGAAATTAAATTTTGATAGAAAAACCAACATATATCATTTATTTTTCTGCAGGGGGCTTTACTCCATATTACATGCGTATCCCCAGTTTTATTATTTAATAGTTAACGTAAAAAAATTTAATATTTGTTAAATAGAGAACAACAATCGAATCAAAATTTACAAAAATTGAAACTGGAATGTGAAGAATTGCGAGAATCAGAAATATCTCTAAGACGTGATATAGAACGTTTGATCAATAATAACAATACCTTAAGAAATGAAAATACTCAATTGAAACAAAATTTTGAAGAATTACAAGACGAGGTTCTTTTTATTATTTTTTGCAAAAATTGTAATAAGAATTATTAATAACTGATCGACAAATATTTATTAATTCTTAGAAAATACAATTGTGTGAAGAAATAGAACTGTATCGCGCGAAAAATATCGAAAATAATCGTTTACTATCCGAAGCTCGATATAAAATTGATAATCTTAAAGAACAATTGAGTTCGAAAGAAGATAGTATGAGAGATGTTGAAGATCAATTTAATACTTTCCAAGAGAAAATTAAAGATTATGAAAATACTATTATTGTAAGTATAGTCTAGCAGTGGGAAGTGTTTAGATTTATGTTTTCATTCATATCTATCAGTACCACTCAATGTTTGACTTTGAGTGGTATAGATGTACTGATTTTTGGAGATTTGTTCTCCAAAAATGCAATTCTCTATTAACAGTTCCGGAGTTTCTTTCTTGTCTTCACAAAATCTGGAACTACTGTCGATTTTTAAACCTAACTTATTTTTTTACAATGTCTCGCATGGAAAATTCTCGAACTTCTTTTAAGGTCTGCGACCAAATATCTCTTTTCTAATATATAGTTGCCTATTGCAAGACTAGTAAATCTTGATAAAGTTAATTTCAAATTTTATTTATATTATAAAAATAATTTAAAATTTCAGTTTTTGCGAGCAGAAAAAGAATGCTCTAAGATGATACCGAAATCAGAGAAGAGTTTCAAGGAAAATATCGACAATACTCAAAATTCGCGGCTTACTGATTCAAATATGAACATTGATCACAACAATGTAACAATAAATACTTCATACCAATTCCGTAATTATATTTTAATTCTTGAATCAAAATTTTAGCTTTTAAACAGTGGCAAAACGATACAATTTCAAGTCGTTGGTAAAAATATTTAATATTATTTCTGATACTTCTTATAGCTATGAGGTTTTAAAAAATTAACCGGGCTTGCCATTATATTGTTATGCCGCTGCAAAATTTCTATTTTTAAAATTCATTCATTTCAAAATATTTTTTTTAAATTCTTCTTCAGTGACTCAAGATGAAATAGTACGAGACCTGTCATCCACTGAAACATTGTATTCCATTGCTTTAGATCCTAAAATTCTACAAAATAATTCATTATTAAATGAATTAAAGGAAGTAACAAGTGTAAGCAATCTTGTACATTTTTATTTCATTTTTAGGGCTTTTGCTGAATGTACGCAAAATTTTTGGATGGGCTTGTATGGAAAAATTTAGATAAGAGCTTTCATAATTCATAATTTATTCTTAAAACTATAATATTTTTAAAAGATTCTATTCAAATTTTTGCTGAAAATACTATTTACCAAAGTGAATTCCTTGGTTCATTTTCTGAAGGTTAATTTTCTTGTGTAAACTTTCATTTACAGTAGAACTTCAATTATCGTGATTAATTGGGCTTGGACCCGATCCGGATAATCAAATAGAAGAAAAGTCATTTTTTTAAAAAGATAAATTTGTGAATACTAAATGAAGAAGGAAAACAAACTGTCGATTTTCTCGGGTATTTTGCTTTTTGCGGAAATAATCGACCCTGAAAGAGGGTTTACAAATGCTCGCTGTTCGATCCACCCGCTAATTGACAATATGGCTAGCTGAAGTTCGGATAGTTGGAGTTTTACTATATTACTATTTTGGCCAATCTAACTTTTTTTATTACTATTTTTTCGCAAATTTATAATAAATATTTTGCTTTTTTCTTATGATGATCGATACTCTATAACTTAAGGCTTAGTAGCCAAAAATTGAGTGTTTTTAGAACCTAGCAACCATTCTAGATTTTGCATACCTCAAGAAAATGCCAGACTTCCCCCTTCCTCTCTAAAATATCTAGATATTATCAATGTAATTAATTGATATAAGTGTATGTAGGACGAAATTGATGACCATCATATAAAATGTTCCAATAAAATTAAATACTTAGAAGGCACATTGAGTAGTTTAGAAGAGGAGTATGAGTCAAATTTGAACACAGTAAAATCACAAGATTTAATTATAAAAAAATATGAAACACAATCGAAGGAATTAGATGTCATAATTAAAAACTTACAAGATGAATTAGAAAATATGAAAAAATCATTGATTAGTAATTCTGAGATAATTCATCAGCAAGACACTTCAATTGATAAAAAAGATATCATAATTCATGAAATTCAAAATAAAATGGAAAATTTGATGGATATCAATAATAATTTGAAATATGAGAAAGAACAATTAATTGAAGAAAAACATTCTTATATTAAGAAAATAGATAGTATGAAGGAAAACTATGAACAAGAAATACATAATTTACGAGAAAATTTACTCGAAGTTGAAATGAATATGAACAGATTATCAGAAGATTCAATCAATTATCATAAACTAAAACGAAAATTAGAAACTGTAACCAATGATTTAAACCACGTGATTGAAAATTATGAGGGATTAAAACAACAAAAAACATTAGAGGAAAATTATGATAATTTCGAAAACAACATAAACAATTTCAAATTGATAATTACAAATTTGAAAAGAGATTATGATGAAAAATGTTCACTAATCAAAAAATTAAATGAAAATATTGATAAAAAATCAAAAGTAATTGAAAAGTTCGAAAAAACTGTCTTAAATATTAGTCAAATTGAAAAAGAAAATAAAAGTTTCAAAATTCAATTACAGCAGAAAAGAAATAAATTTATTCAACAATCCCATTTGCATAAAACTGAAATTGATAAATTGAATAATCTTTTAGTGAATACAATAGAAGATAATAAAAACTTGACCGACGAAGTTGAAAGATTACGTGAAATTGAATGTGAACATAAACAGAGTCGAAACAAAATTGAAAGTTTACAAAATCAATGTTGTCAACAAAAAATTCAAATCGAAAAATTGTTAAAAAATGAATCAAGTCAACATCAAATTGAAACCCTAATATTCGAAAATAATAAATTAAAAACCGATCATGAAAAAATGCTCAATTTGCTAGAAAATCAAAATATTGAATTACAATCAAAAGTTCAAAATGAACTGAAAGAAACCGAAAAATGTAAAAAGAATAATTCTTCACTAACATGTTTAGTTAAAGATTTAAAAAATAAATTAGCTATAATTAATAAAAATTATGAAGATCTTCAATTCCACTGGAATGAATTAAAAACTGAAAATGATCAATTGAAAATTGAAAAAGAGGAACTCATGAAACTTGGACAGCAATCATTAGAAGATTGCAATCAAATCGAAATTATAAATTCTCAGTTACAAGAATCACTTACATATCCGGCATCATCAAGTATGAAAATTCCCGAAAATACCATTTGCAGAGAATGTTTGCATGTACAGTCTGAGCTATCAAAGTACGAAATAATCTGTGCGAAACAACAACAGCAATTAGATCAATTACAAGCTGAATATGAGGAATTCAATCCTAGACCTGATATACCACGATTAAAACAAGATTGGGCTAAAATTTATCCAGTGAAAAAATTAAATCGAGTAATTGAAAAACTTCAAAATCAATTAGAATCGGAGTCAACCGAAAATGAAAAACTGCGTAATCTTTTGGATAAGATTACAAGTGAGAAATCTCAGTTAGAATTACAAATAGCTCAGGTGAGAATTCTGTAGTAAATTTTGACAACATTTATAAAAAATATACACAAGGGTATTATAAGTTTAGCCCCGATTTCGCGAATAGGTAGATAGATATATCTTGGGGTATAAAAAGAATTGCACTTATGGCTTGATATCTTGTATCTACTGTACCGAGAGATTCGCAGTTAAAAATGATGTAGCTGGATGTTTCTTCCTCCTTGTCGCAAATCTGCACATAATGGATCCATTGTGGAGTCCTATTGTGTGTAGATACTTTCATAGGTGATAATATCCGGTAATGAGTCCGGTAACCTTTCAAATTTGTATGCTGTTCAGGTTGAGTGCATCGAAAGACAGCCTCTTGGATGCATTCCGAAACAGTATTTTCCCGAGTTTTTGTTGCGTTATATTTTCCCAGTGATCACTGTGTTTAACTTCTATCCACCCGATTTCGTAACGACTGATAACTCATAAATGAAAAGAGCAACCAGCTGAAAATTTGTGCATTCCCCAATACGAGGAAATACCCATCTTTGAAATCGTAAGTGGGGATAGAAGAATCATTTTTTTTAAAATAATCAACTTTTTTTTGAGATTTTATAAATTGAATAATTTCGTCTCGAATATATCTGTAATCTCACTTGATTACAAAAACATACATGTATATAGCATCTATATACAGTACTTTGTATTTATATATATATATATATATATATATATATATATATATATATACGTGTGTTTAAAAAGTAAAATAAACAGTCTACGCAGTCTATAATGAACTCAGTATATCCCGGGTATTTAAGAAATTAACTCGCAGTCAGAAATATTTGGCAGTTAGTTAAACAAGCTGTTGACAAGGTAGTAAGTGTGTCCAAAGAGAAATACGTTGAACATAGATTATCATAATTAAATTTTTTTATAGACTTACTGACTTTTACTTAGTTGACTAAGGACTTAGAACACGACCATTGACGAATACAAATATACTACCAGCGATTATTTATAAAGATGTGTCCTTGCTGAAAGGTATATAAATGCACGTGGTAGGTTTTTTTTAAATAATTATGTTCTGCACCAATCAGAAAGAATTACCCCATTCGGATTGGGCAATATTTTAGAACTTTAAGACAACAATAACCAAAAAGTGAAGACAATTAAATAATTTCCCAAAATGCATTGATTTTGTCAAAAAATGTTCATCAGCTTTATTTTGCACTGGTAGAACATCTAAATAGATATTTTTTATTCTCCCTTCATGCATATTTATAATATTGCTCTAACAAAAAATTTTACTTATTTCATGCTTAATGTAAGTTGTCTTGCAAAATGCTGTTAACATATTGCGTGTACTAATCATTTTCCAAGCATCACCAAACTGTTGTCAAGATGATCAAAAAATCTACATGAGGACCAATTTATGTTGGCTTGAAGTTCTTGCATTTAAATAATTAACTGTATTTACAAATTAACAAATTTACTAGGTCTCTTTTTTGCTTTAATGGGAGGTAACTAGTTCAAGTAACTATTGGGGATTTTGTTTTTTTATCGTAGAAACATATCTTACGGTTCGTGATCGACCAGAAACCATGTAATGTTTTTAATTCTCCTGTTTTTATTATAAATCTAAACACGTACAACTTAAACACCTCTCTATTAAATACTTTTATTCAGACTTAAGTCAAAATTAAATCGCCTATTAAACCTTAGAATTAATCGAGTCACTGTCACTGTCTTCTTCAATTTTAAAGTCTGGCGATAGATTAACTAGGAAAAGGGAAAACCGTAAACTTTACCAATTTTTTAAACATACAATTTTTTTATATATGGTAAATTTATTATGTGTCTGCGAAAATGTTGAGTCTTGATTCACATAACGAGAAAATGTCGGAACACATTCACATATCGGGACAATACCAAAAATAGAAACTTTATCACAATAAACGCAATGAAATGTGTTACTCCTAGCTCGACCTTCTCAAGAATGATTTATATTTTATTATTTTATTTTATAACATAAATTGGTCATCTCGGGACAATATGTGATGTTTAATTTTCACATTTTTAAATATTATTAACTTGTTCATAATTTTAGAATGACTATAATATAGTGAAATACGAAGAAGAAATAGCCAAGTTCAAATCATATCTAGAGGAGACTTCAACTTATTTAAAAAAGTAGGTATTAAATACTTTAATAGAACTTCGGTAAGTCGAACTTCAAAGGAGACGCAAAAATATTCGAGTTATGTAGGTTTCGACTTATGAAGGATTTTGCCTAAAGTCCTCTGCCTGCACGTAGGGATAGTAGTGGCGGCCATCACTGGCGGCTAAGCTTTGCAGCCAGTGAAATGGCCGGATAATAGGCTTACACACGAGGGCAGTAATGGCTCCATTACTTGATAGCCAGTTTTGTGTAGACGTGGTGACTACAACATGGCCAGACGATGTGTGAGAACATGAGTCTAGCGCTCTATAGGTACTGGTGACCAGTAACTTTTAAGAAACGTTCAATAAAGGTTGCCACTCGGTCATATGACCCTGTTACTGGCCTCCTGGCGTCCACTAAACTCTAAACTGCTTGAGTTTGGTGGCCGCCAGTAGCCAACTGGACGTTGAAGCGGTAATACTCCTGCATAAGAGGACATTAGATAAATAATTACTAGCAGCCATTACTGGCCAGTACTACTGGCCGCTTCTACTGTCGCCGTGTGCATGGTTTAGAGAGGTTTTTATAGGCTCATGTTCGACTTGTAGAGGTTTAGATTCTATGCCATAATTTTGAGTTATAAACATGAATTTCTTCGAGATACTGAGGTCAAATAAAATTTAGAGGAAAATAGAAGGAAAATTTGTATTGAAATACCTTGTTAGAATATATTGATTATTTCGACTTATAGAAGGTTTATATTTCGAAGTTTTGGGCCTGGAGGGAAGGGAACGAGCATTTTTTTCGAGTTTTAGAAGATTTCGACTTATTGAAGCTCGACTTATCGAGGTTCTACTGTATAATATTGTCAACATGATAAGCTGAGATGAGCTGACATTTGTTGAGCGTGTTCCAATGCGAAAAAAGGACTTCGTATGCGTGAATGGCAAAAACGGTCTCTTAATCAATATTGACCATAAACATTCATCTTAGTGTAAAGGTCGATAAAAAGTTCAAAAACAAGTTCCTTTTTTAATATTTGTTTCAAACTTTTTTCTATTATTATGCCTCAATTTCAGCTCAAACATCTGTAATTACTTTTAGATTGTAGAAACATGCATATGAGTATATATACATACATATATACACTACTTTTGTATATAAAACACACACGTCATGTTTTTATACATCTATGCGAATGTGAAATGAAATAAACAGTACCTACATTTATTGTTTTTATTTCAATTTTTTTTTAGTATGATTCGTAAAATATGTAGTCAATCGACAACAATGGATAATATCTTTGCGGGGTGGGAAGAAGATGGAAGCTTTGTACCATTAAAAAAGGAGAGATATTATGAGTCTTATTATTACAATTTTAACCGAAGTTTAAGTCGTTGTATTTTTTTACTAATGGTTAGTATACTATTTAAAAATTTCCTATATATGATCAGTACCGTGCTTGAGTATATGACCGCCTGCGTGACAGTGTGTATAGCCGCCTACATTATAACATCATATATTAATTTCTCATTCCCATGAGAACTTTTGATCGTGACGTTATCAACATACTTAAATTTCATAAAATTTGAGCAAGAGCCAATTTCCAGATAACGCCACTTCCAGAACCTGTATCTCAAAAACTAAAGATTTCTGGGGCATGTGCTTTTGAGAACTTTTGATCGGGAAGTCATGTACTACAACATACTTAAATTTCAGGCAATTTGGTCGAGGGATAATTCTTATACAGATTCTGTGGGTCTTTTCAATTCACTAAAAGTGAGTGCTTTAAAATTTAATATGTTTTATAATGAGCGTGTTTAGCACATTTTCCTACGACTAGTTTTTATAGATTTTTTTTCTCTATATTTTAGCGAATTTCCTCCAAAGGAAATGCAGCTATTGTTTTTGTACCAATGTTGGAATTACGTAAAAATTTCTTCAAATGTCCATCGATCCTACCTACTGGTGATAGTGATGTTAAAAATCACTATCGCTAAAATTTATATATATATATATTTATATAAAATTTCAAATTCACCCCCTTTATCTAGATCAGTTTTTTGTATTATAAATACGTATTTCGGCTACAATGTAGTCATCATCAAATACTTTTTTTCTATGTCTGTGGACTCTCTAGCGGTCACAATTTTATTCCGATTGGAATGAAATTTGGTATTTGAGGCGCTTTTGGTATTCTAAAGGTCAAGTTCGGTAAAAACGGACGAGGGAAAAGGGGGTTTAAAGGGAGGGGGAAACACAAAAGTTGATTATTTCCCTTAATATTTGAAAAATTGAAAAATTTATCAGGAGTTAAGTTGTAGGTACTAAGTTTTACTGCAATTTTGTTTCTTATCATTTTTCTGTTACACTAATATTTACAGAAATATTTACAGTTAAAGACTGAAAGTTAAAATTCTAAATATCTCTGTTCACATTAGAGTTTGAGAAATATGATCAGGTACTGAATTGTAGCAAACTTGATTTTCTAAAACTTTACTCCTTATACATTTTTCGATTATTCTAATATTAAGATAGATATTTTATATTTTGTGTTTGTTTGACACGAATACATGAAATATATTTTATTGTAAAAAATTTAAAAAAAAAATTCAACCAACTTCAAAAAACACTTTTAAAAATCACTATATTAAAAAGCTAAAAATAACAATTTACAGATTTAATCCAAAAGACAATTCTTGCCCAAACCTATTACGTATAATTTAGTATATGTAATTATACAAGGTATATTAAGTTTGATCACGACTGTAATGCTTAAAAATATTGATCGTAGGCATGTATATGTGTTTGGTATATGTGTTCATAAAATTTGGCTATTTCCGCATGTTTGTCTGTCTGTCTGTGGACACGATAACCTAAGAACGAAAAGAGATAACAAACTGAAATGTGTTCTAGAGCAAAAAAATAAGGTCAAGTTCGTTAATGGGCAAAACTGCTTATCTTTGAAACCATTGGAACGTGTTTCCTTTCGCTCGGGTGGGGGGGGGGGGTTATGTATATATACATCTTTGAAACTGTAAGAGATAGAAAACAAAATTTGTTAACAAAAAATCTTCTTTTTAAAATAAACAAGTTTTGTTTGAAAAAGATTTTCATAAACCCAATAGTTTTCTCATAATTTGTGATTATATGTTCCTCGGAAAGAATTGTTAACATTCCGAATACGCAGAATTGTTAACAATTTAATCATTGATATACAACTCAGTATATACTGGGTATTCAAACATTTAAGTCAGTTAGTTGTTACATTACTTAACAGTCGAACATAGAATCTCCTCCTTCTTTTTTGGAGTTGGTTAAAATTTGTGTTGATTTAGTCATTTCCACAGAAACTCTACTTCTATCAGATAACTATACAATTATTTTATTAAAATTTTGTTTTAATTTTGAAATGTCAATTTTGATTATCGTTACCATAGTAACTACAAACTATAATCGTTATATATCGTTCTATTTTGGCTATTAATAAATTTAATTTTTGCAAATACTAAAGTCATCAGATATTATATTTCATTTTGATCACACTAAAATTATGACCGCTAGTGAGTGATTTATGTATTCTAAGGAAATTCGCTAAGTTGACGCAGCTCTTGCGTAACGAATTTTTTTTTATTTTCTAGAATAGACAAGTGAGTCCAGATTCATTATGTGAAGGAAAAAGCTATGAAAGGTGAGTTTTTCATTATATTATTTACAAATTGTGATTTTTATTTATTCTGCAGGTCATCAAGTTAACCCTTCGAAGTATAAGGTGAGCTTGTGGGCTCATTTTAAAATTTCATGTTGCATATGTTTAATACCGATTTTATTTTAGCAAAATCCTTCTATGACTTTGATAATTGATCTTACTTCACTAGAGTTTATTTTGTATTTCCAACTCAAAATCTTAATACCGATTACGCCCGATCTGATCCGATTATTTTAAGTCATATTGTTCGTACGTAACCCATTGCACCCTCTTAATAAATTTCCATCAGGTCGCCAAGATTTATAGAATATTTACCAACTAGACCCAAATGTCAAGCCTCCTCAAAACTTATAGCTTATGGGAAATGTTTTATTAGGATATGTATATATATATATATATATATATATATATATATATATATATATATATATATATATATATATATATATATATATTGTAGCGTTTTGATACAACCGCTATTTTGATACAATATAGGTGTTTTTTTTAATGCTATTTTTATGTTTAATTCACGCATCTCACTCTTCCGGTAGATGCGTGAATTACTCAATTTTGAGTAATAGTTTAGTTTTTGAGTAGAAACTCTACCGTTGAGATTTGATTTGATCTCGTGAACACGCTGAAAACCTTATAGTGATTAGTTTTTAACAATTTTTTTGCTTCCATATTTATTTATTATTGAATTTCATATATTTTACAAAATAGTTATAATTGCCGAATTTATAGTTGTGATTTAAGTGTATTTATAACAATCGGGGTAAGTCGATCCTTTATTCTATAGTTTTCTATTTTGGCCAAATTAGTTAATTCTGAGATTGGGGTTGCCCTTTGATTGACCAGGTGTTTTCATTTGGATTACAAAAAGGTAAGTTTATAATTGAACATTAAAGAACCAAACCTATATACAGGCCACACTAAGTGTAGCTGAAAGCGGCCACACACACATATATATATATACAAAAAGTACAAAAAACATCAAAGCCAACACACAACATACAAAAAGTACTCCACTATTGGATGTTGTTGGAAAATAGGAGGATCATTTGTTATTTATACAACTAACAATGTGTGTGTGTGCAGTTTGTTTCCATATAGTGCTATTGTGTTGTGTGTGTGTTTAAACATCATGGTATTGTATAGGTATACCCCTTGCCTTACATTTTTTAACTGTTTCAAATTGTACACTATTGAATTGACACATTATTAGAACAACAAAGTTATCAATTTTTTTTTAGTTTCGAACATAGCATTGTGATTACAAGTTTTAAATCATCAATTTTGGATAAGAACATATTGTGTTTTTCCCATTATTTTCACGTTTATAATATACTCCTGGAGTATGTTATAAACCTGTATATACATATAATAAATATTTCATTATTATATGTATTGCATTTCATTACATATACATATAATAAAAGTCTGTAGATTGATTATTTACCCAAAAAAAATACCGATCGTCTAATTTAATATCATAGACGCATATAATGTAGCCGACAGACTCATTACTATTTCCACCTAAGAATAACATTTATTGTTTCCCGCAAAAAGAAAAGAAAACAAACTTATATTACATACACACACAAAAAAGTTAAGTCAGTCTGGGGCATGATGTGAAAACATGAACGTTAATGTCGTATTTATTGTGAGCAATGTGATTGGTTGACAAACGCGAATGGATATCCCCTATATTAACAATGCTGATGATTGCTTACTGTTACATATTCGATCGTTACAAAAAACGAGACATTGTATAATCTGAAATTTCATTTCACTGTCCATATAAAATATTGTATATTCTCGCTATAGATGTTTTCACATTGTCTTCATTCACACAAGCTTTTATTTAACTTGCAATGTATGTATATATGTATGTATGTATGTTTTTTTTTTCGGGAGGGGGGAAATGCATCATGCACTATAGGGTATCATGCCCTACTCGTGTCGGACTGACCAAATGGCCCCCTACCGACTAAAACCCTAACCTCTTTCCTCATAACTTTACCTTCCCGTGGTACAACCGCTAGGTATTACTTCGCGGGAAAAGTATGTATGTATGTATGTATGTTCGGGTCAAATCTTGTCAACTTTTACGATGGTCATATTTAACGTCTGTTAGGTAGGATCGATGAACATTTGAAGAAATTTTCACGAAATTCGATCATCGGTACAAAAGCAATAGCTGCACTTCCTTCGGAGAAAATTCGCTAAAAGAACACCAAATGAACTAGTTTAACAAGTTTTCCAACTAAGTCACTTAGTTGGAATAAAAACATCTTTGATCAATAAATTTATATTGGTGGATAGGATTAAAATTTCTACTAAAATTTGGTATCGTCTGTAATGTGAGTGGATTAAGATCTGCTATAACTGACGAGGATTGTTTTATTGCTTTGTCATTCATAGATGTAAATTTAATCAATTCGGAGTCAGATGTAGGCCTTTATCCCAGTTATGGGTTTAGACACATACACTGATACATATGCAGTCCATCGACTGAATTTTTAGATCGTAGGGAGCCCTTTAAGTTAATGCGTTTCAAATACAATTTATTTTACATAATTTCAAAAAAGCTATCTTTCAGGTCTCTCGTATATAATCGTGCGTTATCCTTGATATCGACAGCATAACAATATATACATTCGATTACATTGTAAGGGTTTTTATTTTTAGACGATAAATCCCAGGTAGTAAGTACAGTTTTTTTCCACTTCTGTACACTTTAAACCTTTTTAAAATTCATTTCTCCATGAAATATTTATGTTTATATAATATAATAATGCGTTTTAAAAATAGATGTTTATAAGATGCGTAGAAAATTCAGTATAAGCATAATGCAATTTGTATTTAGATAGAAAACTAATCATGGATTAACATTGCTAACCCTTCGTTGTATAAGGTGTGTCTTGGTTATTATACATTTAGTGCCAACTTTGGCTAGAAATATTAATTGAAGAAAAAAACTTTTGGCATAGGTATTCATAAAAAGATCTAATTAGTCCATTTTCGTATGGCCGTCTTTCAAAACTAGGGAGAAAATATGTATCTTTTAAATCCTAATAACTAAAATACTAGAGACAAATTAGCATTTTTCAGGCAGGTTGCTTGGAACCGTAATTTTTTTTTTAAATCGATTTATTTTGGCGACCTGAATATGACCCTAAGTTTTTACGTTCCGACTCGTGACGGAATAGGATTAAAATTGAATTTGTAACAAAAAAGTGTTTTTAAAAGCTTTTATTTAACTTGCAATGTTTGTATGTATGTATGTATGTATTTATGTTCGGGTCAAATCTTGCAAGCTGAATTAGAACCACTTCCTCTTATCCTACGGAGTTGAATTTTTACATGTTGGTTTAGTTCCGATGACAATGCATTTTTATGGTAAGCATATCAATAATCGACAAGGGGAAAGGGGGGTTTAGAGGAAGGGGGAAACACAAAATTTTGCATATCTCTCTTAATATTGAAAAAAATCGAAAAACACATAAGAAGTAAACTTGTAGAAAATTAGTTTTACTATAAAAAACTTGTTTAAAAAAATGTTTTTTTAATAGAAACTTATTACTTAAAACTAAAAATTTTAAAAACGACAAAGAATATTATTAAATTCTATATAAAAAAAGAAAAGAAATGTGCCCATAAACATTAAAATCGGTTTATTAGAATTCGAGAAAAAAATTCCCAAAGTTTGAAAAACGCAAAAATTTTTAATTAAAAAAAATTTTTTTTAAACAATGGCAAAGTATTCCTTTTATATATGTTAAAAATAATGTGCTCAATTTTAGCCCTTAAAAAAGTTAGGTCCCCGGCAATTAATAATATACCATGTCACCTATTTTTATAAATAAAAAGGGTGCAAGTCATGCTGGTAGGTTGTGAGACTGCAGCCGACTTTGATAGTAACTATACTGATATTCATCTGGAGTTTGTGAAAGGGAAATGCAGAAAACCTTTACAAGCATAGCCGGTTACTTTCGTTCTTGTCCATACGTTCACAGTTCAGTCAATTAACCGCCCCATTAATTTTTTTATAAAATTAATTTAATTGACAAATTGCCGCCGTTGGGAATCGAATCAGCAACCTTCCAGTTAGTTCCGAACAGAACATCTTAACTAAGCTACTCGGACTGATACATTTAGTAAGATATACATTTAGATTGTGACTTACTGGTTCAATTTTTATGAATGGAAGTGTACCATCATTAATAGATTTTGCAAAAAAAGTAGAAATGGTGTTTATCCTTAACTTTTTTTCAGGTATTGTTCATTGGCATTTTACTCATTTCAGAAAACTAAGAGAATCCTTTTCAAAATTCATTTCTCCATGAAATCTTTTTGTTAATTTATCATAACCAGGTACTTTTAAAATAATTAAAAATTATATTATAAAATTCGATAACGCTATTTTAAATCTATTAAATACACTGTATCAAAGAATATTTTAAAACAATATTTACACACAGTGTTTAGTTGTTTATTTGTGTATACTTAAGCGTCAACATAACGATGTTTGTCCAAATTCCTTTCGGTTACGTATGACAAACTGTAGAAGACTTTAGCGTATACTCCGACAAATTTCATTGTCATCGATTCCTGGTTGACGAGTTAATTTTTTCATATCAGTATTTAATTTAATTAAATACACAGTGTTTAATTTATTAACATAGTTGATATAAATTAAAATATATAAAACATTCGATTTTCCCATAAGCCGTTATGTTATAAATTTGATTATTAATCGTTGATAACTTTTTCAAATGATTGAAAAAGATGTTTCAAAAAGCACTAATTTTGCGTTTGTGGCAATAATCGGTTTTATACACAGAAGGGTTAACAATATTTTTATTCTGTACCTGGAAAAACTTTTAATTACCTATTGAAGCTGTGTTAATGACTATAATAAATTTATTATGATAAAAGGTTCATGTAACATTATAACGCGCATTTTATATAAAATTTATTCAGTTGAAAAGTTTTTCCTTCAAAGAAAACACAATTATAAATTCTATCAGAAAATAATTTTTTAAATTTCCTCTCAATCTGATGGACAGGCTATTTTGTCCAAATTTTTCGTTAAAAAAGTGTATCGTCATTTTTACCAATATTATGGTAGATAGATAGATTGTAGAGGTTGCCCTGGACGGGCTAAGGATGTGAGTGGAGTGGAAGGAATTTTTGTGTATAGACGAGGAATTGGTAGGATATGCAGCTGCAGCCGACTATGATAGGAACTATGCCGATATTCATCTGGAGTTCGTGAAGGAAACTGCAGAAAACCTTCACAAGCATAGCCGGTTACTTCGGTCTTGTCCATACGCCGACAGTTTAGTGTCGGCGTATGTTTTATGTCGGGATTCGAATCTATATATTTCCAGTTCCAAGTAGACATAACGCCTTAGACCGCTCGACTACTTGGACGGTAATATTATGGTAAATATATTCGTTATAAATATATTACCAATATTGGTTATATTGGTAAATGTTACCAATCTACCTACATCATTGCATCCACTTCAGTACCAATCTCATTGTTAAAGATTATCTTAATTGAATAGCAAACGGGTTGAAAATTATCTAAACAAAAACTGGCTGTTTCAATTGACTATTTTGGTCACAACATCTGGTGGCAAAAAAAGAAACCAAATTTAGTGGGTACTATTATCTTGTTTACATATACAAGAGAAAATGTCGAATTGTTTGGACAAAACTATAGAAAATAGCAAAATAATAATGAGAGAATAAATTTTCCGTACGATTCCAGAAAAACTATCACGCTATTATCAGTAGCGTAGCGTAGTGCCGCGGGTGGCACCTTTAGTGGGCGGCAAAATTTCACAATAAATAATAATAATATCTTGTAAATATTTGAACCATTTCATATTTTGATAGTGCAATAAAAGACTTTGCTCTTAAACAAAGTAGATGAATAAAGTTTTAGTTAAAGACAGAAGTTTTGTTTTTAATTCTAACAAGTATATTATTTTTCAATGAAAATATAAACTCAATAAAAATATAACAGTATCGTTCTAGTACTAATTGGAAGTTGATTTGCGTTTTATATTCAATTCGCTAATAACATAATCTTGTTGATCGTCAAGTGTTCATCATAAGTGTTCTATACCTGTTATATCAATTTAAGTGGCATATTCGTAAGAATTTTTGTAATAATATATATATATATATATATATATATATATATATATATATATATATATATTTGTAATCTACTTTTTTATTTGTAACCTGTACAATACACAATAATGATGACTGTTCTCGCCGAAAAGTTCTTTAGAATTACTGTATATAAGGGTGGCACCCACGCTACGACACTCTATTATCTATATTATCACTTTGTATTGTTCGGTATAGTGAATTTCTGGCATATATTTTATGTCCAAACCGTCCCAAAGATGTTGCCGGTTCAGATCTCTAATATAGTTTATAGTTTCTATAGAAATACCTCCATTAACAAAATTTTGGTAAAAATTATTTAAAATAAATTTAAAATAAAAAAAAATTGACATTCAAACTGTCAAAATTTAGAAAGAAATAATTATTTGACATAAATGAAAACACATAAAGTGGATTACTTTTTCGGTTGCACAGAATAAACAGTCATGTTTTTTAAGCCCCGCCCTCTGGTCAGTTCTCAATAAGCGCTCACTCAATAAGTTAAAATTATTAATGAAATATTTGTGGCCAATTCTAATAGATTCTTAGTGGCTTTTTCAAAATTTGTGTTAAGACAAAAGCAAATTAAAAACAAAAGTAAATCCAAATTGCTATAGCAAGGGCATTTTTCGAGAACCGAATGTATTCGGCACATACCTATTCACTGTAAAAATTTAAAAGAAGAGAACTCGTAAGTTATCTTCAGAGAGACAGGCATCAAATTAGTAACATATCTTCGATTTCATACCCCGGAGATTAATTACGATTAGCTAATTAATACTGATGATGATTATTTTGAAGTGATCTACGAATAGGGAATATGCATGAAAATTTTTTTTCACATTTATTTTCCGAATATGAAAATACTGTTAATACAGTAATAATATTTAAAAACGAAATTAAAATCCGACAAATATCAAGGAAGCTATAAGCTTTTAAAAATTATTATCTGTCTCTTTCTTGCAAAAATACTAAAAACGGAGTTTTACGTGTATTTTAAATGGTGAAAGTGTAATATGACGTCACATAACATATCAAGAGGGCTATTACCCTCTTTGTCTAATCGGGAATTTCAATTATATCTCGCTTATTTTTAAAGTTATTTAAAAAGTAATTTTTCCTTGATATTTGTCAAGTAAACATGCTTCAATTCAAGTGAAAAAAAATTTTCATGCATATTCCCTATTGGAGCAAATTTTGAAATGAGTTTTGATAATTTTTATATTGGTGCACATTGATTAAATTTTGACAGCAGATTTTTGTCGGATAAATCCGATTTTCGAAAATGTTTAGAATGTATAGAATCTATCAAAAACCGCATGGTTTCGTTACAAATCGACTGAAAAAATCTGAATATTGTACATAGCTTTTGATCGTGATGATGTACACTCCCGTTCAAAAAAACTGAACCAGATGAAACATTCTAAGTGTGGCTGTATGTGATATTGTACATATATTCAGTAATAAGCGTAAATAATACTGAATATATGTGTAATACATATATTCACAGTAACATTCAATTGGTTCAAATTTCTTGAAGGGGTGTGTACTTTATACCTAGTTAAATTAAAATTTTCAAATTTTTTGAATGGGAGTGTACTTAATACCTAGTTAAAGTAAAAATTGATTACTTTTCGCGAATTTTCTCCTAAAGGAAAGAGCTATTGGTCCTGTACCGAAGACAAAATTTCGCGAATGTCTATCGATCCTACCTAGTAGATGTCAAAAATCAGCGTCTGAAAAATTTATATTTATATATCTATACTAGCTGATTCCGCGAACTTCGTACCGTCTCGGAATCAATATCATCAAAAAAGCCGTTCCATACAAAATGTATGAGAAAATGAATTTTCTTATTTATATATATATATATACAGAGTAGTCAAAAGTCATGGAGTTTTTTTGAAAGGGTGGATAGGGGATGAAATTCTAATATGAAAAGTCCTTGGACATTTTTGCACCTGACCCACCGTTAATTAGATATTGATTAAATAAAGTAACCAATTAGAGAAACGCGTTAACGGAAAAAGAACGGAAAATCGTCTCGCAAGTTACTTGCGTAAAAAAGATAGTGAGGATTACACAGTAGGCGACATATAAGGTGGAGTACGAAGTTGCATATGGCAACCATTTGAATTTCTTCGAAAGAAACAAATAGCGTTCTTTGCTGTTTGATTTAAACCACCTTCGACAATTTCTTCCTGCTCTTCTTCCTTTCTCCTCCGTGTATGAACCATTTTGCAAGTAGATAGTAATCCTTGGAGGCCCACGCAGGCTAGGGTTCGGGTGGAAATCGCCACCCTGACTCTATGGTCAGTCCCGACGCTGGACTCCCACTTTATATGACCCGACCATTTTATGGAAATTCCCTGATTTTTTTTCCAGGCTTGGCAAGCTAACTTACCACACCTCGGTCTCAACAGACTGGGTTTTCCTTGAAGTGGGTTAAATCTGTATGCTTCACTTGTGGTTGTGTTTTACAGAATCACCTATGTGCGTGTGCCTATATATGACAAACATCATCTTTCACATATCTTTCTTGACATATTGTAATATTATCACGGAAAGGAAATCCTTGTCAAACAAATCAATGCTTATATAAAGCTAATAATTTTGTACATATATGTAAATTAAAAGAATTCATGGTCATATTCGTAAACTAATTTATGGTAATTTCTTTTATTAGGGTTTTCAAAGTTAATAACTATTATTATAAAATAATATATACAAAAATAATAAAAGACAAATTGATTAAGATTGCATTTATATATATATATATATATATATATATATGTCGCAGATGGATTCGAATCCGCTCTTTTACAAAACCGCTAGTTGTTTTACATAACAACTCTGTTATGTAAAACAACTGAATGACATTCAGCTGGATTGTCATTGCGATACGTTTTACAAAACTGCTACCCACGTTTAGACGTAATGCAGAATAGCTTATCTGTAGTTACAAAGAGCGTTTTGCAAAACCCGACCAACCCGGGGTATGACCGATGAAGTGAAGATTGTAGTACTCGGTTGTAATAGTTACCTTATTTAATTTCAATTATTTTTGACACTATAACTCAAATATATAGAACGCCTTTTATTGCGGGACCCAAAACACGCAAACCCGACCAACTCGGAGTATGACCGATGAAGTGAAAGATTGTAGTACTCGGTTGTAATAGTTACCTTATTTAATTTCAATAAGGATAGAACTTGTTGGGAAAAAGGACCTTTAGTAATGGGAATTCCATTAGCACGTTTACAATAATTCTAAGCTATGAATTTAAGACTTAAACAATATAGAATGCTAGGTAATATAAATAGTATTAATAATAATAAAAATTCGTTACGCAGGAGCTGCTTCAACTTAGCGAATTTCCTTAGATATATGTATTAATCACGGTCACAATTTTATTCTGATCAAATATGATTTTAGAATTTGCAAGGCCAATTTTATTAATAAATGATATACGTCAAGGGGAAATGGGGGCATAAAGAAAGTAGAAAACACAAAATATAAAATATCTCTCTTAATATTAGAACAATCGAAAAATGCGTAAGGAATAAAGTTGTAGAAAATCAAATTTGCTACAATTCATCACCATATCATTTTTAATCAAACTCTAATGTGTACAGAGATATTAAGGAATTTAATTTTCAATCTTAAACCGTCAATATTTCTGTAAATATTAGTGTAACAGAAACAATGATAAGAAACAAAAGTACAGTAAAATTTAGTACCTACAACTTTACTTCTTATAAATTTTTCGATTTTTCAAATATTAAGGGAGATATGTCAATTTTTGTGTTTCCCTCTCCCTTTAAACCCCCCTTTCCCCTCGTCCGATTTTACCCATTAACGAATTTGACCTTTTGAATACCAAAAGCGCCTCAAATACCAAATTTCATTCCGATAAAATGAAAACTGTGACCGCTAGAGTGGTTACAGACACAATATATATATGTATATATATATATATATGTCCATAGATTTATATATATATATATATATATATATATATATATATATATAAATTTTGCATATATGGACATGTAAAATATGTCATATATATATAACATGTCATATATATGGACATTTCAAGAAATTTTTGCGAAATTTTGAATTCGGTACGGGACCAATAGCTCTATTTCCTTTCAGGAAATTCGCTAATAAAAATGATATAAACTAAAATCTTTAATCTGACGTTTCATTTCACGCTGTTTTACATAATGTCTAATTGTTGACTCGCTGCATTGATAAACGCAAAACGTGTAAGCAATATTATGTGTTAAAGTTCAGTAATAGGGAATAGCATGAAAATTTTTTTTCACATTTATTTTTAGAATATGAAAATACTGTTAATACTGTAATAATATTTAAAAACTAAATTAAAATCCGACAAATATCAAGGAAGCTATAAGCTTTTAAAGATTATTATCTGTCTCTTTCTTGCAAAAATACTAAAAACGGAGTTTTACATGTATTTTAAATGGTGAAAGTGTAATATGACGTCACATAACATATCAAGAGGGCTATCACCCTCTTTGTCTAATCGGGAATTTCAATCATTCATATTTCGCTTATTTTTAAAGTTATTTAAAAAGTAATTTTACCTTGATATTTGACAAGTAATAAACATGCTTCAACTCAAGTGAAAAAAAATTTTCCTGCATATTCCCTATTATGTAAAACAACTAAACGTCGTTGAGTTGTTTTACATAACGGAGTTGTTATGTAAAACAACTAGCGGTTTTGTAAAATAGCAGATTCGACTATCCATCTGCGATCCATCATATATATTATTAGTATACAATTCCTTTGTTCCTCCTACAACAATACTTTAAATGGAAATGCAATGACAATTTGTAATTGTGTAAAAGTCATATACAGTGGCGGTAAAATTTGTTTGATTATATCTTTAAGAATTAAGACAAAAAGGTAAAAATGTACATGTAAATAAATTATAAAAGACATTGAGGAAATGATTTACATATGGAAAATAAAGTTTATTTTTTACATTTTTTTAACAAATAAAATATATATTGTTTTGTTATTCTAATATGACGGGTCATCATATTTGGTTATCAATAATATTACAAAAGAATTTGGTATGCTCATAAAATAACGTGATTTTGAAAATATGAAATTTTATGGCTTCAAAAGGGTTCAGTTCATTTTGATCTCTATGCATTATAGTCTTATAATAGAACACGAGTCACACGAATTGGTGGGTGTCATCAATGTTTTTATATATCATTCGCTAAAAATGCCGGCGTTACCCGGGCTTCAAAAATTTTTTGTACAGAGTGTATAGAAAATTTATGTCAAATAATGTTTTCTCTCTCTAAAATTTTGACTGTTCAAAATATCAATTTCTTTATATTTTAAATTTATTGACAAATAATTTACTTCAAATATTTTGTAAATGCAGGTATTTCTTTGGAAACTGAAAATTTTATTAGAGATCTAGCCATCAGAAAACGGCTAAACTTCGGAACGGTTTGGAATTGTGAACTTCTGATAGTTTTTCTGGAATCGTAAGAAAAATATAATAGGGTTTTCTTGCATCATTATTTCGCTATCTCCTATAGTAGTTTTCTCCAAACAATTCGGACAAATACACACACACACACAACATATTTTTCTCTTTTATATATAGATTTGAAATGACTTATTCTTGGCGCAACGCTATTTTTTCCGCAAATCTAAATGCTCTGATTTATTTTTGATACTTCCATACACGGTATGTATATTATACACAAGAGTACAGTAGAACCCCTCATATCCGACCTCGGAATAACCGGGGATAACCGACCTAGTGTCGACGGCGCGATACTAGACTTGAATAGTGACTCATCTGCTCTACGCTTTGTTTTCTTGTCACAAGCTTCAGTTTCGTTCTGATTGTTGATTCGGAATATGCTTTGATGACATACAAGTAAGTTAATAGGCCTATAAAACTTTTTCAAGTTACATATAATAATGGCGTTTCAAAAACGTAAGCGTGTTTGTGTTACTCTACAACAAAAACTTGATGCGCTACAACATTTGGATCATGGTCAGTTGCTAAATTAGCTAGTGAACTGGGAGTTGGGGTGATCACAGTAAAAGACTGGAAAAATCCAGTGAAGACCTGAAATTGTATTCAATGACAGTTGAAACAAAAGATGCGTTGTCGCATCTTTTTTTTTTGTTAGATATTTTAAAATAGAAAAATACTAAAAAAAGCCTAAATTTTAACTCGTTGATGCGTTACGGGTTTGGTTCTGCCAGGAAAGGCGTAAGGGAACACCCTTATCAGGCCCAATTGTAAAAGAAAAGGCCATAAAATTGTATGAAAATTTGGGATGTGAGCTAGAAAAATTTAACCATACATGACTTTTTCAAATAAGGTACATACATACTACCTTTTTATTAATTAACTATTAGTTATTAACCTACAGTATTAATATAACTATTTTTATATAAATAAAACTAATTTTTCTACCTGGGAGAAGACATTTTCTTGCTCCTCGCGATATCCGACTTTTTGTACGTTCCGACCTCGGCCCGGTCCCGTTAAGGTCGGGTATGAGGGGTTCTACTCTATATTAAGTCCAGTCCTGCCTTTGCAACGGTTGAAAATATTGATTGTAGAAAAAAAAAGTTTGGTATAGGTGATTATAGGAAACGAAAGGTTCTAATTAGTCCATTTCCGCATGGCCGTTCGTGAAGACGATAACTCAAAAACTTTTATTCTAGAGCTAAAAAGTAACTTCAAGTGCGTGAATGGGCAAATCGTACCCTTGTATTCACTTCTTTAAAATCTTCTCTTTTTTTCTGGTTTAATGATTATATCATCCAAATTTTTTCTGATTATTTTTCGATATTTTTTTCAGGGTGGGAAGTCTCCCACAGGTGATGTTATTAAAACTATCCACCATAATTATGTTATATAACTCTTTATACTCTGCCAGGTCCCGTTCGTGAATTAGCGTCCACCCACCATTTTAGAAGATGAATGTAAATATATCATGGGGTAACCATTGGAAGTTTTTTGTACCCTTTTCATCTTTTCAAATGTATATTCGACTATCATAATTTGTGACCTATATAGCATTCAGTAACAAAAAAATGACCAGTGTAGGGTGGCAAATACCTAATTACGGCCTTGACTGGTAACCCCGTTCCTTTAAGCATGCGCGGTTCCACCGTTGTGGGCACGATGGGAATGCCCACAACCCTAATAGACTTGTGACGTCACACTTTCACGGACTATTGAGGTCGATAGGCTGATGATATATCCAATGCCTTAATAAAATTTTTTTTAACAATGAATCGTTCGTGATTCGGAACGCAGCAAAGTACTTAGTCATCGATATGCTGACACGTTATGTCACATTTTTGACAACATATTATCTGTTTCTTTTTGGCACATGAACACTTGTATTGGAAAATAGAGATGACTATTCGCTGGGTGCGCATAGTCATCTACTAATTTAAAAGTACATAGTCGTCTACTAATTTAAAAGTAAGCGTGTGTTGTATGCACAATGGCACAGGAAAAATTATCCGGGTCAGCTCTCCTAAGTATACACAAAGATGTGAGCCTGAATATCGATGAAACTATCAATGTTTTCGCGAAAAATAAACGTAACCTTGAATATGTAATTTAAGTAAGCACCTAAATATAATTATTTAATGTAAAATGTATACTAACGTTTAATTTAATTTGATATCCTTTGAAGTTGTAAATATTTCATCAAAATCGGTTCAGTAGTTTAGAGTTTAAATGTGACACTGTGATGTGCAAACAAACACACATTTACTTTTGTAATTTTCGTGAGCGAACAAACTAACATTTTACAGGTTTATTAATTTACTAGTGTTCGCCCCACGGATTTACCCACGTGGAACTATACACTGTACAAAATTTGGTCAGGGCGTCATACATTTTGAACATTTCCTTTGTAGGAATGCACTATATCGATCATGAGCGAGTTCATACTCCGATTCACTCTTGGCCGATTTTCGGGTGGCTGTGACCACAACCTTTTTTGAGGGCTGGATCCGCGCCTGCCTTTAAGCAGCATAATCCTTCTCTACAGCACTGACTATGATAAATATAAAGTCCATAAACTATGAATATTATAATTCTATGAATATTAATTACATAAAATTGAAAATATTATCATACAATTAAATTTGAAAATAAAAACTCTTGACTTAAAGATTATTTGTAATAATCTTTGTACATGCAGAGGATTTTATGATTATTACTTTAAATGAGGAGTTTACAATAAAGGTCAACTAAATTGTTTTGATTCAGTAGCATTACAACAGAGTATACAGACATAATAAGCTAGGAACAGCCAGCTGTGCATCAAAATGCTTATAAAAATTATTCGAATATTTATATTTTTTTGTTACCAAACTTAAGTGTTTGTAGTGTTGGACTGAACAACTTTATTCAAGAATTGATTCATTTAATTGAATTTGTAATGGACTCGCTACTAAATCTCAATTTACTTTCATATTTAGATACCTATGCAAACACACTACATATGCCCTTTGTTATTTCGGTAACTATATGTTGTTATTTCAGTAACTATCAACAAGTACGCGCTTGTAAAGGCGTTGTGTGTACTTGAAACCTGGAGGTTATGGGTTCGAATCCCGACATCGGCAGTTTGTCAATTATTAAAAAAAAAGAGGGGTGGTTAATTGACAAAACTGTCGACGTATGGACAAGAACGAAGTAACCGGCTATGCTTGTGAAGGTTTTCTGCAGATTTCTACAGTCCTTCACGAACTCCAGATGAATATCGGCAGAGTTCCTATCAGAGTCGGCTGCAGCCACAAATTCTACCAATTCCTAGTCTACACACAAAATTCCATGTCCTCCACTCACATCCTCACATCCTTAGGCATCACAATGGACTTTATGGTCGAAGTGTATCCCGTCCATGACAACCACTGCAATCTATCTAACTATCAACAAACTATTGAGAGATTATTTCTTAGGCAAAATAAAGTTTGGTTTCAATCCCAAAATTGTCTTTCATAATCTTCATTAGATAGATTTCAGATTTACTTGGAATCTCCTTATCTACACCTACATTATGGTCATTTTTTACATCTAAATGATTTCAATTCATTTCATTTTGGTTTTGTGGAAAATTTTTTATCAATATTATAATTGCCAGAGAACTGAGATTTTGATACAAATCGACGTCCAACAACAATTTTTTATCATCGGAGAATTATTTTTTAGCTAAGGGAATTTTGCATTAAATGGCTTTCAAAGAAATTGAAGAATAAGTTGTAACAGAACATTTCTACTTTAACATGGTCTTCAAAAATCCGTCCATGACTTTCAATCCCTTGTCTATGTATTATTGTATGAAAAGTTAAAAATTATAATATGTAAAATTTATTATGGATGTACTCCCGTTCAAAAAAAATAAACAGACCTGAACCGAATCAGTCTGTCACAATTTTGATTATTCTTGTAGTAAATGTTTTTTAAAGATACAACATTTCATTTAATTTTTATACGTAAAAGGAAGATATAACACTTTACATGTATTAACATTTCATATATTTTTAAAATGCTTACTCTGTCACTGACACTGCATATATAAATAAAAAAATATATAAATTCAGTGTATACTTCCATTTCTTTTTTACACACTTAAAAAATATAATACTTAGCTTTGTTTATAAATAAATAAAATTATACATTATACAGAGAGTTACAAATGTGAGGAGTTTTATGAAACGTAAGAAAATTAACATTTCATGTCTGTTCATTTATTTTTTGAACCGGAGTGTACATATTCCATTTTATTTTCATTTTTCGACGTATAAACGGTCTGTAATGATTAGGAACACAAAAACAAGATTTCTATCTATTTCTAATTGTCAAAGAATAAATAACGACTAGCAAATTTATACAAAAACAAGAGTTATACACTGTTTATTTGTCTTCTTCAAACGTATAAATGTATAAAAACATGCATTTTCTTTCGTATACCAAGTACTGTGTATTTATGTACTATGGACCTCAAAAGTAACGCTCATTTGTCAAAGATTTAGATTTCATTCGCAACTAATTCATTCGGTTTTCAAAAAATATCTTCGCATAAAAGTTTTTTATTATAAATATACTAACAACTTTTATTCGATGTGGATATCTATATTGTATACGTTTATAGACATACACATATACTATGTCTGTTCCTTATAAACCTCCGTTTACAAATAATCCTTCCTTGTAAACCTAGTTATTCTTCCTCTCTACAAATTAATGTCTCTCTTACTGTTATATATTTTATATTCCAATGGCTAGTCTGTTGCTGTGCAGACGGCCATTCTGAAATGGAGTAATAAGAACATTCTATTAGCACCTGTATGAACATTATTTTTGTTCAATCAATATTTTCAACCATTATCGAATATGAAATATACACAGAGTATAAAAAGCAAATAAAAGAATAACTAATTTTGATTAATTTAATGAAATGATTCAATTTCTTGAATCAGAATTATTCAGTCCAACACTGTATATTGTTTGCGCTTCGTAGCTGTTGCTAATGTCATGTGTGTGTACAATGTATTCTCTATAAAAATACACTAGTCACTGAGTGAGAATCAATGTGGAATCAGTCTACTTATGGCAAGGTCGTTTTCATTTAATATAATCATATTTCTAAATAGATGTGTTCTTATACAACTTAATTATATGTTATTTACCATTAAATATAAATTTATGTCTTATTTGAATAATATAATACCACCTAAAAATTTTGTGGACCAACAATTGTTTGTGTTTAATATTATTTGTAATAATTGAAATTAAAATGAAATGTATTATATATATATATATATATATATATATATATATATATATATATATATATATATATATATATATATATATATATATATATATATTTATTTATTCTCGCAATAAATTTCGTAAAGAATGCAAGCAGGAGTACTAGTACACTTCTCAGCCTTAAACTCATGCTTTAGGTGTACACTGATGTAGTTAACTTCGTTGGGAATGCGATGAGGTGTACACTCTCGTTCATAAAAATTGAAACAGTAAGTCTCATTCGAAGAGTATACATAACTAAATATATGTATAATATTGCATACAGTAACAATTTGAATATTTCAACTGGTTAAATTTTTATGAACGGGAGTGTACATATTTGACCTACCTTGCCTGAAAAGGAGGAAGAGACGATAACTCACCTACTCTGTCATCGTGCAGCTCTTACTATGAAAAAATTCACTCTTTTGGGTCAATCATTCTGTGACGACCTCTCTGAGCTAAAGTCTACTGTCCTCAAAGCTTTATTACTGTACTTGAACAATTCCAAATGGTTTAAAGAGTAGTAGCAAGGATGGGCCAGCTTACCAGTCGAAGTGGCCGTGAGGTCATAGGCGCTTTGCTTGAAACTGGGACATTGCAGCTTCGATTCCCAACGGTGGCAGTGTCAATACAATTTTTAAAAAAAATTAATGGGTTGTTTATTGACTAAACGGCTATGCTTGTGAAGGTTTTCTGCAGTTTCCTTCCACAAACTCCAGATGAATATCGGCGTAATTCCTACCAAAGCGGCAGAAGTCGTACAACCTACGAATTCTTATCTTGCTTACAAAATCTTTGTCCTTTACCCTCATCCTTAATGTATAGGCATCACAATGGACCTAATGGTCTAAGTGCCCGGGACAGCCGCTACAATCTAATCATGGGTCAATCCTATCTCGGTCCATTGCAATGGATGTCACGGCCTAAGTGGATCCCGTTTAGGACAGCCGTTACAACCTAACCTAACATAGGTTTACACTTTCAACCTATCTTACTTTACCGTCTTTTACATATAAGTTGCCATTCTAATAGTCGAGAGTATACTCGATTTCTTTGAGTTGTGCAAAAAATTAACATAGAGAGTGCATATATTGTTTGCAAGAAAAAAATCTGTATGCACTACCAAGCAGATTTGGTTATAAATATACAGAGCATTTCTGAAGCTTCATCCATCCGTATACATATCAAATATTTGATATCATAATCCTTCGGTCATAAAAAAAAGTCATGCAGACGTATTTCAATACTGCTTTTATTTAACAAAATATTGACTTCGTTAATAAGTAACTTTTATGTAAAAATAATGAAGAGGATATGTTGATTATTTGCTCAAAATAAAAACCAATCTTCTGATTTAGTATCATACACACATAAAATTTTTCCGAAGAATTCACTATCGTTTTTTTTAGTAAAAAATGTAATAATTTTTCACATTTTATAGGCATTGTTGATATTTGATTCAAGTATTATGAAATTATATTATGGGTGTTAGCTAATTTCCTCCAAAGGAATGCAGGTTGGAATTTCGTAAAATTTTTTCAAATGTCCATCGATCCTACCTACTAGATGTTGAAAATCACTATCGTAAAAATTTGTAATATATATATATATATATATGTATATATATATATATATACAAAATTTGGCATATCTCTCGTAATATTCGAAAAATCGAAAAATTTATAAGAAATAAACTTGTAGGTTCTTACTTTTACTGTCATTTTGTTATTTATAATTTTTTCTGTTACACTAATATTTACAGAAATATTGACGGTTTAAGATTGAAAATTAAATTCCTTAATATCTCTGTACACATTAGTTTGAGCAAAAATGATAAAGTGATGAATTGCAGCAATCATGATTTTCTACAATTTTATTCCTCATTTTTCGATTGATCTAATATTAAGAGAGATATTTTATATTTTGTGTTACAAAGGAAATGCAGCTATTGTTTTTGCACCAATGTTGGAATTTCGTAAAAATTTCTTCAAACGTCCATCGATCCTACCTATTAGATGTTAAAAATCAGTCGCTAAAATTTGTATACATATATATATATATATATATATATATATATATGTACTTTTTTTAAAATGTCTGTGGACTCTCTAACGGTCATAGTTTTATTCCGATTGGAATGAAATTTGGTATTTGAGGCGCTTTTGGTATTCTAAAGGTCAAATGAGTCAAATTTCAACTCAAACAACCACTTTACCGCTTTTGGGAGCGGTTGGGCTTCAACTTCTGGGAATATTTCCTTTCAATTTCTATTTTCAATATGTAATACTACACCAATTTTCAGAACTATGTTCGATCGTTTTTTTTTATCAAAACTCTACACGTTTGACCCCCCACCCACACCCTCCGCCTCATCTGAGACTTCTGCAAAATGCAGCCCTTGCTTTGACGATATCATGGGAAACTTATGAGAAAAAATTACGACTTATGTTTTATCAGTTCACTTTTATGTAGCCAGCTCTTGTCTATGTCTATAAACTTACAATACAAAGCAAAACTTGAAATCACAATCCGAATGGATTAACCATAATATCTGAAATAATTACAGAGAAATTCGTAAAACATGAACACTCAATACAAATGCACATTGATTTGACTATTACCAACCAAAATCATTCATTGGTCCGGTTATGGTAATTGTAGTATATCCACTAGACAAGCTGTGAGGCAACAATTATTATAAAATTAATGTTACTCTGACAGATTAATTGATAGTTTTGAAAAATAATTGAAGAAAAAAAAACAACTAAAAAATATTGAATACTTTTTTTTTAAAATATAGTTGTCTTTTTAACACGACTCCCTATTGGGCATAGACCTACCCTTTAGTATCAGTACATACAGTTATATTAATAAATAAAAATCGTTATTTATTTTGATATATTTTGCTGTCGTATTATTAAGTGATCAATATATACAAATCAGGTTTCTTAATTTATAATTTACATATAAATCAGTTTTATTTGGAAAGTCCACTGTATACGGGGATTCCTCGAGAATAAGGTCAGAAATACATCTGATTAATTATAGTTGATAAACTTATTAATTGAATTTTCAAAATATAAAAATATTTATTCTTGTTTATAGCCAAACAAATTTGTGACTGTCAAGACTATCCACAATTTTGTTTGTATTGTATTCCGTAACGAAATGATGTGTTGAGGGGGGGGGGGGAGTTATCTTCTTTAGCATATGCCATTTGTGTAAGTTGATCAAATCAACTTGATTTGATGTCAAAATTTAAGTTGTAAGACTATTTGGAACTGTTTCATAACTGATGTTCGAATATACGAGACATTCGTAAACACGACTTCCAGAATGTATGCTCTTGCTTCTTCACCGCTCTTCCCTCAACAGTAACCACCCATCTAATCACTGATCTATAAACAACTGGACAGATTATCCTATGTTACGCCATTAACCTCAATTAAAGCGCTCCTCAACTAGCCAAGAAACTAAGTTTTGCTTCAGCGCGCCTGCACTGCACGTATGTGTAATAAGAATGTGTGTTAGCGTTTGTGTAGCTGTCACATATATTTCCACTACACATATAAAGTTTTAGTACCTTGGCAACTTGAGGCGACGCTGACTATCATTAAGTTGGAGCCGTTATGCCACGTTTAAAACTATAATCATACCCTGTCTAGTTGTATAGAGATCAGTGCATCTAATACAACGTAAGTACTAAGCAGGCCCGGATCTAGGGGGGGAGCAAACCGAGGTACCTGCCCCGGGCGGCGCTTTGAGGGGGCGCCAAAATCATAATATAATGTTTAAAAAAAATAATAACTTGTTTCACAAAAACACTAGCATCCAGCGCACGTTGTTTTATCAATTATTCATTTGAATTTAAAACTTTAATTATTCATAAAATTAATAAATTATTTAAAGTCAAATTCCCGCGATTTAGATGGCGCCAACAATCTGCAGTACTGCAACTGCTCACAGCGCATTTCGGAATGTGTCTTAAGTTGATTCATAAACGTATCCTAAGTGGATTTTGAACGCGTGCATAGTGTGCTTGATGTTATGGTCAGGGGAAACCCAGCCCCGGATCTACGATTTTTAGATTCTTTCGCAGAAAAGAAAGCACACCGTGTAAAGCGGTAGCAAGATTAGAGAGAAAAGGATGCTGAGACCTAAATATTAGTCTTTCTGTAGTCTTTCCTGGTTATATGTAAATATAATTCCTGTATTTAATTTTATGTTGGAGAAATGAAAAAGTTATTAGTTAATAGATAATAAAGAGTGCAAATTTATATAAAGAGTACAAATGGTTCTTATTATCCCGGGCATAAAAAATGCCACCCATTATAGATTTGTGAGTTTTTTTAAACAATTTATCTCAAACGCTGGAGAGAGGGGCGCCACTATCAAGTTTCTGCCCCGGGGCGAAAAAATTGTAGATCCGGGTCTGGTACTAAATGACTAATAGAAAGTGGGCACTTGCTTTCTCACCGCTATCCCCTCAACAGTAACCACCTCATTCGAACTCCGTCCCTAGATTCTTATATTTAATGTATTGCACTAACCACCGCTTCTTTAGTTCTTCACAGCATTTAAACTTATGTGAAGAACATTACAATTTTATAATTAAAATTTACACAAGTAGCATACCCTAAAGAAAATGAAGACACGTCCAAACTAAAATTGATATAGTCCCGAGAGTTATCCTGTATTCAAAGATATTTCGTTATGACGTGAAAAATACGTGACTGTAGTAGATAAATGAAAATCCGAAATTTATGAAATGGTCGAATAAAGGTTTTTCAGAATTTCTGTTCTTCTTGCATCAAAGTTTGGTAAAATAATACAGCATTTCGAAAACCGAATCGACTAGTTATAAATTAATGTTCAAATTATGTACGTATCTTTTATCTTTTTTGAAACATTTGCTGGAGGGAATGGAACAATTCGGCCAATCGAATAACTATGATTGCTAATATTTTGATTCAGATCATTTTTTTTTATCATTCTTCGTTTCTCCAGTACTCAAAAATTTTACAAACGGCAGCGGATTGTGATCTACATCGAGTGTTATTCATTAATTGGTCAATTATAAAAAAATTTCCGTAATGTTGATGTTTTTATTCGTTAATTATAAAAATTCTTTTAAAATAATTTTCTAAACAGTGGCGATGCTTTTTACTTTATTATAATAAAAAAAAAAAACTTGAAATTAGTGTAATGATTAAATTAAATCATCGCTTTATTAGAAAGAAGTGAGTTACTTTTCCTGTTGAATTCACTTAAACTTCTTATTTCCCCCAAGTCATCTTGTAGAAATGGGGATTAGGGAAGATACACTCCTATAAGAAAAGTTTCTCGATAAAATAGAAATTTGTGGTGGAAGTGTTGATAAATATTTGACGTAGTGGAAGCGGCGGGAATTTAAATTGTGTTTTTATTTAACTATAGATACATTTGAATGTTTAGTTGAGCCCAAGTCTTGCAATCAAAATTTTGTCTAGTTCTAATTGAACCACGTGTTTGATATTTTGATGAAATTGATTAATATTGGGAAGTAGTGGAAACGGTGGGAAATTAAATTTTCTTCTTAATGTAATAGAACTAAAAATTAGAAAATAATAGGTAAAATAATTTTTTTTCTACACAAGATTTTGGTTAATGAGCTAAATAAAAAATAGAAAATAATGTTTTTACCAAAAGGTTTTAAATGTTCACCTCAAGCTATGTTCATCTTGAATAATTGGTGCATTTATATAAATTTAAAACTTTGTACAGTTTCGCCACTGTTCCTTCTTTAACTTGGATATGGTAATATATGTAAAATTAAATTTTATTCAGTGTAACCGGTTTAGAAGCTGTCTTTAATAACCAGCGAACATTTAATTCATGGTTGCAAAAATTGACCTTACTACTTAAGTTGCATTTAATTTATTTTTATATTTTCTTCACAAAATCACAAAAGAAATTCCATAAACGAAGTCTGATCTCGTACCAAATATAGAAATAAAAAACAGCGACAAATTGTTCATATAAATTTTATCTAATGCACTTTTATAAATACTGTTGTAATCATTTATGGCTCCGCTAATTGTCTGTCCATAAATGTAAAAATATCATTTTTTATATTTCATTATTTTAACAAAAAATAATTTAAAATAATGTTTCTTTCTAAAATGTAAGAGAGTGTTATATTCATTACACTAATAATTACATTTCAAAAGTTAATAGATTTTAGACACAGCGAAAACCGTTTATATTGTAGCGGTACGCTCTTAAAATCACTTATGCTTTCTTTTAGAAACCATTGTTCCTCAACTATATCCTCCTCAAGTTACCACGGTAATTGTTATTATGTAAATTACCTTGGTAATTATCAACAAACATAATATTCTTTCATTCTATATTTTCAATAAAGATAATATATATCTTTCAACTCGTCTTCTATCATCTTACATTTTTGGCTCACAGGCGAGGTATCGAACCCCAGTCCCCCGCGTGACAGGCGGGAGAAAAATGTAAGATAATAAATGATTATATTTGAATTATTAATAATTATAATACATTTAATAAAATAGAAGACGAGTTGAAAGGTATATATTATCTTTAATGAAAATCTAGAATGAATGAATATTATGTTTGTTGATAATTACCAAGGTAATTTACATAACAACAATTACCGTGGTAACTTGAGGAGGATATAGTTGATGAGCAATGGTTTCTAAACGAAAGCATAATTAATTTTAGGAGCATACCGCTACAATATCGACAAAGCTTTGTAGGGTGCACAGATATAGGTATGATGTAATAATAATAAGAATAATAATGGGGTTTAACCTCCGTTTTTGAGACACGACTGTCTATAACAGAGGCCACCCACATCATTTTTTTTAACCTTTATTATAAGTTTTACTTTTACATTTCTATGATGTGAATGAAGGATCAGAAATTCGTATGCAGACTAGGAATTGGTAGGTGTGCGGCTGCAGCCGACTTTGATTGACTATGCCGATATTAATCTGGAGTTCGTGAAGGGAAACTGCAGAATATCTTCACAAGCATAGCCGGTTACTTCGTTCTTGTCCATACGCCGACAGTTTAGTCAATCAACCGCCCCATTAATTTTTTTAAATTGACAACTGCCGGTGTCGGGATTCGAACCCATAACCTCCCAGTTCTAAGTAGAGACAAGGCCTTAACAAGCGCGGCTACTTGGCTGGTATATAGGTAAGATGTACGTACTCGTATACCGGCTAAATTCAATAACAATATTTAATTCAAGAACCCGCTTAAAATGCCTTTCCAGGTATCCATATGGAGATACAAAAATCTCGGATATTCATTGTCTTTAGTTTTGAATACTTTACTGGCCAAATAGTTGCAAAATATTTCTTCGTACGTGTGGCAATTAAAATCGTGAAATGTAGCAATTAAAAGATTTAGGAATATGATGATAAAAGCAATGTGAATAATATGTATGTAGCAAAAGCTATTCATTTTTTATCATAACCTTCGAAGCAATTACTACATAAATTTGTGTAGTCCAATAATTCTAGGGTGCCCATTGTTTTGAAAATTGTCTTTAAAAAAATGTTTGAATTTACTACGGACCAAACATCATATTGTGTTTCTACTAAAGAAGTGTTTATACTCGCGGATATATTTACTAAGTACCTTTATACATTTTACAACCGAATTTTTTATTTCACAAGTGGTTTCTTCAAATATTTAGTTTTCATTATTGGTAAAGTTATGACGTCATATTCCAAAATGGCGGATTTAGTAAGGCTACATTAAAGCAGTTTCATCAACTAAATCATAATTTTTTTAAATTTTATTAACGCATTAGTAACTATCACAGTTGAACCCGACTACTCTGTTTTGAATTATTGCCACCAGATGTCATAGTCGTAAGGAACAAACACCAATACCTATTATAAGTTATCATAAATTATAAACTTAATAAAAATAAAATAACTAAAACTTAATAAAATAACTTTAATAAAAATTGAAGGATGTCCCTGAGACGTTTCAACGGGATGCTGAGTTAAGCTATTTAAAGTAACATCGGGTCTTTTGAATAAAACGTAGCTATTATTTTTACCCCATAATTAATACAACGTAAATATTTTATCTGTGCTCATATCCAAGCCCGTTACGAGGCTTGTGCAAGCGGTGAGGTGAACCGGTGCCCTCAGCTACTGAGGGTGCTGCCAGTATCTAAGACCAAAAGGTTTCGGATAAAAATTTATGTAATTTTTCATCAAACGTCTTGAAATTTTGACTGCGACTTATTTGAATGTGAAATAATCAGAATAATAATCAAAGAAGTGCTTTACTAAAGCTAAGAATGAATATTATGGAAAATCATGCTATCCTGAATTACCTGTAGTATTTTTAGTTGTATTTTTTTTTCTATATATATATTATTGCTTATGTTATGAATAATTGATTAGAGGCAATTGATAGTTTGTTTTGTTTGAAAATAATCAATATTTTTTTAACCCGACTTCAAAAAAGAGGATGGTTCTCAATTCGTCTGTATTTTTTTAATTTTTTTATGTGTGTCACCTCAGAACTCCGTCATTTATGAACCGATTTTTTTTTGTTTTAAAGGATTTGGTTTCCCATTGGTCCCATTGGCACCAAATCGCATTCTGATGAGGGAATCCCCGGGAAATCGAGGTAAATCCACATTTTATATGTGATAATCGATTTCTGCGGAATTTTTTTTTTTAAAAGGTTATACTCATTCATTTAAAAAAAAAATTTTTTTTTTAAAACCGACTTCAAAAAAAACCGACCCCAAAAAAAAAATGTTTACAAAAAAAAACAAAATGCATGTAAAAAAAAACTGAAAATCTGTTATGAAAAAATGCACTAAAAATTAAAAAGAACGGATAAAAAAAATGTGTTATAAAGAAATGCACTAAAAGTTAGTAGGTCGTTTAGTCGTTTTTATAGGTCGTAGGTCTATCCATATTTAGACAAATAAAATAATTTATAGAACTTCAAAGTCACTAAAAAGCGAGAAATAAAACCTATTTTGACAAAATGGAAACCCGACTTCAAAAATCAAATATTCTATAACAAAAAATGCACTAAAAAGTAAAAAAATAATTGCATATTCTTGTGCCAATTTTAGTTCACCTAAGCAAAAATTTTTAAATATATATGTACAATTATTGTTATTTTTGGAGGCGGTGTCCAAAAGTTATGTGAATTTCTCTATGCTGACACCGCCTCAAAAATAACAATAATTGTACATATATATTTAAAAATTTTTGCTTAGGTGAACTAAAATTGGCACAAGATTATGCAATTATTTTTTTACTTTTTAGTGCATTTTTTGTTATAGAATATTTGATTTTTGAAGTCGGGTTTCCATATTGTCAAAATAAGTTGTATTAAAAGAAATCGTAATTCAAGAAATCTAATTATGGAACCTTTGGAAAAACTGTTATTGATATATCTTTATTACTTAAAGAGTTCATGAAAGTACAAAAAAAAAAAACACCAATTAGAAAATAATATTGGATTTTCCCGAGTATTTTTGTACAACAAATGTATAGTAAATGCGTCATAAACAGGTTCATAAATTTTATTTTAAGGCAGTACGATCAACGTACTGTTGGAAGAGAAAAACGATTTCGTATGCATGGTAATATTCTTATATATATCCGTCTCACTCACATGTCTGCAATAACTCTATTGCACGAATTCTCAAACTATTTTCATACTATTCCCGTGGATTTGATTTCCTCCGGAAACATTTCAATTTCGGTGTGTAGAATTATTAACGTTGCTTTTTAATTAGATTTATGCAGAGTATATCGGCAATTCTACTCTCAACCGTATTAGGTTATTTCATAAAAACATAATTTTTGAAGTTATGCGTACTGTTATTGGTAGTTTAGTCCAGTAAAATAGTACAAAACAATGAGCATATCTCTGAAACAAGTGAAAATAACAACTAAGTGAGTTAATTGCTTTAATACCCGGTATATACTGAATTTATTTAAAACAAAAGTTGTTTATTTCTAAAAGGAACGTTTTTTGTCTGTACATTTTTGTTCTATCTCTTACGGTTTTAAAGATAAACAGTTTTACCCAGCCTTGGTCCGATTATGCTCATTCACGAACCTGAACATTTAGCTCTAGAATACACATACGAATCAGCTCGCTATCTCTTTTCGTTTTTGAGTTATCGTGTTCACAGACGAACAGCCGTTATAAAGTCAGAACTAAACTTAATATACCCTGTTATATAGATACTGGGTATAAAAATACAAGTGGAGATTTATCGGAGTTATCTTTGTTTTTTCACTATGAAAACATACCGAAAAAATCACTCTAGCGGAAAAATTTATTATAAAAGTATATGTTCAAAGGGCGTGAAAACCAGTTTTTCTCAAATATCTCGTAAACTATTGATTTTACGTTAATAAAGATAATTATCAAATTTATTTCTCAGCTAATTGTACACAAAAAAGGTCATTTTCAAATTGGGCCTATATACCCAATAGCTCTCGAGAAATACAGCTGAGAAGCGTAAAGATGCGTTAAACTGTTCAACTGAGTTTTAAATGGGCTAAAATGTGAATGCTAGACCACGTATTTTATCCGTTTTAAGTTTAGTGCTCAACTTTTCTCAGCCATATATCTCGAGAAGTATTGGTCCAGCGTAAATATTGTATCATACCTTTGCTGTAAAAAATTAGCTAAGGAGTAAATTAAGGACGTTCCCAAGAAAATCAGTTTTCTTACGATTATTCTGTAATATTGAATATATGTAGTTAAAAGTATCTTCACACGTAGAATTTTTTTAAATGGTCCTTACGGTACTAAATTTGTAAATATTGACAGTTAAAATTTGTATGTTTATCATATAAAACTTACCCTGATTAATGTTGTCACACACGTTTTGTTAAATATCAATAGTAATGTTCTTACGATTCTTTTAACAAATTGAGAATAAGTAATTGAAGATATAACAAATATCTTTCTACAAAAATAACAAAAAAAAGCAGCATTAGTTATCTTATAAATATTGTTTAGGTCCTCAATTTAAAAAAAAAATCCATTATGTGAACTACAATAGATCAAATAAAATATAGTAACACTACAGCAAAAAGTAACAGTGTACCTCAAATATATTTGATTTGATCTATTGTAGTTTACATAATGGAATTTTTTTTAAGCTGAATACAACTGCTTTTTGGGAACGTCCTTAACATAAAAGAGATTTCTCTATTCGAGAAAATATGATTTGAAAATGTAATTATGTTTGCAAGCACGATTTCGTTATTAACTTTTTACTATGTTTTCATAAGGCCAAAACGATGTGGTAGCCCAATTTTATTTTAGACGTATGTGGAAAAAACTTCGACACAAGTAAATCTGCAACACAAACCCTGAATACACACGGAGTGTATATATATATGTTTTTTCAGTCGTTTGTTTAAATTACCATGCGATTTGTATAAATGAACAGTGAAATGAAATTATGTATGATAGTAGAAGTATTTACAAAAAAAGAAAATTTATTATATTTAGAGTTTAATTAAAATTGATTATCTTTATATAGCTAATTAATTAAATATAAATTAATGTTTTATTTATAGAACTATAAGTTATAAAACAATTAAAACAAAAAAAAATAATTACACACTAATTCGAAGAGAAATATTATTTATACCCAGTATATATGCGGTATCCGTTTCCGCATATCCGTCTGTCCGTCCGTCAACACGATAATTCAAAAACCAAAAGGAGATAACGAGCTGAAATTTTGTATGTGTGTTCTAAAGCTAAAAATTAAGGTCAAGTTCGAATGGGCAAAATAGGACGATGTTTGGGCAAAACGCCCAAAACTGTTCATTTTTAAAACCTTAAGAGATAGAACAAAAATTGAAAGACCAGAAATGTTACTTCTTTTAAAAACAATTTTTGTTTGAAACTTTTTTTTTCATAAACCTTATATACAGGGTGCTCCGTGATTCGATGTCTATAGTTTAAGAGCGAATTCTTTTGACAATTTTAAGTCGAAAGTGCCTTATATTTTTTTGTCCAAAACCCAATAGTTAAAGAGGTATGTGCACTATTAAATTTAACCAATAAAGTAAAGATATTGTTGAGTAAAGTAGTATAATATTTTATTAATTAAAAATTTTTGAATTGCTACACAAATGTAATTAAAGTTTTGGTTGAAAATGTCCCCTCGCTCTACCACGGTCGCTGGATTAGTAGAGCTGGCCCAATAAATTGGCCTACCAGATGTTACTTCACCTAATTTTTTTTTGTGGGGTTACTTTAACGACAAAATGTACCAACAAGTACCGATTATTTTGCTGAGTTCTCTAGATATTCAAAATTTCAGGTTAAATGAATCACCCGGTATATATATATATATATATATATATATATATATATATATATATAGTTAATAAGTTAAATAATTATTTTACATAAACACTTTAATATTTTCTGCACACATTTTTTTGAAATCTTAAATGGGAATCCCCATTTTTTATTGCTGATTAACATTCTCCATACAAAAATAAGCTAGTTTAATTCAAAACCTTTTTTTTTGATTCACGATAGATGACACTGTAATCGCACCAAATAAATTTTACAAATCAATGCAGGCAGCCATGTTAGTTTACTATAAAAATCTTTGTACATAACATTCGTTAGCTTTTTTAAAAATATTGAACACGTATTTTTCGTTTTTCATTCCAAACTGTTATTTGACCATTTCCAGACTTATTTATTCAGACATTCTCGAGACACCTACCTGAAAGAAAACTAATAATATAACCTCAAAATAGATTCTTTTCCATTTCAATATTAAAATATTTTTATTTTTCGCAAAAAAAAAAATTTTATCATTGAAGGAATTTTACAAAATTAATAGCATTAATAAAAATTACATTTGACCTCGTGTTTACTTTTAATTTGAAAATTTCAACCGTTATATAAATGTTGTTATATATATACCGTATGTGTTGGAAAGCATTGCTAATAGAGAATCAATGTTAAATATTATTTACTATAATAACTATACACAATATGCTTAGTAAAGAAATAAAAATAGTGGGGGTAATCTTTAGTGTGTCTGTTGTGTATGCTTGCTAGACTGTTTTTTACTGCATTAACTGTAATGAGAGTGGGTTAAATATGTTTATTGTTGTCTTCTTAAGCTTAGCATTCATTCTAACAAACAATTCAAATTCTTTTTTGAATATCCCTTATTATTTGTATGTGGAATGTTTGAAAATAAATGATAGTATTCTATTAACGGTATAACATAAAACAACAATCCACACAAATTAAAAGAAACATAAACCCCAAAAAGAAAGAAAAAAGAATTCCAACAGAAAAAAAAGTTAAACCAACGGTTCGAATATTCCTCCATTATTTGCTAAACAATATCCGAGTCGATTGTAGAAATCTACCCGGGTATTTTCTAGCAAATTTTCAGTCCTATTCCGCAGTCCTAATAGATCTGTGTTTTGAGAAAAACAAAAAAAGTCGTTAGGAAATAGATCTGGCGATCTGGCTGGCCACTTGGAGGTTCCAAAACCACTCATAAGACGTTCCTGAAACGTTTGTTCCAGGAACAGCCTTACATTATGGCATTGTGTGCAGGGCAACCATCTTGTTGGAACCATACAGATTCTAGGTCTAAATTAGGAAGAGCTCTAACTGTTGGCAAAATATTATTTCATAACAAACTCAAATGTTTTTGTGAATCTAAAGATACAATGAAGAATGGTTCTATAATATGGTCACCCAATATTCCAGTCCAGACATTCAGTTTCAGTATGTATGTGTATGTATGGTTTTATAGTAAATATTTTATATATTTATTTAACATTGATTCTCTATTAGAAATGCTTTTGAAAACGGTCTGTATATATGTATATATATATGTAGTAGTACCTATCAATACAAAGTATGTGTACTCTAGAGTCAGTGCTATAGTTTTTTTTGTCAGATTTCCGTTCAAATTATTATTCAGAGAAGTCATTAATCTCAAATAATATTTGGTGTATGTGCCAAGAAATGTGTAAAAAGATTTATTTGTTGTTAAAAATATGAGACCATTGTTACAAAAAAAAAGAAAACTTTGTTTTAATTTTATGTTGGGAAATTTTCTTTTATTTCACTTTTTAATTTATAATACTTGCTTTCAAAGATTCCAATTAAAGGAAACATATTTCAAAATAATTTTGTGAATTTATCATCACTCATATGGAAGGAACATCTTACTAATAAGTAGTATATTTATCCTGCCATATTTATCTTTCCTTGTTACTTAAGTAGGCTACAAACGAGGAACATTGTGCAGCAACATTGAACTCCGCCTACAAAATATTTTGTCTACAGACGTGAAACTAAAATTGGGAACTAAAATTATTACTTTATCTTAATAAAAATTCAATCACTTGTCATCTTGTCTCTATCTATCTCATTTAATTTGTAGTTTATTTATCTACTAGCTTATTTGTATGTATCTACAGTTGTATGTATTTTGTAAAAAATTTATAATCTAACCAATACAAAAACTAAAGTTTAAAAATAATTAAGTATATAAACATTATAAAGTAACCAATCAATCTAGGTAATAAAACATTAAAAAATATTAGGAAAACATAAAATTTTAGATAATATGTTGCAAATTTCGCTACACACGAGCAATTTGTACAGGAACATTAAACTCCTCCCACAAAATATCAAATAATTTTGGTTTTTACAGCAACCAGTTCAAGGACATGTAATTTGTTCTGCAACAGCTATACAGACTAGCAACCTACTACCGAACATTTATTTGTCCTTAAAATGTTCCTGCACAGGTTGTACGTCTGTAGTCCCTATTAACCAACACAATTACAAAGCAGAGTCCATGAATATAAATAGTTATGATTCAGCGCAGATCAGAGATAATTTCCTTTTTATGGAATAAAAATTCTCGAAATTAACCTGTTTAGACCTTCCTGTATAGTTGTTAGTACTGACTTTGTAACCACATAGTAAAATACTCCGAGCCAGGAACATGCTTTGATATGTAGCTTTGAGCTTGATCTATATGTGTAGATATGTGGATGTGTGTAAACACAATACCAATAAGCTAGCTCGATCCACAACAGATTGTCAATTAGGCTAGTTAAAAAAAAAATTAAAGGGCCGGTTAATTGATTTAACTGTTGGCGTATAGACAAGAATGAAAGTAGCCGGCTATGCTTGTGAATGTCTTTTACAGTTTCTTTTCACAAACTCTAGATGAATATCGACATTGTTCTTATCAAAATCGGCTAGTCGCACAATCTACCGCTTCCGAATCTACATACAGATTCCTTGTCCTTAAGAGGTCGGTAAAAAATGCCTAGAAGGCCTACTTACCAGTCTTCGACGTTCCTTCGCTACTACTACTAATATCCATACTATGTTATTTCACTGATATGATACAATCCTTTACTCAAACATCACTAAATATATATTTTTTTAAATTCGTTACGCAGGAGCTGCGTCAACTTAGCGAATTTCCTTAGAATAAATAAATCACTCTCTAGCGGTCATAATTTTAGTGTGATCAAAATGAAATATAATATCTGATATGACTTTAGTATTTGAAACAATAGCTGCATTTCCTTTGGAGGAAATTCGCTAAAAATTAAATTTATTAATAGCCAAAATAAATCGGTGATAATCCTTTACTGATGATTATCGATAATCATTTACGATTATAGTTTATAGTTACTACGGAAACGACAATCAAAATCTTTTACAGTAAAATATATTTCATGTATTTGTGTCAAACAAACACAAAATCTTAAATATCTCTCTTAATATTAGAATAATTGAAAAGTGTATAAGGAGTAAAGTTGTAGAAAATCAAGTTTGCTACAATTCATGACTTGATCATTTAAGTCCAACTCTAATGTGAACAGAGATATTTAGAATTTTAACTTTCAATCTTTAATTGTAAATATTTCTGTAAATATTAGTGTAACAGTAAAATGAAAAGAAACAAAATTACAGTAAAACTTAGTACCTACAACTTAACTCCTGATAAATTTTTCGATTTTTCAAATATTAAGGGAGATAATCAAATTTTGTGTTTCCCTCTTCTGCTAAACCCCCTTTCCCCTCGTCCGATTTTACCCATTAACGAACTTGACCTTTAAGAATACCAAAAGAACGAGAAGAGAAGAGTGAATACCTCAAATACCAAATTTCATTCCAATCGGAATACAACTGTGACCGCTAGAGCCATAGATATTTTAAAAATAGTACATAAATATATATATATATATATATACATATATATATATATATATATATACATATATATATATATATATATATATATATATATATATATATATATAAATATATATATATATACATATATACAAATTTTAGCGATAGTGATTTTTAACATCTAATAGGTAGGATCGATGGACATTTGAAGAAATTTTTACGAAATTCCAACATTGGTGCAAAAACAATAGCTGCATTTCCTTTGGAGGAAATTCTCTAAAAATAAATTTTTTCTCAACCAAATTCCTAAACGCTATGAAAATTGAACTGATTTTTTTTCATATTAATATCTGGTTTGGAAAAGTTTTCTCAAATTGACCCAATATCCTTTATTAAAACAGTTTTAGCAAAAAATTTATCGTTAAATGTAATCAAATGTCGATTTCGTTTCCAAAGTTTATTTGTAACATTACATGTGATCATAGGAAAGCGAGAACTAGTAAATATAATCGTGATACCACTTTTTTTCCAAAAGGAAAAAAACAGCTACGTAATGGTCAATCAGTATTAATTAAAAAGGAAAAAGTACTTAATGTAATTTCAAATTGCATACTGGTTTGTTTGTTGACGTGCATAAAAGAAAAGTGATTTAAAATTATTAATGTAGATTGTGTGTAAATGAATGTAAATATCGAAGTAATTGGGTGTTTCCATCAATAAGTAATTTGTTATATCGATCAAATACGTCAATATTTAATGGAATATTTTCGGGACTTAAATATTTTCACTTTTTATTAATATTTAACTAATTTGGAGACGCGGGTAGGAGGAGGATCTCTCTAAAGAAGTAGGATCTCTCTAGGGTCGGGCCAAAATTACAGTTGTCCCGACAAAAGAAATTTTTCCGTAATTGCCGCTATATTCCAAGAAGACGAGAAATATTGTCTTTTTATCGACGAGAACGAGAACAATTTTTTCTCTCGGCGTACATTTTCATCTCGTCTCGCGTCAACACCACTTAAACTTATTTGATTCTCTTAATTAAATCTCAAAATCATAAAAAGCAATCAAGATATAGAACAGGAAAAGTTAGAATAAGTACCTATGTACCCACTTTTATTTTTTATTCGATATTCTAAATTTGCACATGTTATTTACATGCAAAATCAGTTTGTCCATGTTTGACCAAAGTCTCACAAAATAATGGGTGCCAGTTCTAAACTGCTCTTCGGTCGAAAACTCTCTGTATTTCTTCCATCGAGAATTTTGACGATATCATGACATCTACCACGAGGCGTCAATTAGACTAAAAACGTGCCTCGCTAGAAGTATTCCTTCATTCATTCGCATAATTAAATTAAATTTTTTGGTTTGTAGCATATATCAAAGTGATTGATAATCTCACTGATGTCACCGTGAGTAAACCGATCAGGACGCTTTATTTAGCCATTTCATGGTATACCCAAAAATGTATCATCCAATATTTTGTGTACCTTTGTTAGCGAATTTCTTCCAAAGGAAATACAGCTATTGTTTTTGTACCAATGTTGGAATTCCGTAAAAATTTCTTCAAATGTCCAACGATCCTACCTACTAGATGGTTAAAAATCACTATCGCTAAAATTTCAACCAACATATATATGTATCAACATATTATGTGTCTGTGTACTCTCTAGCGGTCACAGTTTTATTCTGATTGGAATAAAATTTGGTATGTGGGGGCGCTTTTGGTATTCAAAAGGTCAAGTTTGTTAATGGGTAAAATCGGACAAGAGGAAAGGGGGGGATTTAGAGCAAGGGGGAAACACAAAATTTGGCATATCTCCCTTAATATTTGAAAAATCTAAAAATTTATTAGGATTAAAGTTGTAGGTACTAAATTTTACTATAATTTTGTTTCTAATCATTTTTTCTGTTACACTAATATTTACAAAAATATTTGCAATTAAAGATTGAAAGTTAAAAACCGAAATATCTTTGTACACATTAGAGTTTGGAAAAAATGATAAGGTAATGTACTATAGCAAACTTGATTTTCTACAACTTTACTTCTTATACACTTCTCGATTGTTCTAATATTAAGAGAGATATTTTATATTTTGTGTTTTCTTCTTTCTTTATACCCCCCTTTCCCCTTGACCTATGCGGTTTTATTGATACAATTGGGCTTGCAAATACCAAAATCATATCAGATACGACATTTCATTTTGATTAAACTATAATTGTGACCGCTAGATAGTAATTTATGTATTCTAAGGAAATTCACTAAGTTGACGCTGCTCCTGAGTAACGAATTTTTTTTATATTGTCATTGCGTTTCAAGAAAGCTATCTGAATCCAAACATATTACAAAATTATAAAATTTTTGTTATTTATAAATAAACGTCATTAGTCTCTATATAATAATTCATTTCTCAGCAGAATATATTTTTCCAGTGGTCACATTTTGGGAAATTATTAAGGATAAAACTAACGTCAACCATCAAGTCACAAATATATTTTTAAATCAATGAATCATTACATTACAAGAAACTTGTCCAGGACAAGGCGAAAGGAATATTTTTCAATTCCATTATAACATTATCATAAATAATATATTGGGAATAACCAATCCAACTCTTATATATAGTAATCAAAATGTTTCTTCAATTATTAAGTTTTATTTAAATTTGAAATACTACTATCATAAAAAAATTACATATTTACTTATAAATTATTGAAATTCCTTGACTGTGATTTTGTATGTGTATATTTAGTCTGGCAGCTGTCAGGCAAACATTAAGCGGGAGCGACGACCGTAAGAATTGGTATGGAGGATGAAACTTTTAGCAAAGATAGTACATATAGTGACTTCAATCACTTGCCAAAACGTCCCTGCGCGAGCCTGATCCAACAGCGTGGAAAACTCCTTCAAATCTTTTAATCGCGCATAATTTTTTTTCTATAATAATTACGAGAAAAACATCGATACTTTTTTTCACAAAAATTATATTTCCATCAAATTTCCTACGCAATTATTTTTCATATCTATTACGATTTCAGAGATCGTTTACCTCCCTACGGTTTGGCAGTGGTGATGTCGCAAGATAAGATGAGACTAGAGTAGCGTGTCTCTTGCATTGTATTGACTTGTAAAAGTTTTTTATCATCACGTTTTGCCTCGTTTTTACAGTTTTTCTATTCATATAAAGTGCACACTATTGCAATTTTGATGTTTTTAGTGCGTAACTACTAATAAAAGCGTGTATGTGAGATTTTTTGAAAATACAGTAGAACTCAGGAACTACAATTATTTGGAATAGTTGGGACTTTACCTGATTCGGAAAATCAAAAGGACAATTGGATAAATCATAAAAGGTCATTTCTTAAAAAAAAAAACTAATTTTGTGTATGCTGATGAAGAATGTAGGCAAACTGTAGATTTTTTCAGCTTAAAGTATTGATTTCTAGTAAATAATCAGCCCTGAAAGAGAGTTTCCCAAAGCTTGCTGAAAAAAACCACTTAAATAAAGCCTTTAAGCCTTCCCCCAAAGTGATCCAGAAATTTAGAGTTCGGATAATTGGAATTAATCTGTATACATATTTTTTTCATTATAAGAATACTATACTGGCTAGTGTTTGGTACAATAATTCCGATTTTATAAATCCACAATTTTCCGAATCAGTATTTCCTACATGAAATACCAACAATAAAAAAATATGAAAGATGCTGTCCGGGTCCGTGCCGTAGATTTTTCGTGAAAACGTCCGGCACAGGATCCGTAGACATTTGGACTGTCTACGTGTATGTCCGATGGTCCAGCTACGTAATCGCTTTGCGCAATTTTACATTTTCGTTTCAACGCTGGCATAGCTCTTGCATTCATTTGGTACTGGACTTTTAGGCTCGTTGGATTCCTTTAGATACGAGCTTTCCTCGAATTTTTCTGATATTCTATAATTCTGAGCATATTTACGAGTCATATGAGACAAAATCTTCAACTAATTTTTACTTCCGGTAGATATTTATTTACTCGCTATGCTTCTTACTAGTGCTTCCTAGTTCTCTTCACAATGACACCAGAATCAATTACCTAGCTCGAAACCATTTACGCGCATGCGCCTACACATATACGATGACGTCACAGGTAAAACAAATACAGCGCGACAAATATCTACAAAAATTATCTATTATTATCTACCATTAACATAATTACATAATTATCTACCATTGTAAACGCAGTATTAGTATTGAAGTTATTAGCGATTGAAGTTGTATAGTAATATATGTGATATTAAATAATTATTATTTAAATAAATAATAAATACATGAAAAAGATATAATTGATCTTTATTGATTTGATTTATGAAATATTATGATTTTTAATATGTAAATTACCATGGTTGTTAACATTCAAAGCAACCGTGATAATAGAGGGAAGTTATAGTTGTTATGCAACAGATAGAAATGATGAACAAAATTATAATAATAATTTAATGAAGAAGTGATACCGTTACAAAGTCATTATTCCGTCACACAATAATTTTCGACCGACCAGTGTAACGATAGAATAGACGTTTTCACGTCAAAAACTTTAAAGTTCTATACAGTGTTAGCAGAAAATTTCCATTTGGCTGCCGGACTAATATGCGATATGCGAGAAAAAAAATAGTCTTGAGGCAGTGGTTATGTGTATACTCAAGCAACACTGAACACAGTGTTCAAAAGAGTGTCAAACACTCAACAGTCGGAGAGATACGCGCTGATATATTTCATACTTTGTTTCACTAACAAACAGTTTATTATAGTTAATTAAAGCAAAGTGATATCGCAATATCAATGATATATAAATCTTCGATACTTTCCCTTTATAATAATTGATAGGCGATCTTTTTTTTTAGTATTTTTGTCACTGGCGTGCGTTAACAAAAACAATTAAATTGTGCTTAAAGAAAAAATAGTGTGAAAAATTATGTATTTAATCATATGTATAGTGTAGCTCATTAGTGTAGCTCATTAGTGTTTGTGATTAACAAAGTTTTGGTTAAAATCGTATCAAAAGGATTTCCGTTAATGGTAAATTATTTAATCTATTTATTTATGAAATGAAGGTTTTCTTTTTCACTGGAATCTATACAAATTTTTAACGTATGGTCTATTCAAAATTGAATTATATCAGAAGTTCTTATTTAATTTTTTTTTATAAGAAGTTTCTGACCTCTTAAAATTAATCGATTAAAAGTTTACTTTTGCTAAAATTTTCGAATGTTATCGAAGTTTAAACAAAAGTAATTTATATTATTAATTATATTTAATAATTTTTACACCCGTTATATATATAATATATACAAGGTTATATATATATTAAGATAAGACCCGAGTTTATAATATGTTGAAAATATTGATCGCAAAAAAAAGTTTGGTATAGGTATTCATAAAATGACCTAATTAGTTCATTTCCGCATGTCTGCTCATTGGAAATATCTGTCTTTTCATAGCACAATAACTCATAAACAAAAAGAGATATCTAGTTGGAATTTTGTGGTGATTGGGTAAATTCGGACCGTGCATCTACCGTCCAAGCGGATGATTGGGTAAAGGGTATTCATCTTTGAAATCTTAAGAGATTGCGGAACAGATTAAACACAAAAAATGTTCCCTTTTATCAAATAAACAACTTTTGTTTGAAACTTATTTTCATAAACTGAATAGTTTTTTCATAATTTTATGCCAAAAACTAAAATAAACAGTTCTTGCATTGAGAATGAACTGGATATAACCCGGATATTGAATTATTTTCAATTTTTTTTCACTACTCGTTTAGGGTTCGCTGCAAAAATTTTGTAAAGCCTTTATAACTGAGTAACATATTATTTCTCCCTGTCAAGGACTGATTGTCTTAAAACGCTGTTACACGTTTATATTTATTTTTTTTAAATTTATAGGGTAAATATCAATTGTCATGTCTCTAATTTTAAAATATTGAACTTCCATACAAATGTTCACCCCGTGTATCACCCCCTGGAGATTTCATTTTCCAAAAACTCGGAAACACGTATTTTATGATGTATAACTGAAATTGAAATATGCATGTCTCTAACTTCAAAAAAAACCGAAACTTTGAGTCCTCAAGGGTTGATTTTCGAAAAACGATGAAACGTGTATTTCTTTATTTATTATAGCTGATCCACACAAGCTTCGCACTGAAATTGTGTTTAAACTATGGGTTACGTGAAAAAATGTTTCATATAAAAGTTGTTTGTTTTTATTCAATTAAAAGTTAGGTTTTTAGCGTAGCTACCACGCGGCACAGATGCAACAAATGCAAATGGTTGTTTTTTTATTGAAAGATTTTGTTTATCTCGCTTCGTTTAAAAGTTCGATTTTTAGCATGCCACGCGGACACGGTTTTACACGGTTCTACCATCCCAGCTGGAATGCAATAAAACAATAACTTTTTATAGCCTATGTCACTTGGGAATAATGTAGCTTCCAATCAGTAAAAGAGTTTTTAATATCGGTTCTGTAGTCCCAGAGATTAGCCGGAACAAACAAACAGTCAAACAAACAAACAAATTTTATCTCTTTATATATATATTAGTATAGATATTGAGCAAGAAATTGACTTAAAAATTTTAATATTTTCATAAACAGTGATTATGTTTGAATGTATTTTTTATTTTTTTAAAACTTTATATAGAGTAGATAATGAAGATGACCATGAATTAGTTCATAATTTTTGCTCCGCTGTCTTTTGTTAATAAAATATTTAAATAAATAACAAGTGTTGTTATTATTGTGGTAAAATTTAAGGTTTTATTATCTCATATTACTTATTTGGATTTGTTTGAAGATTAAATTTATTATAGTCTTATTACGCGACAGTAATGTTTTTCTCGTGGAAAGGTTTTTGTATTGTACCACCTGTAGCTTAAACGTGGATAATTACAGTCAAATACACGAATTTATATAGCCAGATACTTTTCATGTTACCTGATGCGGATGGACATGCGGTAAAGAGATTTTGAATGTTCATATTATAGATCATTCAAACACGTGCAACAAAAATGTTTTATTGTACAAAATTCCAATTTATTATTTACAATTTACATAATTCTTCGAATTGTGCGGTGACCCCGGTTTTATTTTTCTATGAATATTATTGATAATATCTTTATTTAAGTTGTGATTTTGTTCATAAATTTCGTAAAATTAGTCAAAAAAAATGTGCCAATTTTAAGGGGATTATTCATAAGAGTAATATATTAATATTCAAACATAAATAATAAATATTTCAATTAATCATTCGCCGACCTTCCTTCACATTTTCAAAATCGATTCGTGAAAATTAAGGCGGGTGGTTTATTAGAGTATAGTAAATATTAATCAGCATTTAAGGTTGACCGGATAGTACCCAGCAAATCATAATAAACAGAAACACTCTTTTTAACAGAAATTAAAAATTTTAATCTGTAAATTAATTATTTAAATTTAGATAGCATCTAACATCACTAGTAATCGGATTTATGTAATTATTTAACTACGAAAAATAATAAATAATCGTCTTTTGACTGTACTCAAGTATGGTGGACGAAAATTTTCGTGAATTTTTTATCTTTTTAATTAAGATATTTATAAACTCTTCGTCAGACTATTATTTTTTTTAATTTTAACGTAATGTACGAGGTTTAATTTATAAAAGTAGATGTTTTTACTTTTTAATCTATAGAAGGTTGAATAACATTATGCAAATGTGCGCGTTCATTCAACATTTGCTCTTCACAACATGTTAAAATTCCAATTTTTAATGATTAAATACATGAAAACCCTTCGTCAGATTTTTTTCAAAAATTTATTTTATTAGTACTTAGTAGCAATTAATAACATCAAAAATTCAGATTTTAACTATACATTGCCGATTTTACCTATGCATGTGTCCGATCAACCTTAACACACAAAAAAAAATTTCTATACATTAAAATATACGGAAATTTTCGAATTGATTGGCATGACATACAAAAAGAAGACTCCGTTTGTTGGGGGATCATAAGTACCAAAATCGTGATGATTTGGCCAAGAAGTATAAAAAGAAATTACATGTTTTATTGGCAGCGTTAAACATACACCCAGTTCTGGATCTAAGTATAATCCATGGTTTCACCCAGCAGTATTTCTTTATTTTTATTCCATCTTTTTTAAACATTATATACACAACAATTGCAGCTGCCACATCTTTCACACCCATAATAAATAAAAAATAAACACAAAGAAACAATGCATGATTAAGGGTGTATTTGTTTTGGGTGCTTACACATTTTTAGCGCCATCAAACGTTGTTTTTAGTGTTCAACTTGACGCTTTGTATGCTGACAAAGCGCACTAATGGTTGAATTCAATAATAGACACTCACAGATGCTTTTTCCGAGGTGAGCGTGAGAACCAAATTGTACTAACTCCCAAAATCGAATACTGTATAAGCGTTTGTTTATTTATCTATCATGTGCATAGTGTAAGCGTTCATAAGCTAAGACAAAAGCCTATAAATTTAATAAAGCTTATAAGCGTGAGTGCTAAATGCGTGTTAACGAATAGAGTTAAGTTCATTTGTAAAGAACTCTCGAATATCGTCACAGTTTGAGTGGATCAGTCTATTTTCAAAATAAAGGGGAGGAAACATATATTTAATACTAAGTATTAAATATATGATTAAAATATGGTTTAAGTAAGTTGCCCTTCTACTTTTAAATATGTTCCCCTTACGCGCATATAAAGTCCAATACAAATAAATTTGATTCTACATCGTTAGTTATTTGCAGTTCAAGGTTATAAACTCCGACTTAAATAATGGACTTGGTTGGTCCTCAAAACTTTAAAAATTACTCTCAAATAGATACACTATCGAGATGATCAACTCTCGCAGGAGTTTCTCTCACATGGACTTATTCACACCACTAAGACTGGCATCAATTAATTAATATTTAAAATTTATTAAATTAAGACATCTGCCTATTTATATATTTATATATATATATATATATATATATATATATATATATATATATATATATATATATATATATATATATATATATATATATATATATAATGTGAAATGAATTATTTATACAAATTATTCTGAATAAATAATTGATTTGGTTATTATCCAAAAAACAAATGTGCTCTTCTTATATCCATCGATTGTTCCACACAGTTCTTGTTAAATAAATTGAAAATAATTTTTTTATTGATGTTTTTTTTTTTATATATTTTTGTAATTAATGGAAATTTATAATTTATATTATAAATTATGAAATGTCAAAACAATTCAACTTTCCTAGTAATCGTAATCGCGGAAATAGGTTTTTTTTTCTCAATTAGATTTTTAAAGTGAAGATGTCAATTAAAAAATATATGTGCCTTTCATTATAAAAAATCGAACAACATTAAAGTCTTTCAATTGGTAGCTCGGTGCTGGGATATTCCAATTCGTAAACAATTTATAGTAAATATTTTATCAGTGGCGTCGCAAGCGTTACTCATTCGGGAGGGTCAGTATTGGGCTTGATGAGTTTAAGATGAGCCAACTTTTTTTACATTAGTAATAATTTTAATTAAATTTTTTAAGAGCATTTGGTAGCATTTTTATACCTATATATATGTGTCCCAACTTTCAAAGAAAATATTGACCTTAGAAAAAAAATTTTGGTACAGTTGCTCATATAATAACCTAATTATTTCATTTCTGCATGTCCGTCCGTCCGTCAGTGGACACGATAACTCAAAAAACGAAAAGAGATAACGACCTGAAATTTTGTATGTCCCTTTTTTAAAAACAAACAACTTTTGTTTGAATATTTTTTTCATAAACTCAGTTCAAGTGGCCATCACCAGTCCAAGTGGCCGAGCGGTCTAAGGCGTTATGTCTGCGAAGAATGCCTGCTTGGAAACTAGAAGGTTATGGGTTCGAATCCCGACATCGGCAGTTTGTAAATTATTAAGAGAAAAAACAAAGCGGCGGTTAATTGACAAAACTATCGGCGTATGAACAAGAACGAAGTAACCGGCTATTTATTATTACTTGGAGGTTATTATTCACTGCGACCAATATGATCTATTATGACCCCCTAATACTGCTCTGTTAAGGGTTGCCTCAGAGCTCCTCAGCCAGCCTCAATTCTCGGAGGAATTTGATGATCTGGGTGGGGTGCAGGGATGGTAAGTCATCCTCCTGGAGTAGGTACTGGTCAAAACAAGCAGCCCTTCTTCGTGCTACGGCTTCACATTCAAGTAGGAGATGAGTCTTTTCCTCCAGCTCACAGAACCTGCATGAGCCGTCATTAATGATTCCCATCTTACGGAGGTGCCCATTCAGCCGGCAATGCTTGAGAAAGTTTTCTGCAGTTTCCTTTACGAACTCCAGATGAATATCGGCATAGTTGCTATCATAGTCGGCTGCAGCCGCATATCCTTGCATTTCCTAGTCTATACACAAAAATCCTTCCACTCCACTCACATCCTTAGGCATCACAATGTACCTTATGGTCGAAGTGTAGCCCGTCCAGGGCAACCTCTACAATCTAAGCATTTAACTCAGTTTGTTGTTATTTTCACTTAGTAATTCTGATTTTAATAACTCCAAGTTACGTTTGTAGTGTTTGGCGAAGGTAAAGAATTGTAGTGACGAATTAAGAGACTGGGTCGGTCATATAGTTTTAAGTGGACCTCGATCCACCCTCTGCCGACGCCTCTTTAATTTATCGTTGTAGTATAATGTCCGCCCGTCCCCGTCACTGTCCGTAACAGCGAGCTGAAATTTTGTTGGTATGTTATAAAGTTAAAATGTGTGGTCAAGTTCATAAATGAGCCACACATGTAGGGCGAATATTCATCTTTGAAACCGTAAGAGAGATAAGAAATTTAAAGACAAAAAATAGTCTTTTTTAAAGTATAAAACGACTTCCGTTTGAAACTTTTTTAGAAATAGAATCGTTTCGCCACAATTTCAGCTAAAACATCTGTAATTACTATTAATCACAAAACCATTTATGTTAGTATCTTTCTACACTACTTTGTATTTTTATACATTTGTGAGTCTGTAAAAAATAAAACAGTTTACGCATTGATAATGAACTCATTATGTACCGGGTATTGAAGCAATTAACTCTATTGTTATTTTCACTTGTCTTTGAATAATTTTTACGTAATTTTAATCTGTGAAACTGTCACCAAATTAGCAACAAGTAACATATCCTGCGACAATATAAGAGTAATTTTAATAAGAGTAAAACTAACAGGAACAAATGTGAATGAAGGAAATTTTAACAAGAGCAATTTCAATATAATTTAAAATTTAGTATATTTTAATCTAGTTAATTTTCTATTTATTTTTATTTTTTTCTGTTGATCTCGACTTTATATCTATTTCTAATTGTCAAAGAGTAAAGTACGACTAGCTAATTTATACTGATGATGACTACATTGTAGTCGAAATACGTATTTATAATACAAAAAACTGATCTAGGTAAAGGGGGCGAATTTGAAATTTTATTTCAAAAACCTAGAGTAGATAATATAATGTTTATAAGAATATATGCTTTTAATTTTTTAATAATTTTTAGTGCTATAAAATTTTTAATCACTCACAATATGTGATAACCGTATGGTCGTTTTTTTCGGTATGGTCTATTTTTTGGGGTAAGTCCCGGATATGTCAACAAATTAAATATTTGATTTAAAATTTGTTTAAAAGTATTTACGAATTACGTCAATGTCGTGAAAAAGAGACGTCATTATTTTTGATTAATATGAATCGCCCCACCGTATGTTATTATATTCAATCATTTATCAAAATTGCTACATGCGGGTTATTGTTTATAAATATTTATATTAATATTAATATGGTGTGTGAATTACAGCAAATCTGTGATTTATAAAGTGTGTAACGTCTAAGAGACCAAATTGGTTCGTTTGAATGATTTAAGGACGTTCCAGCACTGTGTTATATGATCACGACAAAAAACCGGTTTGATTTTATTATAGAACAAATAAATATACATACATACGCAACCTATAGACAAATTCATATACAGCCGTTTAGTTTACATCTTCGTATAATAGATCTCCACGAGTATGAGAGAGTACATAAGTATACATTAAGCAATGTGTATGTCGTACGATATACGTTCATATGACGCTTGTGAAGTGGGGTTTGTGATGTATGTGCAACTGATGCAATTATTAGTATGTGAATGCTTTTGGAAAATACGTGTTATTTAATTTTTGGTATCATTACAACAATGGGTTATTATTACACAAAAAAAGAAAAAGTGCAAATTGTACAAATTAGACCTGGAATCTGTATGGTTGCACAAGATGGTTGCCCTGCACACAATGCCATGATAGTAAGGCAGTTTCTGGAAGAAACTTTCCAGGAACAAACTTAAAAGTCTAAAAACGTCTAAACTTTCCTAACGACTTTTTTTATGAGGTTTTCTCAAAACACAGATCTATTCGCGGAATAGGCCTGAAAATTTGCAACAATTAAGGGAAAGAATTCTTGACACTTGTGCGAATATTTCTCCTCAAATGCTAGAAAATACCCGGGCAGATTTCTACAATCGACTCGGATATTGTTTAGCAAGTGATGGAGGAATATTCGAACCGTTGGTTTAACATTTTGTTTTTTGTCGGAATTCTATTTTTTTTTCTTTTTGGGGTTTTATTTTTCTTTTAATTTGTGTGGATTGTTGTTAAATGTTATACCGTTAATAGAATACTATCATTTATTTTCAAACATTCCACTTACAAATAAAAAGGGATATTCAAAAAAGAATTTTCAATTGTTAGAAGTAATGCTATGCTTAAGAAGACAACAGTGAACATATTTAACGCACTCTAATTAGATGTTATAGCATACTAAACAACAGAACTTTGAACAACATAACAAATTATAACAACTGATCTGTTCATTTAAAAAACCCCACTCCACAAGCGTCATCTACAATACAAGACCTCCGTCTCATACACATTGCTTAATTTATATGTACATATGTACTCTCTCATACTCGTGGGATCTATTATACGAAGATGTAAATTAAACATAGTGTATATACAAAATAATGGAATTTTGAAAAAAAAAAAATTAATCTTTTATATTTCGAAAGCAAAACGGTAAAATGCAATTTAAAAAAAATTTTATTATACTTAGTTAATATTATACTTAGCTAAAAATAATAAACAAGTTTTGTATCTATGACAACCAAATTTGGTTAAGTACTCGATAATTAGTATATTATGGTCTAAGATCCGGCATTAGTGAAAACCTTCCCTCATCCGTTAATTGATTGAAATATTATTGAAAACGCTTATTGCAATATAAACAATTTGGCAATGTAATGTCTGCCAGGGTAGTTCTGCTGCAATTAACATTAATTAATTAATTAAAAATTGATTTTTTCATAATTAAATCCCTCACGTGTTAATTGAATTTTGCTTGTTAAATAACATAGTATACGATACGACAAATCTTGTAATAGCAGGCAGCGCTGCTTATTACTGCTACGGTTACCTGCAGCCAGGTGTTCAAACTTAAAATAAACTTAGGTTACTTCCCTCATATGTTAATTGAAAATTTTTTAGCTAATTTAAAAGTTCAGAATAATTAGAATACATCCATAACTGGCAGCCGTCTTAAAATCCATTCCAATCAAGTGCAGCCTATATAAGAAAATTATAAAAAAAATAGAAATTATAAAAAAATACCTTGTAGAGAGAGAGAGACTATTGCATTATTCAACGTAATAAACAAGGAAAGTATATGACCATGCGAATGTGAATTATGTATTCCGTTTATCATGAACTCTACACAATCCACTATTAGTCATAGATAAAATATAGTAGTGGGTACTATTTGTATAAATACACTTAGAAATGGAGTAGGCTTTACAAATGCATGATCATATACTTTCCTTGTTTATTACGTTGAATAATGCAATAGTCTCTCTCTCTCTACAAGGTATTTTTTTATAATTTCTATTTTTTTAAAATTTTCTTATATAGGCTGCACTTGATTGTAATGGATTTTAAGACGGCTGCCAGTTATGGATGTATTCTAATTATTCTGAACTTTTAAATAAGCTAAAAAATTTTCAATTAACATATGAGGGAAGTAACCTAAGTTTACTTTAAGTTTGAACACCTGGCTGCAGATAACCGTAGCAGTAATAAGCAGCGCTGCCTGCTATTACAAGATTTGTCGTATCGTATACTATGTTATTTAACAAGCAAAATTCAATTAACACGTGAGGGATTTAATTATGAAAAAATCAATTTTTAATTAATTAATTAATGTTAATTGCAGCAGAACTACCCTGGCAGACATTACATTGCCAAATTGTTTATATTGCAATAAGCGTTTTCAATAATATTTCAATCAATTAACAGATGAGGGAAGGTTTTCACTAATGCCGGATCTTAGACCATAATATACTAATTATCGAGTACTTAACCAAATTTGGTTGTCATAGATACAAAACTTGTTTATTATTTTTAGCTAAGTATAATATTAACACTTGAAGGTTCAAATTGTAATAATTTGTTATTTAATAATTTCTTATTATTTTAAAGTGTACAGAATAAAATAAACTGCCACACAACCTCTCTATTCAGACAAAATGGCTGGTTTTTTTTTATTTTCTGTATTTTTGTAAGTTTTTAATACTGAAATTGAATACGATCTAAATGTATTATTTTGCAAATACCTAAACGTCGTAATACTTAATGTCAATCTTCAGTACGGTTACGAAAACACAAGTATGAAACGACAAGCGTGCACCATATAGGCTAACACGTCACTTTTTAATAAATATTAAGGTGTGGTACTACCTTGAGATACCACAGGGGTCAAATGTGTGCTCTGTGTGATTTGACTTCAGTACTATTTATATTTGGCAGTATTTATGCAGTATGCAGTACTTGGAAACTGGGAGGTTATGGGTTCAAATCCCGACATCGTCAGTTTGTCAATTATTAAGAAAAAAAAGGAGTGGTTAATTAACTAAACTGTCGGCGTATGGACAAGAACGTAACCGTCAATGTAACCGGCTATGCTTGAGAAGTTTTTCTGCAGTTTACTTCACGAACTGCAGATGAATATCGGCATAGTTCCTATCATAGTCGGCTGCAGCCGCATATCCTACCAATTCCTAGTCTACTCACAAATTCCTTCCACTCCTCTCACATCCTAAGGCATCACAATGGACCTTATGGTCGAAGTGTAGCTCGTCCAGGGCAGCCTTTACAATCTACCTCTACCTCATTTATATTTGACAACGCCGCGTAAAAGTAAGAGACATAGAAATAAAACTTCTTAAAGGTTTCGAAGAAGGCAGTTTTGCCAATTTTTCTCATTCACGACCTTGACCTTAGTTTTTAGCTCTAGAACACGTATACAAAATTTCAGCTAGCTATCTCTTCGTTTTGGAGTTATGTTGACGGACGGACGGTCAGATACATTTGCGAAAATGGACTAATCAGGTAATTTTTTGAACACCTAAACTAAAATTTTTTTTTCTTCGATCAATATTTTCAACCTTTACAAAAACAAAACTAAACTTAATATACCCTGGTATATATTATGTACCGAGTATAAAAATCATCTCAATGATTGTTTTTGACTACGGAACCCGTTAAAACATATTTGAAAGATTAAAATGTGGTCATGCAAATATATCCGTGAATTACTTTCTATTAAGAACAATTTAATGGTATATGTCTTAAGCTTAAGAAATGTTTTTATGTGGATATGATAAATTTTAACAAATATTTAAATTTTTTATTTAAATTAAAAAGATTAATTTATTCTTTTAAAATAAACATTAATTTAACTGTTAGACATAGACAGATACTTAAGCTGTTTTTATAATTTGCATGCGTTTTTATTTTATTTTAATACATTGTGATTGTTTAAACAAATATTCTGATTAAATAATTGGATACTCGCACACTTTATTTCGTTTTTGTATTTCATAACTGATGTACACCAAAAGTTTGAAATCGCACTTAAAAAGGGTTTTATGTCTGTAACGAAATTTAAATGTTTTAGTTTAAAAAACTAAAACGCACGCTTTTATCACGCACTAAAAATTATGAAATAATTAAATTGACTTGTGTTAGTTACGATATAAGTAGGTACCGATGCATTTTACCCTTGCGCATATTTAAACTTCATTGTTACGTGGAATAATGCAATAGTCTCTCTCTCTATAAGGGATATTAAAAAAAAAATTCTATTATTTAAAAATTTTCTTATACAGGCTGCAATTGATTTTAATGGATTTTAAGATGATTGCCAGTTATGGATGTATTCTAATTATTCCAAACTTTTAATTTAGTTAAATATTTTTCAATTAACATATGAGGGAAGTAAGTTAAGTTTAGTTTAAGTTTGAACACCTGGCTGCAGGTAACCGTAGCAGTAATAAGCAGCGCTGCCTGCTATTACAAGATTTGTCGTATCGTACACTATGTTATTTAACAACCCAAATTCTATTAACACGAAGGATTTAATTGTAAAAAAATAAATTTTTAATTAATTAATGCTAATTGCAGCAGAACTACCCTGGCAGACATTACATTGCCAAATTGTTTATATTGCAATAAGCGTTTTCAATAATATTTCAATCAATTAACAGATGAGGGAAGGTTTTTCTAATGCCGGATCTTAGACCATATTGACATACCAAAATTGTTTTATTTAGTCTAGCAACATTTGTTGGCGTTGCGTTGTCCTGCGAATGGCTGAAAGTAGTGACTTCCAACCTTACGAACTGTATGGAGAATTACAAACTATGATCCTACATGTACCAGACTTAATTAAAGATGTGAAAGAACTGCTTCAATACATAATAGAAAATAACTTGAAAGAGATTTACCCAAATATTTACATTGTCTATCGAATTTTGTTAACAATACCGATTAGTACAGCCTCCGCTGAAAGGAGTTTCTCAAAATTAAATCAAATAAAAAATTATCTGAGAAGTACGATGGGTCAGGAAAGACTTTCAGCTTTGGCAGTTTTATCTATTGAAGTAGATATAGCATCTAAGCTGAATTTCGGCACAATCATTAAGGAGTTAAGTGAGGCTAAAAGCAGGAAATTTCTGTTTCTTTAATGTTAGTCTAAAAATATAGTTTAGTTTGCATTGTCTATCCTTACATAGTATAAAATATAGTCCCCCAGCCGCGTCTGTCTGTCTGTTCGCGATTTACTCAAAAACTACTGCACCGATTTTCATGCTGTTTTCACCAATGGATAGAGTGGTTCTCGAGGAAGGTTTTAGTTTAGAAGGTTTTAATTGGTCCTTACATATTATAAAAAAAGGTATAGTTATATAATTTATTGATGTATAGGTGTATAATTTATCAGTATATAGTAACATATGTTCGTTGCTTAGGTGCTGTGTGTTATACATTATCTGCCAGGAGTGGGGATGTAAACATTTTCACTGTTTACATCCGTCAGCAGTCTGCATAAAGTGATTGATATGTAACAGTGGATCAAATATTAATACAGTCTATTGGTCATATTTCTTTCGATTTCTATTCATATAGTGAATCATTTTAAAATTAATATTAAGTTAGTTTATTTTTGTAGTAATATGCATAGATAGCGATACATACAACAAATACGTTTTAAAAATTTGCCTATAGATGGCAGTATACACAACATGAATACATTAAAAATTTTGCCAATAGGTGGCGGTGCATACAACAAATGTTTTTCAAAAATTAAACTCAATTTATCAGTCCTTGACGAGATAAAATATTATGTTACTTGGTTATAAGGGCGTTAAAAAATTTTGCGGGTGAAGCCGCGACGGGTAATGCTATTATGTATAACGAGGAAAGATGATTGATTTTTTGTTTGTTACGATTTAACTCAAATACTACTCAACCAATTTTACCGTAAGCTACATCTCCTCGGAGTAACATAGGCTGTTTTATATTTTCTGTAAAGAACCCGTGCGAAGCCGGGGCGGTTTAGCTAGTAATAATATAGCAAAAAGCTATGTTTCAACTGTTTTTTAATTTATAACATTGCTTCTTGCGCCACCAGAGGGCCTCGCAAAATGTATCCTTGTCCACATCAAATTCCCGCCACTGCTTAGAAGCTTCTATCTTTACAGGCCCAACCCGACCCTGATCGTATGCATAATGAATTAAAAGAATTCTTAAATTTTCATTATATTTTCAAGGCCATCATGTATATGTTCTTAACGATTTGTTTGAACTTAAATTTAAAATTTGTATTTAATGGTTGGTTATGTTGAATACGGACCTTTTATGTCTGTACAATTAAATCAGTTCATTATTATCTGTAAAACCCTTATATGGAAAGTTCAATGTTTATTATAAATTTTACACAACACTTAAACTTATCGATACAAATGTTCTTGAAATTGAACTAAAAAGGTATTCATTTGAATTTATATTGGAGGCTATTTGAGAGTATTTTAATGCCATTTTTTTTTTATATTTATATCGTCCTACACTTTTTGATATACTTCGTCTAATTAACTATTTTAATATTAGTAAATTAATTACTAAACTTTAATTATATATTTAAGGCATACATACCATATGTTCAATTATTTTTATCCAGTTATTATTACAAGCAACTGGATTTATTATTTGGACAAAAGTGATGCAATTTTTCACAACCAATATATACAATTCATCCGAAGTAATTAAACGCATTTGATGTAGTCATACAATCTGAGATATTTTTAAATTCTGGAAATAGGTACGAAATACTATCTAAATACTTTTGGGCTAAGGAAAATTTTCATCTCAGTTGTGCAGAATATTCTAAATATTTATTGTACACAATTGTGTACCATCGACTCAAGCGCGGATCCACTGTTGTGGGCACGATGGGCATGCCCACAATCCTAATAGACTTGTGTCGTCACACTTTCACGGTCTATTGAAGTCGATAGGCTTCATAAAATAAAATAAAACAACGAATCGTGCGTGATTCGGAACGCAGCGAAGTGCTTAGTCATCATAGACGATATGCTGACACGTTATGTCACATTTTTGACAACATATTATCTGTTTCTTTTTGGCACATGAATACTTGTATTGGAAAAAAGAGATGACTATTCGCTGGGTGCGCATAGTCATCTACCAATTTAAAAGTACGTAGTCGTCTACTAATTTAAAAGTAAGCATGAGTTGTATGCACATATACAATGGCACAGGAAAGATTATCCGGGCCAGCTCTAAATATACACAAAGATATGTGAACCTGGATATCGATGAAATTATCAACGTTTTCGCGAAAAAGAAACGTAAGCTTGAATTTGTAATTTAAGTAAGCACTTAAATAAAATGATTTAATGTAAAATGTATACTAGCGTTTAATTTAATATCCTTTGAAGTTGTAAAAATTTCATCAAAATCGGTTCAGTAGTTTAGAGTCTAAATGTGACACTGCGATGTGCAAACAAACACACATTTACTTTTGTAATTTTCGTGAGCGAACAAACTAACATTTTACAGGTTTATTAATTTACTAGTGTTCGCCCCCACGACTTTGCCCACCTGGAACTATACACTGTACAAAATCTTGGTCAGGGCGTCATATATTTTGTAAACATCTCCTTTGTAAGAATGTACTATATCGATCATGAGCGAATTCATACTCCGACTCGCACTGTCACCAATTTTTTGCCTCTAATTATTGATGGCATGCAATCCACAGCGGCCGAAAGTGTTACGAAAAAAAGGGGACGTTGGTGTTTTCAAATTGCATGCCGATGTAGAGAATTGAAGTTTTAATTACAAAAACACTCTGGGAAATTGGCATGCGCCCCTCGTATGATCAACGATGGAATCCTGGAAAACCTGAACTGAATGTTGACAGAGTTTTCCCGAAATCTCCTGGCCTATTATTTAAAACAGTGATAATAATTTTTGGGTTCTCCAGCAAAATGTAAATAAAAAAAACCTTATATATTCGCCATGGTTTTCCGCATGGCACAGGCTTTGCTACCGTAATAACCGATCTATCGTTATTAACCGATGTCGTTATAGCCGGTTTTTTAGAAAATCTACGGGATATTGTTAACTTAAAAAACAATTCGCACGAGCTACGTCAACCTGGTGAATTTCCTCATAATAAATTCATCATCAACTCGCTTTTGGAAATAGATCTTAACTCGAATCGCATTAATGTTACACACACAGATATACACTATGTTTAGTTTACATCTTCGTATAGTAGATTTCCCACGAGTATGAGAGAGTACATATGTATACATTAAGCAATGTGTATGCGAAGGAGGTCTTATAGGTTTGATAAACAAGCATATTTTCATAACTGTTCGAGTGGTCACCAACCACTCAAACCTATAAGACCTCCTTCTCATACACATTGCTTAATGTATACATATGTACTCTATCATACTCGTAGGAGATCTATTATACGAAGATGTAAACTAAACAGTATATATATATATATATATATATATATATATATATATATAAATTCGATGAGAGTTAAGATCTATTTTCAAAAGCGAGTTGATGATGTATTTATTATGAGGATATTCGCCTGGTTGACGACGTAGCTCGTGCGAATTGTTTTTTAAGTTAACAATATCTAGTAGTTTTTCTAATAGATACAAATAAAGAAAACTGCTATTCAAAGAACAAATCTCTCATAATTCTGTTATGGCTACATTATATAGCAAATTCGTTGTTCTAAGTAATAATTAGCTTAACATATTACAATAATATTTATAATCTTATTAATTTTTTAACATGCTTTTATTATTTTAATTATTAATGTTTAATTTAAAAATAGATAAGGTGATAGACATTTATAAATTACACACAGCACGTGGTTTATTAATTAGCATAAATAAATACTTAATACATTTTTTTGTATGTCTGCTTATTTATAATGGATCGAATAAATATACGGACCAGTGTTGCCAATGTGCGTATAGTTACCCGTTTTTTGCGTAATTTAAGATATAACGGGTAATCCAGCAAGTAACTTGAATTATCGGGTAAAAGCGGGTAATTCGTTCATTTGAGAACATTAATTTGAAAACTTATATTTTGATTTGAATAAAAATAATTTTTTTAATCTCAATACAAATTATTCAGTTTTTATTGAGCCATTTTTTTAAATTTAAAGTTCTTAGTCAACTGCCTGAAACTTCAAATATTTAATTTGGTGCTTAAAATGACTATTCCTAATTGGTTAAGTTTTTTTTTTTAGTTACAAACGTGGCTATATTTATTCATCGGGTAAAATCGGGTAATTCCGTCTGAAGAAACGCGGGTGTTCTCTCGAGTCCCCTCATCGGTAGCTCTGTTACGGACGTAGGTAAATTCCGTGCTTCTTTTAAGTCGTTAAATCGAGCATTTTCAACGATTATAAAAAAAAGATTAAAGATATATCTCTTCCACTAACGAGACCCCCTTTCAATTGATGTAAATTTTATAAATTATTATTTATATGCTTAATATTTATATACATAATTTACATACATAATTGCTGGAGCGTATTTCGAAATATTGCGCCCTAGGCGAATATTTTCAGCCGTTCATTTACCCGATAGCAAACAAGTTAATTTTTTTAAGAGTCTATTTAGTATTAGTAGTTTAGGTCTATTTAGTAGAGTTTATTTAATATTTACAATTTACCATTCGTGTGAATTCATATTAATCGTTGTTTTGACGTTCCATTGTTCTAAAACTCCAAAATTATGACGAAATATTAAAATGAGGTGTAAACTTTTGAGAGAAAAAAACAAATAAAATTGCTTTTCTAAAAATACACCCTTAGGAGAAATACGCCACTCCGTAATTTAATAATATAGTTGTTTTATAATACTGGGGTAATTATCTCATAATGACACGGTCGGGCAGAGCAAAGAGCGATTTTGAAAAGCGCGGAAATCGTGCTCAGCTGATGGAAGGTGGTGGGGATTCAATCGGCTCTGTTCCTGATACATAGCCTCAGCATCGCGAGTACGCTATCAAAGCGTTTATAAAAACGACAGTTCTTACGTGAAGGCACATGGTGCTTTTCGCAACCGTTTTCAAATTAATCGGAGTAGATCGATGCCGCCTGCCTGTGCGATTAAAAAGTGGGCTAAAAACTTTGAAGACACTTCGTCAACGACAATAAAGAAGCCTGGGATAACAAAGACAGAGTGCCTACCCAAACCTATTTTACCTGTAGAGACTTGAGCCCAGTTAGAAGATTGAAGTTCAGTTTCATGTACTCCACTAACTATACTGTGGAACAGGTGTTCCCAACCTTTTTGTACCTAAGAGCATATTCTAAAATATCGGTTTGTATCATTAAAAAAACCGTATTAAAATATAGAAACTATATATATTTAATATTTACAAAAATTGTGCTATCAACAGTTTGAGTAGTCTTTCTTTTTATAATTTTTCGATTTGTGACGAATCCATTTAGTTTTCCTAAAAAATAACTTAAAAGTTGTTTGTCTTAAAAATATTAAAAAGTTTTGTTCTAAACATTTTTTCGAAAAGCCAATGGATTCGAAATATATCTGCGGGAACACGTAAATGGATTCGCGGGCACCAAAGCGCCTGTAAACATAGAGTTGGGGACTACTACTTTAGTAGATGGAACAATTAAAACAATTCAAAACTATTTTGATCCGTGTTGTCCGATACTCGACCCGTCTCAAGACAGAAACTTGCGCCCAATTAGGAAAGTTTGACACGAAGTTACCTTCATTCCGTTATTATTTTTTAATTGTAGCCATAATGGGTTATAAATTAAATTTATATTTAATTCTATGTCAAATTCTACACCTAACTTGACCACGCATATTAGTTCAAGAACATACACACAAAATATCTGATCTTTTCGAATTATCGTGTTTACAGGCAGATAGGCGGAGGGACGGATTTACGAAGATGGGCTAAATAGGTTATTTTATTGGTACAAATTGGTACAACAATTTTATTGTTTATATATTTATAACTATATATTCTTAATTTACATCCTTATCCTATTAATACTCGTACATTTTCATTCAAAAAAAATTTAGCTATTGGTTTTGTACCGATGAAGGAATTTTGGAAAAATATCGTCAAAAATGTTCATCAAACCGATTTAGGGTATGTTCCAAACTTTGCTGCGAGCGCTGGCAGCGCTTCACCGCGCGTTCCAGGATTCATGAGAGCACGTTGCAGCAGTCCTGTGAAAAAAAATGACGTCATGAATTTTGACGTAAAAGACGCTGAAAAGGTGAAGCAGTGAAAGCAATGAACATGGCGGCGTGCAGTAAGTGCTGTGAGCTGCGTTCCAGATTTCACGGCAGTAGCAGTGGCAGTGCGCTTGCAATTTTGGAACGCTGTTCGCAGCGTGCTTCATGGCGTTAACACTCACAGCGCAGGCAGCAAATTTCGGAACATACCCCTAGTAGATACCGAAAATCACCATCACTAAAATTTATATATATATATATATATATATATATATATATATATATATATATATATATATATGTAGACATGTGCCTGTGCGCGATCTTCAGAGATAGAGTACAGATTTTAGTTGGTTGGAATGAAATTTGGTACCTGACGTGGTTTTTGTATTTGAAAGGCTAAATGTGCAAAATCAGACAAAGGTTTGACTACAATTCATTACATATACCCATAATAATGAATATTACAAATGCATCAACCATGATTATTTGATATTTTTAATGTATTTAAATGAATTTTTCTAATGTTAAAAGGTATATTCCATATTTTGTGTTTTCTTCGTTCTCTAAACGTCCCTTATCCTTCATCGATTCCGTTCATTTACGAACTTGGCCTTTATAATACCAGGAGCATATCAGATACGAAAACTTATTTATTTATATATGTGTTTGTAGCTATTTATCAGATACGAAAACTTATTTATTTATATATGTGTTTGTAGCTATTCTAACGTCACGATTCACCATGGACATTAATAAGATAAAAGTTAATTAAGAACTTTTTTTAAAAGAGAAGTGGTGTATTTATTCTCAGAAAATTTGCTGAAAAGTTGACGCAGCTCCTGCGTAACGATTTTTTTAAAAATTGTTTCTGCCACAATTCATTTAATGTATACAAAAAAAAGGTGTATAATACTGTTTGTCCAAGGTTGTTTGTGTACTTTAAAAAAATATACATTTAAATCATTGTTTCTACAAATTATTCCATATTATTTATTGCTAGTAATATTGTGATAATAATTTGTATAATTTAAATTACGAGACGCAACACAAAAAATATATAAAATAATACAAAAAAAATTTAAATAACACGAGATGCCATTCAGAGTTTCCCTGCACAATGGAATTATTTAAAAATAATATGAATAACTTGAATACTTCGCAGTAATTTTTGATTGAAAAAGTATAATAACGTCATATAAATATTATGGCATATTAATTGACATAATTTTGCAATTGTATGATAATTACGTGTATTAATTTTCATCATAACCTTTTGTTTAAAAGAAACTTCAGACAATTGTTATTTATAAACTATATATTATTAGTGCAATAAAAAACGTTTGAACAAAAAACAAACCGATTTAAAAAAAATGCTCTAAGTTAAGGCCTTCATACATAAAAACCGTAAGATAATACGTAAACGTAAGCGTAACGATAATATTTTGTGTATCGCACTTAAAACAGTAAAGTGAGTAAGCATTTACATTCTGCCAATCAGATTGCAACAGAGAGTGCGTGATAGAAAATGTTTATAAGTGAATATATCATAATAAAAAATTCGTTACGCAGGAGCTGCTTCAACTTAGCGAATTTCCTTAGAATACATAAATCACTCTCTAGCGGTCACAACTGTCGTCTGATCAAAATGAAATATCGTATATGATTTTAGTATTTGCAAGTCCAATTTTATTAATAAAAGACATACGTCGAGGGGAATTGGGAGGGGGGGGGGGGTTATAAAGAAAGAAGAAAACACAAAATATAAAATATCTCTCTTAATATTAGAACAATCGAAAAATGCGTAAGAAATAAAGTTGCAGAAAATCAAATTTGCTACAATTCATCACCTTATCATTTTTGCTCATACTCTAATGTGCACAGAGAAATTAAGGAATTTAATTTTCAATCTTAAACGGTCAATATTTCTGTAAATATTAGTGTAACAGAAAAAATGATAAGAAACAAAATTACAGTAAAACTTGGTACCTACAACTTTACATCTTATAAATTTTCCGATTTTTCGAATATTAAGGGAGATATATCAAATTTTATGTTTCCCCCTCCCTCTAAACCACCCTTTCCCCTTGTCAGATTTTACCCATTAACGAACTTGACCTTTTGAATATCAAAAACGCCTCAAATACCAAATTTCATTCCGATAAAATGAAAACTGTGACCGTTAGAGTGATTACAGTCACATATATATATATATATATATATATATATATATATATATATATATATATAAACAAAAAAACAAAATGCTTGTAAAAAAAACTGAAAATCTGTTATAAAATCTGTTATTTAGACAAATAAAATCAGTTATAGAACTTCAAAGTCGTTCGTTATAGAATATTTTATTTAAGAAGTCGGGTTTCCATTTTGTCAAAATAGGTTTTATATATATTTATGTAGGACATCCCATGATCTATCTAAACTAGTCTGTGGCGTAACGGTTCAGTATTTGTGCTATCCGTGTTCCTTCAGTGCCCTAAAAGAAGAAGAATTTCAAAAAAACAAAAATCGTTCATCAGGCATGGAAGAAAAAAAGTTGAAAATAATCACGTCCGTGAAATTCTAAAAATATCGTTGAAAACGAAAAACACGGAAAGAATACTGAAATACGGAAAGAAAGAATACACACCACCGACACAAAGAAATGCGGCGGGCGTGTGGGAACCTCTGCATTCAATTCCACAGAAGAATACTATTCATCACTGATACGGAAGCACGGAACTGACACGCCACAGATCTCTGTATAGATAGACCTTAAAAATGGAAAAAACACTTGAAAATATTTCATTAACATATTTTCTAGTTTTTGGTTCATTTTTGGATATGGGCCATTTACTTGTTCTTTGTTCATATGTGGGTGTTTGAATGAATTTTGTCATAACTGATCATGTGATGATTTATTAATTTACTACTTACATTTTAATGTACTATCGATTTCAAAAGTAGCGTTCTTTATTTCAAATTTTTACAATCTATTTGTATTCAATCCATTTGGTTTTCCAAAAACCGTTTCAAATGAAAGTTGTACGTTATAATAATACTAACAACTTCTATTTTACACTTTTTTTTCATTTTTCTTGGCATTTATATTACTAATTTGTTTATAGTTTTAAGGATTTGTACGCACTAGTAGACAAAATGGAGCGCTTGTTCATAGGCATATGTATAAACAATATTTAGGATCCATTGGCTATCGAAAGCCAAAAACCTTTTTGCGTCTCCTCACTAAAATCTCTATAGTTCCTATTTGCTTATTTGGTTGGTGTTTGTGGGGCTGAAATATGCGTAGCAGTAATCTGTTGTAGAAAAATAATCACACGATTAAAACAAAAATTGAACGCTGCAGAACAAATCGCCCAATAAAGTTGATAAGGAAGTGATAAAGAAAATATTGTTGGTGATCTGATTATTTATATATTATTACTAGCATTACCCATCGCGGCTTTTGTAACGCCCTCATAACCAAGTAACATAATATTTTCTCCCGTCAAGCACTGATAAATTATACACCTATACATCAATAAATTATACAACTATACCTTCCTCATGAATCATTTTCATAATATGTAAGGACCAATGTATACAAAAACTTGACAAATTATATACTAAAACCTTCCTCGAGAACCACTCTATCCATTGGTGAAAACAGCAAAAATCGGTGCAGTAGTTTTTGACTTTTAACTCTTTTAGCCTAAAATTTTGGAGATAACATTTCCTACAACTTTTGTTTGAAACTTTTTTCAATTTTTCTCGCCAATTCGAAAAATAATCGAAGAAGCATTTTCTACTTTTTCTGAATTTTTGTTTAACCCTTCTTGGGGAATCAACACCCTGATTTTTTGCACATTATTTCTTCACTTCAGTTGAGTTCATTCACTTAGCTCTAATGGTTATATTAGACCAGGCACATACTACAGACCAAACTATTGTACGACAGTTTGGTCGAATTATTTGGCCGATAGCCAGTCGTCTAATTTCTAATTATAGGTACATACACTTGCTGAATTATTAATATCGAGTAATATTATTTGAACAGAAATAATGAAAGAGCTGCTATTATTGCCCTTATTATAAAACGGATGAAGAGAATAATTATTAAGAAATGAAGCCGAGAATATTGGGTACATCCAATATACAAAGATAGATTGTTACGAGGAAAGTTTTCACGCTGCATTTTATACTACTTGAGTATGCAAAAAAGTTTTCGCTCTTTATAGAATGAGCATAACCAATTCATCTGTTATCAACGCCGTTGCATCGTTAACACTATTGACAGACACAAACACAACATAAAGATAATATTGATAGAAATAAACTAAATAGTGGGCGAATGTGCGCACTCGTATAACGTGTCATAGTGTTTAAGGAGTCAGCCGATAGTTGGCAAACTATTGAGTTTTGAAAGGAATCGTACTTGTTATTAAACTTTATCATCGGACGATTTCTAATCATTTGATTGTGCAAACGCGTATATGTTTCATTAAAAGACCGATCAAACTATCACCTGATCAAAAGTCTGTAATGTGCGCTGTCTCTAAGCCTTATTTGACTGGATTATTTGAATTGCCTACATATTACAATCGTTAGACATTGTATTGATATACAAAATCAGTCAACTTTGACAACTAGTGTGTATTTAGCCTTTTAGATTTTATGTAGTGCATCAAATTTTATTTGGTTTTCCGTAATAATAATTTATTTTTATATTGCATGCAATTTTTGACTATTTTAAATAATATCATTATTTAAAGATTATTAAATTTAAAAAAATGATGCAGATAAGTAGGTGGTATTATAATCTATACAAATAAATAAAAGTGTCTGTGATTTCGAAATACAGACTTTTTCTTAAGCTTATATGGTTATTTACACGTTACCAAACTCAAAACGCGTTTTTATACCCGGTATTTGTAAATATACCAGGGTATGTTAAGTTTAGTCCTGACTTTGTAACGCTTGAAAATATTGATCGCAGACATAAATGTTAGGAATAGGTGTTCATAAAATGGCCTAATTCGGACATTTCCGCATGTCCGTCCGTCTGTGGACACGATAACTCAAAAACGAAAAGAGATAATGAGCTGAAGTTTCGTGTATGTGTTGTAAAGCTAAAAAGAAAGGTCAAGTTCGTGAATAGGCAAATTCAGGCCATGCTTGGGAAATAAGGGCAAAACTACCCATCTTTTAGTAAGAGATAGAACAAAATTGAAAATAACAAACAATTCCTTTTTATCTACCTTTGGAACCGTAAGAGATTCAAAGACAACAATAAATATAAACAACTTGCAAATTCGCTCATTGTATTAATCAACCCCCCCCCCCCCAACACCTTCCTAGAAGGGGGGAAATATCTAAATTTGAAACCGTAAAAGGTTAAAAGAAGTTCAAAGACCAAACATGTGCCTTTCTTAAAAATAGAGAAGTGGTACCTGAGCCCAAAATGTATCTTTAATATAAAAAATGTTTATCTGCTAAAAAACAGCTTTAGTTAAACAGCTGTGTGAACAGCCATAAAACCTCCATCTACAAAGTTCACACGAGATTTTCTTCAAATTATAGATAGAAGTATTAAAAAACCTTAAAAATATCCTATGGTACATACAGCCCTTTGTGTAACAGACTCATCTATACAAAATCTAATAGTAATAACCCACTTCTAGATAGGCTACAAGGATGCGGGATTTTGCATTCGACGCAGAATAACTTCAAACTTAATTTACGCGGGACAACTTTAATTTTCCCAAAACAGCCTACCCATCCCCCTGGAAATGGAAAAAAGCTCCTAAAATACCTTGTTTACATGCTAGAAGGGCACGGTTTTTTGTAATCTCTCTAAGACACGGAGACATGGCCGAAGCTAATTCCCTTGCGAGCAGAGCGAGTTATTAGTATACAATACAGTAAATTTTGAATAATCATAATGAATTTTTTGTTTTCAAATTAATAAATTTTTAAAAGTTTTAATCGAATTTATATATTTTAATGTCAAAAGTCATTTATTTAATAATAAATAAATTTTCTTTAGACATGTAGGCATACAAATACTAAGTAAAGTATATATTTATATTTCAAAATGATATTTTAATGAAAAATAAAAAAAATATATGAGATAAGAAAATAAAAAACAAATAAATAAATAATATTTGAATTATTATTATGAAGAGATAATACTGTTTTTGTGAGTATAACAATAAACAAATACATTTACATACGAGTGTATTTATTTTCATTTAAGGTAGAATCAAATTCAAATGTATTGAACCTTATATGTGCGTAAGGGGAAAATATTTCAAAGTAGAAGGGCAACTTATTTTAATCGCATTACTTGGAGGAGAAATTTTATAGAGATTTCATTACAGAATCTTATAAGCTAAAAAAGAATGTAAAATATTTCTCTGTAAACAAATTTCAGACAATAACAGTAATATATCATAGTCATTAAATAATAAAAGACAATATATTTATTATTAAAAATAAATTTATTTCGGCATTTTTCTCTGTATTAAAAGGACAAATAGTTTTTTTTATCATGTACTATGTCCTTTCTTATTTTCCATTTGAAATTTGAATAATATTGCTACGCCTACTATAATAAAAATAGTTAACGAAGACAAACAGTTATATTTTAAGATCAATAGAAAAAGAAAGATAATTAACAATATAAACTTATAACAAAAACTATTTTCCTGGCAATTTAAAAAAGAAAAAATAATATTTAGGGATAGAGCATTATCATAACTCAACAACTATTTGCGAATTCTAGTTGTCGTACTGCATATAACACCAAGATACACTTGTTGATGATCACTGATTATATTTCACACCTCTAAATAAAATGACAAAAGGACTTAAAGTGGGAGTAACATTCATATATTTCCTCCCCTTTATTTTGAAAGTAGACTGATACACACAAACTGTGACAATATTCGAGGGTTCAATACAAATGAACACAGTTCTAGCTCACTTTAAAAATTTTTAAAGTAAGCCGTTTAAAATTTTACACAATTTTATTAACATTCACTAAACGGCTGTTGAGTAAAAAACTATAAACGGAATTTTAAAAAAATATATCTTAGTCACTTATACGTATATGGTATAGAAAGAAAAAGGATATATGTTTTTGTTGATTTAAATTAAAGGAACATTCACTGCCAAAATTTTTTATATTATTTCTTATTTATACTATTTTCGCCTCGGATTGACTCTCCCTAACTTCCTTAAGAGCACAAACAAATCGGGACTAAACTTATAATACCCTTGTATATATTATAAATATATTGGACAATCTAACACTTGGATATGCTCTCTGGTGGGTAAATTATAAATAACTAGAGCTAGTAGGTCGATGTTTTCTACCCCAACCGCAAGGACACACCCTTCGGCCTACAAATTTCGTGCTCACACCCTGGTGAACAACTTAATAACTACTGTTAGTAGGTTGAGATTTTAAGCTCCGCCCCCTGCCAGAGATCCCAATACAAGAGTATAAAAACTATTTTTTGGAATCTATTATCAATTTATTATCCAAATTTACTATTATTTTGCAAAACACCTAAATGTTCCAGAAAGGTTCGGATCTAAAATTAATTTAATTCACATCCATATAGTTTGCAGTCAGTGTTCACGTTTGAATATTGTGTTTATTTTGAAAATTTTTTTGCATTTAACGTTTAATTAATGTATTATAATCAATTGATTGTATTTTATCATTAGCATTCAATAATATTCTGCATGCATAGTTTTGCAATATGTGCACTGCATGTTTTGTAATTTTCCAAAAATTATCACACTTTCACTGACTGTTCTATGTATGTACGAATAATAAATATAAAGCTGGAAAGTTTGTACGTTTGAACACTCAAATTATTTAAAGGACTAACAGTCCGATTTGAAAAACGTTATTGAGGAAGGATATAGACCATAAAAATTTTATTTCTGGCACCTGTGCCACGTGGAAGCTACGCTAAAAACTTAACATTTAAATGGTATATAGAGATAAATGAACGCCCCCCCCCCCCCAAATAAAAACTAAATATAATTTCTTTTTTAATTATAATTTTATTGCTTCTTTCATTGTGATAATTAAATGGTGGGAATGAAATCTAGAGTGTTACGTAATTTATTACTACTGAAAAAATGCTATTGTTTAATCAATCTTTATCAATTCATGAGTAACAAATATTTTCCAATTGGTTATTGATAATCATGGTTGATTTAATATAAGTTTAATTAATTATTCGAAATGATTTTCAATGAATTTTTGTTTAAATTAACAATTAAAATAACTATCTAAAGAAAATTAATTCAATTATCAATTGACTCAAATTACCTTTATCAATTATTCTAATATTGATATCTTAAAGTTCTTTATAAACTTTTGTTTTCATTATATTTACATATTTACTTTTTAAACTTAAATAATACTTTATTTCCATTTGTAAAAATTGACTATTCAAATATTTAAGGACGTTCATCCATGAAGCCTGATAGTAGATAGAAATTTTTTTAAATAGTAAATTGAGTAGCTCAATTCAGTAGTTATCCTCCCTCAAAAATTTAACACCTGTTGACGATCATTTCAAAGAGTAATTATCGATTAAAAATCAAACTTTGAACACAGCGTCTTATGGAGAACAGAATTTTTTTTGTACTTAAAATTAGAATAACTATATTATTAAAGTAGACACCATCATGAATAATGTTTATAAATATTCTTTGATGTATGCAGTTTATATATTTGCATTAAAAAAATGGTGTTGACGAACATTTGAATTAATTATTTAATAAAATTAAAACTTTTTTGTTAGGTTTGTTTTTGCCACCATATTTTGAAAACTGGCGACCACACACACTAAAATAATATACACATACACACAAATATAAAACATAGTTTACTGTTGTCAGATCTGTCACATTAAGTCAAATTAATTTCTAATTTACAATTTCCTGGTATTTTCCAATAAATACTTTTAAAATATTTAGGACAAATAAAAAAAGGTTATAAATCGTTGTAAGATTATTGACATACTTTACAACTTTTTTAAAATCCTAAATAAATTTTATTAAAGATAATACTCATTTGACTTCAGCGTAGCAACTGAACGTCCTTAAGTGAAAAAAGTCTGAAATAAATTGCCATTTTCAGTTTCATGATTTTCTTTCTTACAAACAACGTATACTATTTTCCTCAGTGTATTTCATTGAGTTTTAATCAAATGTTTTTTTTTAGTGTAGAAACGTGACCTCTCTTTCTATTGAACGATGTAGATAATTGCTGTTTTATCAAATATTTAAAATTGTAGGTAGACCCCAAGGTCATAAATATACTTTGCATGTTTGATTGTTTTAAAAATGTGCTTTCTAATTTTAATAATTAACTTATTTATTTATTTAATGTAGTAAATATGATTTCCGATAATAATGAATATATTGTATACATGATTATTCTAATTCGAATATTCATCCATTGTATTTTTTTTAAATAGGATTCCGTAGTAAAAATACTTAGAAAACATTTTTAAATCGATATCTGTGTTTAATTTTTATTAATAATAATAATAATTACTTTATTCATTCTTTTTGACATACAATGTACATATTGAATTCGTCAAAAAAAAAGTAATAATAATAACATAATAACAATAATAATAAACAAATAAAAAAAGCAAGTAAATAAACCACATTGGATTATTTAAGTGGTTGATGATAGTACGGAAATTAACCATATTCAGTGGTTGATAGTAGGGAAATGTACATCTACACTTTTAGCCTCTTTGATAGGAAAAACAACAGGCGGTGTCCAAAAGTTATGTGAATTTCTCTATGCTGACATCGACTCCAAAAATAACAATAATTGTACATATATATTTAAAAAATTTTGCTTAAGTGAACTAAAATTGGCACAAGAATATGCAATTATTTTTTACTTTTTAGTGCATTTTTTGTTATAGAATATTTGATTTTTGAAGTCGGGTTTCCATTTTGTCAAAATAGGTTTTATGTTGCGTTGTATGCGACAATCACCAACCACTCGAACAGTTATGAATATTATTCACTGTTTTGAAAAATATGTTTGTTTATCAAACCTATAAGACCTCCTTCTCATACACATTGCTTAATGTATACATATGTACTCTCTCATACTCGTGGGAGATCTACTATGCGAAGATGTAAAACTAAACGGTAGATATACGACTAAAGAGCATTTTAAGCCTCTGTATCTCAGCAACCGCTAGAACTACTGATCTAATATTTGTAATAAATATCAACATTGTCTGTTCGTAAGATGTCAAGGGCAGGCCATTGACCTTTGTCAAAAAATTTAAATTTACTTAAGGTAGTTCACTTGTAAACTCATTTTGTTTTCTTTAGAATTTGATGAAATTGAAATATGACATTAAGCCCAGTGTCATTTAATTAATTCAAAAAAGGTCAAATTTTTAGATTAACTCGCTTTACAATCGATCTCAAAATTTGATTTTTTTATACCCAGTATATGTAAATATACAAGGTATATTAAGTTTAGTACCGACTTTGTAATGCTTGAAAATATTGATCGTAGGCATGAATGTTTGGAATATGTTTTCATAAAATGGCTTAATTCGGTCATTTCCACATGTCCATCTATCTGTCTGTATGTCTGTCCGTGAACACGATAACTGAAAAACGAAAAGAGATAACGAGCTGAAATTGTGTGTGTTCTACAGCATAAAAGTGAAGTTAATTGGCAAAATCGGAACGTGTCTCTCCTCGCCAGAGGGGAAAATATACATCTTTGAATACGTAAGAGATATATTTTATAAACTCAATAGTTTTCTCATAATTTGTGCTCAAAGAGCAAATGGCATACTATTCAGTCGAACGAAAGCGAACATATGTAGATACATAACATCTAATATACTATTGGTATACCCAGTAAACGTAATAACAATTCGAACGTTGATATACAACTCAGTATATACTGGGTATTCAGACAATTAAGTCAGTTATTTGTTACATTACTTGTTTAATGGGCTTAATGTCATATTTCAATTTCATCAAATTCTAAAGTAAACTAAATTTTAAAAAAAGGGACATTTTATTACAATAAATTTTTGTTCTCTTACAATTTCATAGATAGACCCAAATATGCTCCGAATTTGCCTATTCACGAACTTGACCTTACTTTTTAGCTCTAGAAAACATATCCAAAATTTCGGCTCGCTATCTCATTTCGTTTTTTAGTTATCGTGTTGACGGCGGGCGGGTGGACAGACACATCTATACCAAAAATTTTTTTCTGCGATGAGTATTTCCAACCGTTTCAAAAACGGAACTAAACTTAATATACCCTGTTATATACCGGGTATAAAAAGTACATATGGTCATAATATGTTTAATAATTCTCTTTTGTTGAACAATTTTTCTCATATCATTCGATTTTCACCAACTTACTCAATGCTAGATACCAACTACTCTTCATCTAAACACTCAATTTCAGCATGGAATAAAATGGAAGAATTATTATATAATTTATTAAAAAATGAATTGAATTGATAATTATGATAAACAAGTCGATATTTAATTGACAAGGAAACATAAAATAATCATTAGTAGGTACTAGGTAGTATGATGAATCCCATGATATTTTTTATTGGTTAAGTTTAGTATAAATAATTTGTTATAATTAATTTCTGATTGATATTGCAAAACGTAATTATCAAATTTTTTAAGTTATAAATTACCTAAATTATTAACTCTTTATATCTCTCTTGACGACTGACATTGCATAGCATACACTGCACAGCAAAAAAAAGCGGCGCACGCTTGGAAAAATTCATTTAAATTATTTTCTCTGAAATTTTTTTGCATTTCAACTACATTTTTATAAACTTGGATATGTTTTTGTTGATATGGGGGTAAAATCGTAAAAGAAAACCTTTTAACACATGGAGGAAAAAAATTAATTAAAAAAAAAAGGAAAATTTTCATAAATTTTTAAATTTAAAAAAAACATTTTATTTCGAGATTTTTGGAAGGAATTAAACTTTTAACAGTGGATATTACCTTATTTTGCTCTAATGAATGCCTCAAGCCTTGTAGGCACACTTTTAATTAAGTTCGCTACGACATCGTGGGTGATTACCGCCCTTTCCTGCACTAAAGCTTTTATAAGCCCCTGTGAGCTATCAGGAAAGTTAATTCATCCTCTTATACATCGGAAATGTTCATCCCAAAGATGTTCTATGGGAGTCCACTCTAGGTTACATGGTAGTCATCTCAAAATCAGAATTTCGATCTTTTTATTTTAATGAACACCCTTCGTAATCGTTTTTCAACTGCTTTTGAGACGACCTTTTTCAACTGCTTTTAACGGAGGCGTTTGCTTATTTTGGCATTTAGTAAATAGTAATATGTCTGAACTTTGGTTACATTCTTTGGCATCTAATACTCGATACGAAAAATCATAGATATCTTAGATGAGAGTTGAACCCACGACTTTTGACTGGCCAGACCAGTGCTCTCCCTCTAAACCAAATGTTATATACACGGAATGCATTTAATTCTGTACTCTCTTGATATCACGGACGTATATCAGAGAGGCGCTAGGGTTCCGGACACCCCTCTTAGCCTACGCAAAAATTGTACACGGTGAAAAATAATCAGTACAAATTGATTGATTTTATTGTGTCAAATGACACGTCTGGACAATACCAATGGACATTTAATTAAACAAGTCGCAAACAGAATCGGGCCCAGCATAAAACGACACACAATCAAGCATCACGCTTACAATCAATTATCAAATCACACAAATACACACAATTACACACTTTCACATTGGACAACATAGTTTCCCGCGACAACATATTTGGGGGTTGGGTAACCCCCTTGCCGAACAGTCTAGGCAAGTGATTCAGTCACCATATGTACTATCTTTTCAGAAAGTTCCATCTTCCTCGCTTGGACCAATTACAAATTCCAGTTTTGGTATCTCAATGGCTTCAAGATTACTTTGTAGTCTGTAGAGAAGTTTTTAAAAAATATAATTGTCAATCTTTACGTACTTGTAGCTAAGCCCTTATAGAAAAGGGACGCTTCTATCATTTCATCTATGTTCGTAGATGTCGATTTGTATTACTAAAACCAAGAAATGTTTTCCTTGGACGAATTTCGTTTGCCAAAAAAGTGATATGTTGGATTATGATTTCTTACCCTTTCTGTATGAAACCACGGGTAATGTATACACAAGGTATGCATTTGTTTTCATCTTATGTAAAGTCTGCGGATGTCTTCAATTCATTATCCTATTTTCCTGAAAAATGATTTATACCTGTAAATGACAAGTGCAGGGGTTATTCTCGGAGATTTAGTTATGTATAATCTTTGGTATTTTAGAAGTATATACAAACATAAATGAATTTCCTCTTGATTTATTTATAAATATACATTGAAAACAGTTTATTTTGTCATTGAAAAGAAGAAAAAAAAGTATCATCTTAAATCACGACCTTAACTTTTTCAGCTGTTTAAATTATTTTAAAATAAACATCACATATACAAAAATAATATCCTTATTATTATAAATATAATCGGTATCGCATGAAAGGGAACTAATCCATATAAACGCAGTGTAGATTTTAAGGTCTAGTTTTACTAAACAATTCTATTGTTTTTATACCCTGTGTATATATAATTTTTTTATACTCTGTGTATAGCTCATTTCCATTTATGAGCTACCCCCAGATAACTCTCTTCTCTTTTACTTTTTTATCGAACTTTACCTGCGCCTGGTTCAACACATGTAAAAAGTCATCACACAACAATTTCACTCCATTGTGGATGATCTTACATCCAAGAGAAACTTTTCTTCATATCTGAACTCCTTCTGGTGGAAATCTAAATTTGTAGTCAAGGAGGTGTAGTTTATGTAGATCTAAAGGCAGACTGCAAGATTATGACTCTGCCTATCAGCAGACCAGATAAGAAGATAATAACCGATCACATCTGTTTGATTACGTTTTTGGATGGAAACAGCAGAAATTGAAGTCGGTTTCAGTACGGCTGAAAACAACTGAGTCATGATTTATTGTTTACCAACGAAATAATGTACAGAAAATCGAGAAAAGTCTTTAAGAACCTGATTTTGATTTAAGGTAACTAAATTGGTGGGAGAAGTTACAACATATTTCTCAAGTAGTAATGACAAGAAATCTTTTTTGTCCCATATTTTTGTCGAAAATCAAGAGATAATTCTCGGTAAATAGAAATAAATCTCGAATTTGTGAATTAAATACCATATAGAGTTTATCAAAGATAAGCTAAATAAATTAGGTTTTTGAAATAAAATTTCAAAAATTGTCCCAATTTCTAGTTTAAGTCGACTACAAAGTAGTTGGTTACCATCAGTGTAAATTAGCTAGTGGTAATTATTCTCCAGGTATAATCGAAATACGTTTTTATTTAATACTGGCTTATACCCGCTTATTCGCAGCGTAATTTCCCACCGCTTCCACTACTTCAAATAGTTATCGACACTTTCACCAAATTTCTATTTCAGTGAATATTTTCGAATTCTATCTCGTAGCGAGATCAAATACAAACCAGTTTTTATGTTTAATAAGGTTTAATAAAAAAAAGTTTTGTCAAAATCGGCCCAGGTGTGTTTGCGTGATGCTCGAACAAACAAACAAAATCGAACAAATAAATAATCTAGGAATTCGAATAAGTCAATGCTACTTATTAATATTTTTCGGGATTTAACACGAGATTCGATACGCATTTATTAGATGAGTCTCTAGATGATAACAAATTATATTCTTGTCATACGGCAGGCGACAAGAATAAATCAAAAAATTACGATGCGAGACCATACAAAAGATACAATCTTCTCGTCTCGCGTCAACACTTGTAATCGACTTATATATATATATGTCAGTTTATAATTTAGTATCAACTACTTTAATCATTTTTATCTACGGAATCAAACAAATAAAAATGTTTATAATTTAAACGATTTGCGCATTAATAACAAAAATTTTTGAATTTGTTTCATTTCATTCATCAAATTTGATTTCAAATACTTGTATATATGATATTCAAAATATTGTTTATAGTAAATGAATAAATATAAATTAAGATATTATTAATAATAATTTGATAATTTATATTATTTTGAGAGACATAATTTGTGTGGTCAAAGCCCATAAATAAATAATTGTGACCTTTGAACGTCACATTATTCATAAATGTATTAATGTTTATTAATTTTGTATTACTATAAAGAATAATCTTGAAATTAATTATCACTGATTGAATTTTTCCGTCATTTACCTAAATATTTATAAGATTTGTAAATTTTTGTGAGAAATTATTCGAATAAGATGAAATAGAATATAGATTTTTTAATACTCTTCAATAATTATGCTTCAATTCAATATTAATATGCTTCAACAATTAATCAATTGTCGATATTCCAAGCAAAAAATATGTGATCCTTAAGTTATACTTTGTTTAGATGGGTTTAGACACGCGCGAACATGTTTAAGTCACGTGTCAGGCGCAATTAAGTTGATGTATGTTGTATACAAGTGAAGGTAGTCAAAAACTTTTTCACTTTAAGACGAATAATAGTTAATAGATGTGTATATGAAATTTATGTCAAATAATTTTTCTTTCTAAATTTTGACACTTCAAAACGTCAATTTTTTAATATTTTAAATATATTGACAAATAATTTATTTCCAAAATTTAGTTAATGCAGGCATTTATTTCTATTACACTATAAATCGTTATATAACATGAAATCTATACGGGACTAAATAAACTAAACTTTATATAGAAATGAGACACGAAAATTGGTGGTTCGGCTATTAATAATGAACAAAGAAATACATGTGTCTGTGTTTTTCAAAAATCAACCCCTAAGGTGAAATCCATGATGAAAATTTTTATTGAGGTCCCGTTTTTATTTAAGCTAGATACATGAAAATTAGTATTTATAAATAAACAAATAAATATGGACAACAACGTTTTTAGAAAAGCCCTCAGTTATAAGGTCTTTACACAATTTTCGCGGACGAGGCCGCATCGGGAAATGCTATATATATTTACCTATTATATGGCACTACTTTGCTCATTATGCTTCGTGTCAGACCTGAATTTACAGAAGACCTCATTTTAACTCGAACTACTTTTTTTTTTTAATTTAAATGAACCAAAGAGCCATCTAACATTTATACTATGAGTGTTATGTTGCATCGTGTACATAAATAACATTTAATTGAAAAAAAATATAATGAGAATATTATGTAATAATACAGATTAAAAATTCAAGATAAATAGATATACTATTAGATAAATGAAGGATGATGTGTGATAATATCAAGTTATTAATTAGCGTTTATTAATAATATTTTTGTTGATCTAAAATATCATGTAAATTGTGTGTTTGTTTTATTTATAAATATATATATATATTCATTACGATTCGACTTGTACAATTTAAAAATAATATTTTGTTAAAATCATCAAACGAATATAATATTCGGTTTATTTTTAATATAAAAAAGTATTTTTAATTTACACACCAAAAATTCATTCACTAATAAGAGAGTTTCTTATACAGTTTGTTTTTTATATTGATTGTATTCCAAAACTTATCTCTCTGGCCTCTTTTATAGACTTTTATGCACCAAACGTTGAAAGACCATTTTCGGATCTGTTTGGTAAATTATAGTTGAGTTTTTGAAGACATACTTCTTTTGGCGTGTTATGAGAACCCGATCAGAGTGTATCTGCAGCATGTAACGAATCGCTGATGTAGCACCTGCTCGATCGATGTTACAGTTTTCTATACTACTGCTCTATTGCACAACGGCTTGGGGAGACTTTTAGTAAAAAATGTGTGCCATTCAGTAGAAAGACTAAATTTATATATACATTCATTAGATGCATAACGCCACATCTTGCATTAGAACATTTAAATTTGACTATACATTTGAAATTAGGTACAGGAATGTCTTCATCATTATTACTCTATATTTCTGCTCGTAAACTTTGTATATTAAATGTATATATTGATTGATAATCCTGGCCTTGTATTGATAAATTTCACTAACTATGATTCTAATATAAATAATGGATTTAATCTCAGTCTTTCAAACTCTAAAATTTTAACTGAAGAAGTGACGCTGATTCTTTTCTACCATTCTGTTCTACCATACTAAAATGTAGAATCATTGGTTTTAGATACTATTTAATATACAATACAATTTTTCTATTGTAGTTATCATTTTATTAAACTTTTGTGTCTTAAGAGTAGTGTTGACCTTATTTAATATTATTTTAATAAATTATTTAAAAAGAAGTATAACTTTGTTCGTGTGTACATAAGTAAACACACACACACACACACACAGTTTTTTGACTAGTCAATGCTCGGAATTCTTACATTGCTACATAGGGAGTAGCAACCAGTCCAAGTAGCCGAGCGGTCTAAGGCGTTATGCCTGCGCAGTATGCAGTACTTGGAAACTGGGAGGTTATGGGTTCGAATCCCGACATCGTCAGTTTGTCAATTATAAAAATCTAAAAAAAAGGAGTGGTTTAATTGACTAAACTGTCGACGTATGGACAAGAACGAAGTAACCGGCTATGCTTGAGAAGGTTTTCTGCAGTTTCCTTCACGAACTCCAGATGAATATCGACATAGTTCCTATCATAGTCGGCTGCAGCCGCATATCCTACCGATTCCTAGTCTACTCACAAATTCCACTCACATCCTAAGGCATCACAATGGACCTTATGGTCGAAGTGTAGCCCCTCAGGGCAGCCTTTACAATCCACCTCTCTAGGGAGTAGCAAACTTTAACGCGCATGGTATTCCCTAGATAAGCCAAATGTGCTTTTTTTTTAAATTAATTAAACCAATTGGATGAAAAATATCTTATATGGGCATCGAATTCAGCATGTCGGGGGCCCTGGTCAAAACAATTGGTCCGAACAATAGGGAATATGCATGAAAATTTTTTTTCACATTTATTTTCAGAATATGAAAATACTGTTAATACTGTAGTAATATTTAAAAACGAAATTAAAATCCGACAAATATCAAGGAAGCTGTAAGCTTTTAAAGATTATTATCTGTCTCTTTCTTGCAAAAATACTAAAAACGGAGTTTTACGTGTATTTTAAATGGTAAAAGTGTAATATGACGTCACATAACATATCAAGAGGGCTATCACTCTCTTTGTCTAATCGGGAATTTCAATCATTCATATCTCGCTTATTTTTAAAGTTATTTAAAACGTAATTTTACCTTGATATTTGTCAAGTAAACATGCTTCAATTCAAGTGAAAAAAAATTTGCATGCATATTCCCTATTGATAAAATACCTTTGTAAATTTATGCATTCATTCAAAAACAATTTATTAATTCAAAAAGATTGCAAGTGAATTATTTTCATTTAACAATTAATCATGGTTATCAATTAAATTAAATTTTATTACCAAAAGAAAACAAAATTGGAAAAATAATGGCAATTGGAATGAGTGCGTGAAAAAAATTGTATTTTTTAGTTTTAACTTGTGGGTTAGGTTAACTACAGTATGAGCTGTCCTGGATGGGACACATTTAGACCATAAGATTTATTGTGATACCGAAACGAGGCGCTAGCCCATCCTTGCTACTACCTCTTAAACCATTTAGTGCTATTCAAGTACAGCAATAGGTTTGTTTCCAGTAAACTTAAGCTCAGAGAGGTCGTCAAAGAATGATTGACCCAAGAAGATGATCTTAAGAGCTGGGCATTAACAGAATAGAGTAGGTGGCGCACTGGCGTCTCAAACGTTCTGCATGTTTGCCGTCCAGCCATTGTCTTGTGACGGCCACTAAAACGTTGTCTATAGATGATCTTCGCAGAGATATAATATCTACGAAACGCCTTAAGTTGTACTCTGACCAGATTGTAATCAGTGTGGATCAATTTAATGCATTTGTTAGTTTTAACTCGTAACAAAAATATTTTTAATGAATGAAACAATAAAAATATATTTCTTTCTTCTTAAACTCTAGATTAGATGTTGTTTTCATCGTCGTCTCTTATTTATATCATATTTCCTTATTAACCCGACTTCAAAAAGGAGGATGGTTCTCAATTCGTCTGTATTTTTTTTTTATGTTTGTTACCTCAGAACTCCGTCATTTATTAACCGATTTTAAATTTTTGTTTTTGTTTTAAAGAGTTTGATTTCCGATTGGTCCCATTGTCACCAAATCGCATTCTGATAAAGGGGTCCCCTGGAAATCGAGGAAAACCCTCATTTTATATGTGATAACCGATATCTGCGAAAATTTTTTTTTCAAAGTATATACTCATTCATAATGTGAAAATAAGAAAATTTTTTTAAAAACCAAATTTTTTACAAAAAAAAAAACCGACCACAAAAATAAAAATTTTTACAAAAAAAAAAACAAAATGCTTGTAAAAAACATTGAAAATCTTTCATAAAAAAATGCACTAAAAATTAAAAAAAAAAAAACGGATAAAAAAAAATGTGTTATAAAAAAATGCACTAAAAATTAGTTGGTCGTTTAGTAGGTCCACCCATATTTAGACAAATAAAATCAGTTATAGAACTTCTAAGTCACTAAAAAGCGAGAAATATACCCTATTTTGACAAAATGGAAACCCGACTTCAAAAATCAAATATTCTATAACAAAAAATGCACTAAAAAGTAAAAAAATAATTGCATATTCTTGTGCCAATTTTAGTTCACCTAAGCAAAAATTTTTAAATATATATGTACAATTATTGTTATTTTTGTCTATGCTGATACCGACTGCTAAAATAACAATAATTGTACATATATATTTAAAAATTTTTGCTTAGGTAAACTTAAATTGGCACAAGAATATGCACTTATTTTTTACTTTTTAGTGCATTTTTTGTTATAGAATATTTGATTTTTGAAGTCGGGTTTCCATTTTGTCAAAATAGGTTTTATTTTTAATGAATATTCACAACATTCATACATTTCTATAATTAAAAACAATTTTTTTTAAACATACGGCCTTCATGGAGTTTAAGTAACCAGCCATGTAGCCGTGCATGTTAAAGCGCTCTACTTGGAACTGGATGGTTGCGAGTTCAAATCCCGGCGGTGGCAGTTTGTCAATTACAATTAATGGGGAGATTTAACTGTCGGCGTATGGACAAGAATGAAGTAAGCGGCTATGCTTGTGAAATTTTTCTGCAGTTTCTCTTCACGAACTTCAGATGAATATCGGCATAGTTCCTATCAAAGTCGTCTGCAGCCGCATAACCTACACATTCCTAGTCTGCATACAGATTCCTTGTCCTTAAAAATAATGATGCGGGTGGCCTCTGTTATAGACCGTAGAGTCTGAAAAACGGAGGTAATACCCCCATTATTATTATTATTATTAGTTAGTACCAAGCGACGAGTTAGTTCAAATTTCTCAAGTGTTTGTATGAAGATTAAGATGGATATTATTTTACCCAATATAAACTGAGCCCTCAAACTATTTAGCGTTTTTCTTACTTTTCTATAACCATTACCGTTTACATTCATCTTTGGTAAACTTTTAATGTAGTTTTATTTTAATTGTTTTAGAACACTCTCATCAACTCTACCAATTCATACTGTAACTCTACAACCTTCAAAACTTTCTCATCATCATTTAATTTACAATCAACATCACAGTGCACCACCTACACCAAAATTTAAATCCAAATTTGGATTTCGATCACGAAGTCCCGAAATTTTGTGTGGTTTGGCTGGAACACAATATAACGAACAAGATACTATGGCAGAACCCTGTTCATTTGAAACACCAAAATTGGATGTTCAACTGAATAAGACAATCTTAGAAATGAATAATAATGTATCACCAGATAGTCCAGCCTCATTAGTCTTCTCACCAGTATCCATGAACCAAAATAATCAAATTAAGAGTGAAACTAACGTACTTCCTTCATCTAGTCACATAGAATCAACAGGTGAGTCAAATAATATTTTTATAAAGATTTATAGCTGAAAATATTTTTGCCTTGTAATTTTATTGTTTTGCTCACCTTGAACTTTTGATTAATTAATAAAAGTCCACAGCAATTAACATAATTAATCTTAAAATTGTATCGAACTTAATATATTGACGTTAGAAATAGTCGGATGCTGTAAGAACTCTTATGTTGCTGTCGAAACAAAAGATGTCAACTTTCATTTTCACGTAATACAACTTTGTCCATAAAGCGCAGCACAAATGTTTCTGGACTTCGCCAGTAATAAAAAATCTTGTGGAAAGTGAAACGTGAATACATGCCGAGCATTGAAAAATATAACTTAAATTTTTGTTTTATCCAAACGATACTTCATGTGCACATAGTTAATTCTCATTGTTTTGTAACTTAACAATTAAAAAATTATTAAGCTAATTATCTGCCAAGTATTATTATTTTTAAATTCATCAAATCTCTAACAATAATGTCTCTAAAATATGTACATAAACTTACAAAATATATAGAGTTGATAAGTGTAGATTTACTATATAAAATAAAATAATACAGTTCCTACAAGTTTAAATGAAATAAAACACACAAAAATCGTGGTAAAGGGCCATGGTTTTGACTTTATTGGTAAGATAATTTTATGCCATTAATGTTTCAATATGACTTCGGGCATATGGGCGCCTCTGTACATGGGCAATATCGTGGCTAATGTTGGCTTCCAAGTCGTTCATTGTCCCTGTTTTATCAGCGTAGATTAAGGATTTTACATATCCCCACAGAAAATAGTCTAAAGGAGGTCAATTCACAAGTCAATTACGTGAAATTATGCGAAATTTTTTAAATTAATTATTTAATATCAAAAAAATTAACGTAGACTTTTAACGCCATTATTACTACCACTGCTATCTCTTATCTTCTGTCAGGCTCAAGTAATTTAATTGTCTTGAAATGCTTTATTATATTTAAATGGAAAATGGTGACCTAGAATATTATTATTTAAATTCTACGATGCGTACTCTCGTGTTGAAAAATTTTCTAAACTGCTTCTTCTTCGATGTGGCTATTATTTCTGTAAGAAATAAAAAAGAAATTCAATTCTCACAATAATTTTTCATAAAGTGCCAACAAACTTTTTAAATAGAATTTTATTTTCTAAAGTATATAAATAAATTTAGTTGTTTACACATATAAAAGTTATATCAGTTAAAATTTAAATATATAATTAATCCCTTTAGAACTTTCAAAAGAATTAATTATAGTCATTTTTTCTGTGGATTATTAAATTTGCATTTATCCGACAAGAAGATATATTCATAAAAAACATTAAAATTATTTTTATTGATATATAAAATTTTAACCACCTACTGAATTTTTTCAAAATGATATTCGTGAATTCGTTGACACGAGAATACAATCATCAACAATATTTTATTGCCATCAAATTCAAATTTTTAAACTAAACGTGTTATATCAAAATTATTAGAACTATTTTTACCTCAGTGATATTAAATTTGAATGAATATGTTTTGTTTCCTAAAAATGGACTCGTTACATGTAAGACTACATAAAACTTGGAAAAAATGACCTTTGACTCTTATATAAAGAGTCTTTCATTAAGAGTGATACTTTTTAAAATTTGAAGAAGAAAAAAACAACTACACGTGTGAGAAATTTTGCTTTATTTTGAAGCCTAGACATTGCAGTTGTGTTCTGAACAAAATATCGTTCAAATGTCCACCACGGCTTTGAACATACTTACGCACACAATGGCTCCAATTGTTAATCATTCTGTCCGACATTAGTTGAGTTATGTTTGTGATAGCCTGACGAATGTTCGGATATCACAAACAGTGAGTGAGATAACAAAATTATTCGCCAGGATATAAGTGAAAATCGCTATTAAATTGAAAAATTACATAATAATTAAAGATGTCGTCTCATATGACTCGGAGGAAAGTTTGTAGCTTGTCAGCGTAGACCTGAGCTTTGGCGTAGCCCCAAAGAAAAAATTCCATGGGTGTTAGATAGATAGAATGTAGCGGCTGCCCTGGGCGGGCTATACTTTGACCTTAAGGTCCATTTTGATGCTTAAGGATGTGAGGATGTGGATCTATGGTCTCAAGTTCTAACCACATAAATTTGCGTAACATGGATAAGGCAACTAATGTTGGACATAGTGATTATCAATTGAAGTAGTGGACATTTGAACGATATTTTGTTCAGAACATAGCTGCAATGTCTAAGCTTCAAAATAAAGCACAATTTACTTTCATACGTGTAGTTCGTTTTTTTTTTAAATTTTATACAGTATCACTCTTAACAAAAGAGCCTTTATAATAATAATAATAAGTACACCAAAAAATGCAATAACTATAATAGTTTCCATGTTTTTGAATAATGAAAGAGTCACCAAACAAAATATAAACAAATTATAGTTATAAGTGGTGGTTTTGATGAAGTTTAGTATAGTAATAATAATAATGGCGATAAAAATATATCCTTACCACAATCTACAAACCAAAATGAAAACAAGCTATATTAAACAATACGCACGATGCGGGAATGGGAGGTTACACGCAATAATTTCCCACAAAATTTAAATAAACAACTATATTAAGACGATTGGTGCAATAGAGCAAAGTAAAGATTAATTAATGATTTTTTTGATATGTTATTCTTCAATTTTTAATACATACAATATCAAAATACCATCGGGGTAGCTCAGTTGATAGCGCAATGGTCCGGAGAGTTAGAGGGCTTGGGTTCGATCCCCAGCAAAGATTGGTATAATTTTTCGTATCGAACATTGTGGTCAAAATAATGTTACTAAAGTTTAGTCGTATTACTTAAATGTCAAATTAAGTAAATGCTAGTCATCTCTTGAACCAATTCTAGGAGTATTTATTTTTTAATATACAGATAAAATAGCTTTATTCTTTAAAACACACCGGAAAAGCTAATTTTATTGAGAAAATATCATAACTTCTGGTTAAGATTAAAAGATAAAACTTACTTCAAGATAATCTATCATTTTTAGACGATTTAAAACTTAACATCAAAAAGTTATGATATACTTATTTAACTATATTATTTTTACTAGCCTATACCTGAGGCTTATATCTGGGTTTTTAAGTCTAATCATAAGCTTTTAAACAAAAAAAGTTTCACCAAAATCGGTCCAGTAGTTTTTGCGTAATGCTCGAACAAACAAACAGACATATACAATTTTATAATAGATTGGATACCAAATTTAATTGTTTATTAATGAGTTGTTTATGAATTATAAAATGAGCTTCTTAATTATAAAACAATTTTTTTAATTCTTGTTGAATTTTGTCAACCTATTGTATTATTACACCAACTGCCTTAAATCTACTACAGAATCAATTCGCTATAAACGTATACGAAATGTCACGTAACGGCCTATTAAACACAATAGAAATATATTTCTTGTCACAATTTTTAATTTTGATTTTATTTACAGTGGAAAGTACAACCTCTAACGATGTGATTGCTCCCGTAATTGTTCCTGATGCTGTACATGAGGTACGCCATGAACATTGGTCATCTATAATGCGGCGGTTTTCAAATATGTCGATAAGTGCTTCCAGCACAAATAGTGGATCTACAGAATCACTTAGTATTGAAAATGAACATACTCTTAATGAAGAAGAGAGACATAGCTTAAAAATTGCTTTAGACATGGCAATTGCAAATAGAAGTTGTGAGCTTAATGAAAAAATTACAACAGTAAGTAATTTTTATTTTTTAATTCGTAAATCATATCCTGAATAGCATTGGTATTGTTGTAAATTATAGTAAACTCAAACTAGAGAGGCCATCTATATAAACAGACGAAAAGCGTGATCAGAGCACATGATGCAATATGATTGGTTCGTTTGATAACCCATTGGTTTGATTGGACCTTTAACTCTGAATTAATACAAATCTCAGTTCATCCGTATGCGAATTGTTGTTTACTGCCATCATTTTTGTGATCCATCATTTCGATTGTTTGGTTTTTTTTTTAATATTTATTTTTAGTTTTTATTGTTATATTTGTTCTTTGTATTATTTTTATTGTTTCTATTCGTTATATTCTTATTTATAACAAAATAATATGAATAAAAAACAAAAAAAATAGAGCAAAGCCTGTCTGTTTTGACATATGTCCACGTGTTCAGTGAATGTATTTGTTATGGTCGATGGACTGTGTAGCTTGGGTTTACTATAGTCTGATACACATGGACACACAAGTAGCACTCTTTTTTCAAAATTTTATAATTTATGTGTCTTATTCATTTGGTCTTCGAAAAAATGCTTCAGGTATTCGAAACATTTCCCCAAAAACTAAATGAATAAGCTAGGCACAATACGCCAGTCAGTAGAGGTATATTATGCAAAAGTTGGTGTAGTACTTTTTTTTACTTGTATATACGGGTGTAAATATCAAATATGTAAAAAAACAAAAATTCTATCACAGGCGACCTCGGAAAAACTTTTGACAGCCAGAAAACCTTGGAATTTTTTTACTTTTTTGTTTTGTTTTGCGCCTATAACTCCTAGAAGGTGCATCCTAGCGAAAAAGTTTTTTTTCATTATTATACTATTTTGGCTAAACTTTAGAAAAATTGTAATATTAATATACAAAATTCTACACATTTATACGACAAAGTAACATCACAATATTGAAACAACTAAGGTCAAAGCCTAAAATTTAATACCAAAGTACTGATTTGATAACAAATTTGATAAGCAAACATCATAAATAGTTTTAAATAATAAAGCAATATAATATACAAATATAAACATTACCTCCGTATACAAACGCCAACATAGTATTATATAAAGGTCATCAAATATTTATCAATATTTCCACCAAAGTTCTATTTCTGCGAATGTTTGCGAACTATATCCGGAATTAGCTTTGTGTAAAGTTATAAATTGTGTAGCGTGGAAACGCGTTTGGCTAGGACATTAACTCTGGTGTCATTGTGAAAAGCTTGCGGTGCACTATTAGGGCCCAAAGTGAGATAACAAAAATATTCGCCGGGATATAAGTGAAAATCGCTATTAAATTGAAAAATTACATAATAATTAAAGATGTCGTCTCATATGACTCGGAGGAAAGTTCGCGTCGTAAGAAATCCAAAAATCCTAAAAAGTCCAGTGTCGTGCGAATGCAGAGTTATAGCGCCGTCAAAAAGTAAATTAAATGCGAAACACACTTCGAATTTTATTACATTTAATTTGCTTAAAAAGTTGCTATGTATTGTCATGACAAGGGACAGTCGCGTGACTATCACACTGGCATCTGAAGCGAGAGATACCTTGTTCGCAGTCTATATACTATAGACTGTAGTCTGTACATAGAGATTGTGTGGCGTTCACACTAATTGTCTTATTGAAGAACACTTGATTAAAGTTTCCACTTTTTTTAAAAAAGAACATTTGCACAGCAATCAATTCAATTACACGAGTTAATGGCAATAAATTTTATTCATGCTACAGTGTCTTCCAAAAACTAAAATTTTTTATTTTGTTCAATGTCATAACTAAACTTTTGCTTTATCCATTCAATAGAATAGTAATTCAAACACTTATACAACAGTACTGAAATAATTATATTGGTTTTGAATATTTTGTTTCGAATATTGTGGTAAAAGTTTTGTTGTTTAAATAACTATGACTCGAAATGAACATAAATTCAGTTTATTTACTGAAAAAATTAATATATCTAAAAATCACACCCAAATATCGTGATATTTCATGGTCGAATTCATAATAAACAACGACTCAATTCAAGCCTGAAGTCTTTATGTTATCAAGTATATTAAACGAATGATCCTTGGTTGTGTCCATCCAGAGTAATATAACAGGCTCTAATTTCTTTTGGAACATGTTGTAAATTCAATATGACAAAATGATATTTCATTACAAAAACCATTAAAAATTAAGTACCAAGAAAAACTGGTTATGAAAAAAATGGGAGTTCACTTCATATGATATACTGCTCTCAATTACTACAACACTTTCATTATGTGTACAGGTTGATCTTACTACAGATAAGTGTGTATCATATAGCAGTACACATATCTAACCCATCAATATGAACAGTGCAATGAGCCTTTTTCCTCTGAAGATTTTTAAAAAATCCATCAAAGGCTGCTCTAGTGGGGGGGGGGGTACACATGTTTTGATTTTCTCATTGAGAGCAACGTTAAGCAACGTCATAGCTCGGAAAGAAAATAAATTTTTTATATTGTTCAAAAAGCATCTTTTTTGGCTTGCTTTGGACTTCATTTCTGTGGATTATTAGACATTTTTATTAAAAAACTCGAATTTTTGAAGCAAAAGCAAGAAATCGCGATTTTTGACGAATTTTTTTTTACTTTTCTCAAAAACTACCGATCCATTTTTAATTCAAGACACGTCAATCGGTAGGTTTTTGATACCTATAACTTTTTCATTTAACTTTTCCTGATCGAAGTTCAAGTTTTTTTTTTTATTCGCATAAAACCATTTATATTGTATAAGCCAACAACTGGTTCTGATCCAAAATTTCCCCTCAAAAAAAAAGTATTACCTACTCATTCTTCACTTTGATTTTTTTGACATTCTGTCCGAAACAAAAACAATCTGATTTAAAATGAAATGTCTATAAAGTTACATTCAAAAATAGTCAAGATTTATACACTTTATGCAAATTCTCAACATATACTGCGAGCTAATTGTATGTTCTTTGCATTGCTATCAGAGAGGCTCATTAATTTTCCCCAACTCAGTTCTTAATTTCCCCTAGATTAAAAACAAATTCACTAAATTGGAGGTTACAAAATTTTTTGAGCTTACTACTCGAAGACTTAAATATTTAAAAAAAAAAACATTTCGCATTCCGGTACTTATATTCAACTTGAATTCCCCTTAAATTTTTGACTAAGTATTATTAAATCCACTAATCTTAAGGAAACAACCTTTGGTTATTACCAAGATATGTATGATTTTTCATAACAAGTATTGATATCCAAAATGCCACCAATGTTCAACTAGATTAAATATCAAAATCAGTAAACTAACTTAAATATCAAAATCAGTAAACGCTATAGTCACTTTTGTTAGAATAATATAACTGTAGGCAATCATACTACCATTGGTTGGATAGACGCTAAGTTTACAAAAACAATTAAAATAAACTACGCTCCACTTCCTTCTTGAAAAGCCATAACCACAGAGCTTTTGAAATGCAAATTTTTAAATCTTGTGCAATTTCACGAATCGCTTTTTTCTCGTAAATATACTGTACCAGGACGATATTCATGTGGATTATTCACACTGCCAGTAGTAGCCAGTGCTCTTTTACATAGAGTTTTTAATGCCAATATTTTTTTTTAACCACATATTAATTCCCGAACAGTTTGCTTTCTTCTAGCCAAATAAAAATACAAATGTACATATTGAACACTAGAGGTTATAAGCAAAGTTAACACTTTGATAATACAAAGTTATACGTACATCTTTCCTCGAAGTTCGGTTTACTCAAAAAAGGGGTTCCCCGAATTTTAACCCTTTTTTGAGTAAACCAAACTATCTTTACGAAGGAAGATCTCTACGAAAAAACCTGAATATTTAAGTAAAGCAATCATTTAATGAAGTCCAGCAAGATGTAACGTTTTTTCCAATAACAATTAGATTACGTGCGTATTAAGCTCTATTCTGGATTTAATTAAACAAGCGATAAAATTCGCATTGTTAATTTCATTTATTATTTATAAGATAACTTCTTATGACTTCATTACAACTTCTTTTACTTATTTCTTATGAGTATAAATATTAATGATTTATTTATTTTTTATTGAAACACCATGTAATTTATTTTTATCGTACATTTATTAATAATATTTATATAATTCTTTTAATGTCATATCTACTCACAAGATAGCGTAAATACAATTTCTAACTTTTGTATGAAGCATTTTTTTGTATTACCAATAGTTTGGACTTAAACTTGGCTTCTAGTAGTGAACATATTGCAGAAACTCTACCCCCTGCACACAAAGCTCGACATAATTTTCAAATTGTTTTCACTGAAATTCACGTGAGACACAAAAATTGTTAATCATATTAGCCGTGTGACGCGACTCGTTATTTTCTTCTTTCTAATTTTAACATTAATTTTTGTTTTGTTTTTCCAATTCTTGTGATCATACCACACACATAACATACATTGGCGTAGCTAAGGGGGGCAGTCCAAGTTGCCGAGCGATCTAAGGCGTTATGTCTGCGCAGTATGCCTACTTGGAAACTGGGAGGTTATGGGTTCGAATCCCGACATCGGCAGTTTGTCAATTATTAGGAAAAAAAGGCGGGCGGTTAATTGACTAAACTGTCGGCGTATGAACAAGAACGAAGTAACCGGTTATGCTTGAGAAGGTTTTCTGCAGTTTACTTCACGAACTTCAGATGAATATCAGCATAATCCCTACCATATTCGGCTGCAGCCGCATATCATACCAATTCCTAGTCTATAGACAAAAATTTCTTCCACTCCACTCACATCCTTAGGCATCACAATGGACCTTATGGTCGAAGTGTAGCCCGTCCAGGGAAGCCTCTACAACCTATCTATCTATCTAAGGAGGCAGAAGTGGGAACGACCCCACTTCCCTCTCCATAAACATGCCATCTAATAGTACATAGACTGATGCAAATATTTTGTGTATGGTACCTAATTGTTAATTATTCAGTTTAATTAAAGACTAAACTAAAAATATGATTGTGAAATATTTCGTGTTGATCGGCTGCTCCTCCAGAGAATAACGCTAGCTACGCATCTGATAACATACAATCTATTGATTTAGGATTGTTATTTTATCATTTATGTAGAAAAAGTAATGACAAAAGCCAGATATAATAATTGTAAGAGTCAGTCATAAATGATCATACGAACGCGTAGGTAGATGAATTTTTAGAATACTGTTTGCTTCAATGAATTATTTTTGTACATAAAAATTCCTAAAAATAATATATTCATAATATAAATTTATTATAGTTTGTTTTTTGTTTTTAAATTTGGGTCATTAGTGAATACTTACTTAATCCGTATTATTTAAAATACTTGTGAAAAAAATCATATTTTTTTCGAACAATCATACTTAATCTGAATCATTTATTTAATACGATACGAGTACTCTTGTCAATTAAAATAAGCAGCTTAATTTTTACTTCAAGAAGAAATGACTGTAGCTCTGTGGGACCAAATTAAAAACTTCCCAGTGTTGCCAAATAATTAAACATGAACAAAATAACATTATCATTATCATTTTTATCCCTCCACCAGAAATTAAGAGGCGTAATTGAGATTGAAGCCTATGTTATGCCTGGGGCATCGTAGCTCCCAAACCAATAGCCCGATTTAAATGCGTTTTTATATTATTTGAAGGTTGGTTTAATTGAGATGATCCTATGTTCGATGAAAATCTATTCAGCCATATAAAGATCATCTCCTCTTTTCCTAGTCAGTGTAGAGATTTTTAAGTGAAAGTCCTAGAAACTTATAAATTCTATATAATATTATGCAGTAAAATATCTTCCACTCCATAGAATTTCCTACACCAACTAGGAAAAGAACCGTTGATCTTAAACCGACTGAACAGACGCATAACTAAGCATCAAACATAACTAGGGTAACCATCCCATCCCGATTAATTCAACCTTAACAATAGTTTTCGGTTACAGAGCTATAAAAGGATCAATCAAATTTTTTTGAATATAACATATTTATGGTAGCTCTAAACTTCTCAAGTTCATTAAAAGCTTTTAAATTTCATAAAACTGAATGTTTTATTTTAATTAGTTTTAGTTTAGGCGATAGTCTGTAAATACTGTCCTTAATATACGTAGTACGAACACTGTTGGAGGCTCACGCGAAATTGCCACGCCTGTTGTATACACCTGTATAAGTCTACAAAGAATCAGGTACGGAGTTCTAGAAGAGGGCATCTTTGGTCCCAGTGTCGAATTGTACTACATGAGAGCATGAGAGAACATAAACTTACAAGTCAAAGCACTTTAAGACCCAAATACGAACCTTCTGCAATCCGAGATCGTGATACCGTTGCGTTAACTGTCTTGTTGTAAATATGGTATAAAAATCCAAAACTTCATTGTTCGTATTAAGAGTATTATTCATAAGTAGACTAGTAAACAAACGCCTTTTTTGCAAATTCCTTTTCGCCTTCTCAGAAAATTATGAGCAAGGTGTCATTCGATTCGTAATTGCATCTAGAAAGTTTTTGAAAAAGTTGAAGTCCCGCGTAAAAAAATTAAGTTATAAAAAATTTAGTAAAAAAAAAAGGGGGTTTCATTTTTTGCAAATATCTCAAAAACTATTGTGGATATCGGAAATCTAAAAAAAGATTCTTAAAGAGCAGGAAATTTCCTTAAAAAGACTTCACTTCCGGAACTGTATAATGAATAAAAAAATTGTATTAGATTAACCCTTACTTAGATGTACAGATAACTGACATCACTACATAAGATTTTAATTGCGAATTATTAATTTTTCAATCGTATTACATGCAATCGTTTGTAAACATGCATTACGTAAATATAAATATCATTTAACTGCATAAATAAGTAATGATTTTTTTAAAATAAAATTTGCACCAATTACAATAAATTATGTCAATCAGCAATAATTAACATTAAGTAGATATTTAAATTAAAAGGTTAATAAATAATTGTCAATACGATCATTTTAGATTAACTAATAATACTATTATGTTCAATACCTATAAACTTTCTTGTAAGTCCACATATTGTACGTCACACGATAGGGGGGCTTTGTGTAAATGTGAGTAATTGTGATATGGAGTTTTTTCCTAGTATAGTTTATCCATATGATGTATTAAGTTAGTTGTCTTTGATATTTAATGATATTTTGTATAGATGGCACCACACATTTACTATTATTATAATCTGAAAGTTGTTTTTTATATTTTCTTTATCTTCCAAGTACAGAAATATACACCAATAGGGAATATGCATGAAATTTTTTTTTCACTTGAATTGAAGCATGTTTACTTGAAAAATATCAAGGTAAAATTACTTTTTAAATAACTTTAAAAATAAGCGAGATATGAATGATTGAAATTCCCGATTAGACAAAGAGGGTGATAGCCCTCTTGATATGTTATGTGACGTCATATTACACTTTCACCATTTAAAATACACGTAAAACTCCGTTTTTAGTATTTTTGCAAGAAAGAGACAGATAATAATCTTTAAAAGCTTATAGCTTCCTTGATATTTGTCGGATTTTAATTTCGTTTTTAAATATTATTACAGTATTAACAGTATCTTCATATTCTGAAAATAAATGTGAAAAAAAATTTTCATGCATATTCCCTATTGGGTTACGTATTAGCTATATGTTTCACTTTTACATTAATTTGTAAATATTTTTCCAAATTCAAAGATCCTTAGCATTTAATATTTTTTTACGCATTTAATATAAATTTTCAAGAAACCAACTATGATACTAATCAAAACTCAAAATAGGTAAGAAAAGAGATATTTACAAACAAAAAAAAATATTACATCATAAAGATTCAGAAGATATTCGACCATTTTTAAAGTTCTAGGATTCTTTTTCGAAAAATTACTAGAGTAAAATTCCATTTCTAATGTGGGGCTTTCGTTCAAGAGCTTTTTTTTAGTAAACTATTATGATATATAAATAAGTAATGCAATTTGAACATCTTAGCGATTTTCGACTCCAAAACGACCTGTCTTGCCAGTTGGTCTGTTTCTGTTTCATCCAGTGATTCTTCAGTTTTTTCAAATTTTATCGAAAATGACTAAAGAAAATTATCTAAGAATTTATATAATATCACATAGGAGCTACGTAGATTAAGCTAATTTTCTTAGAGGAAGAAATTATAATGATTAATAGTTGCAATATTCATTATTATGGATTATTATATGACCATGATAACTTGATTTGATAATCATTATAATTCCTTCATCTAAGAAAATTCCCTTAGTCTACGTAGCTCCCACGTGATGAATTTTTATTTTGTGAAAATCGTGAATACCTACGTAGATACCTAACGTTATAGTTACGTTATCGTGAATACCTACGTGATAGCTACGAATTCGTATCAAATTTAGAGTTCAAATACTGAATAATTTTCTATTGTTGACAAATTGCGTTATGTTTACACATTGGATTACCATAGATACCAAACTTATACTATTACTAAGCCAATTGACAGTAGGTACCTACTGATTCGGATAGTAGAAGTTTTATGATTAAGAATTATCATGGTTATATTGATCATTATTTTCTAATATATCTTTCAATTGGTAATGAATAATACTTAAAATGCAAAAATACTATAATGAAAACTAATAAAAACCTTCTATGTTTTATCGATTGTTACCGATATCATGGCTAGTTACATAATGATTACTGAATTAATATAATTACAATTATTTGTAAAATTTCCTTGATTTTCTTATTAAGGTGTTCATATACAAATAAGAATATTTTCCCATTATTGTTATAGTTTCCATATTGTGATTTCTTTGTATGTTTGAAGGCTAACAACAGAACACAATTTATTTAGTATTAATAATTTATAATTATAATATTTGAAAAACGATGATATTAGAAGTATTCAAAGCGATTTTCGGTACATTTAACAGTTTTCGAGATTTTTTCACTAAATGGTCTAAAGCTTCGCTTTGGGTGCAATTTGATAGCTTCTACATTTTTAATTCACTTCAGAGTTTTCAACATATCGAAATAAATTTAAAAAATCGTTTTATTTATTTCGAATGAATTTTAATAATATATCAGAATAATATCAGAATTTCAAATACGACAAAATATCAAATCAGGTATAATTTAAACGTGTCTAGAATTATTTTTAATTGCTCCTAATTTTTTCACGAACTCAGTAAATACGGATAAATTAAACAATAAACTCGGTTATTACATTTCACTTGTTTTTATTTATTTCAATATCTCAGAAAATATTAAACAAAATTAAAACTTTTCTGAAAGATGATTACATGTTTTCATGCAAATGATTCATGCTAACACTGATTAAATTGCAAAGGTAATCGAATAAGAGTATCCAAGTAGCCTTAGACTTAATTATTTTATGCTCTTTCAGTCATTTGCCATATATATCAAATAGCCATCCGTTCGACACTAGATATTATAAGTTTTTGTGTATGACAAAAAATCGTACTATACTTAATTCATCGGCCTCCTTCTATCGTGGATTATCCAGGTAGTGGTTTATCCAGGTAGCTCCTCTTTCTGCCTCTTTGTTCTTTCCTCAACTCGTCTGAAGTATTTCATTTCTGTAGCCTAGAGTCTTGATTTGTGCTTGCTGGTCAGGGTCCAGGTTTCCGAACTTTGATGAGTGTAGAGTGGAAGACGGTCTTGAATAAAGTCACACGGTCTTTGTGTGCTTGGAGACTTTTTTCTTGTTAGCAAACCCTCTGCTCATGGAGTAGTAACACCGTATCGCTGCGTCCACTCGTCTGTTTACTTCAGCGTCGAATGTTCCATCGTCAGCCATTATTGCTCCCAGGTATTAGAAGGTGGAGACTTGTCCAATGCCCTGGTTATTGAGGGTGTTACTGTGTTTTACTGGGGATTTAGATACAAGGACTTGGTCTTGTTCACATTGATTATCATGCATCTGCGTTGCATTTCTTCGTTCAGGATATTGAGATTAAACTAAAAGTACTAGGACTTTTGGCAAGAATTCCAAAATCAGATGTTGACTTTTTTTATGAGAAATTTAATTATAAATCACCTGTTCCAACCACAATCGCTATGGAAGTGTTTCATAATCTTGTACTTTTTAGTTTTTTAAATCGCGTCTATTTATGTAAAAAGTTTTTATTTCCTATCCTTCTGATTAGTGCTCAGCTGGATCAATTTTTTTAATGTCCATTACAATATTATTTTTATACTTTTAACTACACGACTTTGATAATTTCTGAAATATATTATGTTATATTTCTTTTTTTTAGGGTACACTTAGAGGAAGAAGTAAATCGCAAAGTTCACCTGAAGAATCTGAACAAATCGAATTATTTCCAAGTATTCCTGATACTTTACTAGAAGATTTCAATTTAGAAACAAAACCTGAAGAAGAATCAAAGTATAAATGATAAACTACGATCTAATTTAAATTATCAATATTTTATAATTACTTTCGATTTACAGAGAAGACTTATGTGAACAAGATGAAATAGAGAGAAAATTTATGGCATTATCACTTGCGTTTATAACGGACGGTACAACATTAACAACCAGAAGAGATCGATTACAAAAGTTTCGAGACCAAGCAGAAAAAAATTTATTAAATGAAGTTGAACAGCTAATGTCGGCCATACACAAGCTTAATCCATTGTGTATAGACGCTGAACGAACAGAGCTAGTCACAAGTCTTATATCACAAGTGAGTATGGTTTACTAATTAGCTCTACTAATAATAGTTTTAGACTAATACTTTTAGTCTTAGCACATATTAAACAGCCAAATATCTTCGGTTGTGACAAATAAGACATTTATGTACATGTAGTATGTACAATCAGTATTATTAATATATGGTGAGTAAGATGGGGACCATAATTTTTATTTTCATGATCATAAAAGGTGTTAGTATAAATTTAAGACTATAGAGCCGTTAATCAGTAAGATGTGATCATATTTGAATGGTATTTAAACTTCAATTATTAGAAAAATCCCCACACTTTACTGGTTTATTACTCTGTAGCCATAGAATACTCAACATATTTAAACTAAGACATTTTATAATCATGAAAATAAAAATTCTGGCCGCGCCATCTTACTCAAAATATATTAGCTGATTGTACATCTCGCTTCATTCAAGAAACGCGTCAAACTCCTAATTAAATATAGCTAAGCTATCTTATGTATACATAGCTTTATTGTTGAAGTTTTAATACAATATATTTGTAGGTAGATATTTTAAAAAAAGCTGCCAAACAATCATGGAATAGATCACAATGTTTTGGAGCTGTACAACAAGAATGGCGACTCAATGAATGTGTAAAATTAATGCTAAAATACGTAGAAATTATTAAGTTGCAAAGAGACACAGCACGACGGCATTTTCAATATACAAGGTAAAATTATTTATTATTTTCGTAGGATTCGTTAATGAAATAAAATGTACATTATTACAGCTAACAGGTGAAAAATATTAAATTTTCACAGGTCAAAAAGTATTACTGATATATCGATCAGGTAACTTGTAGGTTTCAAATTCTGCCTGTATAGATGTTTGTGATTTTATAAAAAAAAAAAAGCACCAAATCTTGTTATTTTTGTGCACACAAAATAGTAATATCGGCCTTTCAGTAATTACTTGCATCGATTTTATAGCTGCTGTGTTTAATACTTGCTGTTGTATTTCCTAGCATGGGGGACCCCTCTTCCACTGTATACATTAAAACTATAAAATCTTGTCGAGGCTATAACCCACACAGAAAACGCATGAGTGATAAATCAAGTTTCTCAGACCGTAACGTGGGATCCATGAAAGTCTTCGAATTGAAGTTGTCAAATCCGCCATAAATTCAAAAAGGATGTTTGTATCTATCTTTCCCGTGTCAATTTATACTACAAATAAGAGAACAATTTTGCTGATAATTCGTAATCACCGAATGAGAAGTTAGAACTCGTAATCAAAAAAAATTTTCTCATTCACTATAACTATTTCAAAAACGTAGCCCTCAACTTCCATTATCTGCATTTTCACATAGGATTTCATAAAAAATAATTATTGGATTTATGTAATTTTCAGGCGAATGTTACAAGAATCAACGAGTGCCGAAACTCCAAAAACATCGACTCAACCAAAGACTGTCTTATCAAATAGTAGTAATAGTTCTAGTAATAGTAATAATAGTAGGCTTATCAATCGTAGACGTGCAAGTATAGCAACAATTTCCCGACCAGTATCTGCAACTGAATCATTACGTACTCTAGCAAATAGACGACCTTCACCATCACATACAGATCCCATTGTACGTCGACCAGAACTTCCCGAACGATTAAGTCCTGCGATTATTAGATCCACGCGTCAAAGTAGATCTGAGTAAGTAAAAAAATTAATTTGAATTATCGATAATAGTTTGAAATAATTATTGTTTTTCTTTCAGATTAGGTGTAGGAGTCGAACACCTACAAAATATACGTGAAAATATGGAAGCAGAAAGTTCAGAAGTTTCAGACTGTGAAAGCAGTGAAGTATCGAATAAATCAACAAATAGATTAAATGACACAGAAAATTTTCAGATAAATGATACATGGTAATTTTTAAAAGTATAATAATTGAAGTCTTAAATGGTTAACGCCTGCTGTATTTTTCACGAAAAAATGAGCAATAAATATAAAATAATTTTTTTAAACAATGAAAATATCAACTTTTTAATAAAATTAATGAAGATACTTTTTTAAATTAAAACATTTTTTTTTTATTAAAAAACACATTTTTTTAAAAGATATTTTTTTTTAATTTAAAAACTTTTTATCAATAAATAATTAAATAATAATGGTAATAATTGAATAAATTTCATAAAATCCTATTTTACTAACTGGTCCCATAATGGTCGTGGTCAGAACAACTAATCCCTTAGTAAACTAAGTATGTTACTTTTTTTGCCAGACCATTTGGCAGATACTGAGCAACTTATATTTGTGACGCCATTTTGCTTAGTAAGTGCTACTAGATTGGGGAATTATCTTTTCTTGGAATTGCATTTATAAAGTATGTTGCCCAATTTGGCAACATCGGGGAATCACTGCCCTGACTGACACTCTTAGTTCACTAAGACCTTAGGTGTTCTGAACATGACCATTTAGTATAAAGATTATCGAAGATAATCAATGAGAACTCTAGGTTTGAAAATAAAATTTAAAAATATGCCCCAACTCTTGGATTAACTATTTGTATTATGTAAATACCTATGTATTTCCAGGGTCGTGCCTGGCCACCGTTCTTAGGCGGTTAAAACGCCAGGGAAATTATAACAATATTTTTGTTTCTTGTTTTTTAATAAGATAAACAGATTACAATACGAAATTTGTAAAAAAAATTAACAAAGTATGAAGAAGAAATACAAGTAGTGAATTGAAAGGACCCCGCAAAATCCTTATGAGAATCAGCTCTTGGCCAAATTGGCTAAAATTCAAGTATGTTGTAGTGCATGAACTCCCGATCAGAAGTTCTCAAGTCCCAGAAATCCTTAAGTTTTTAGCTACATTTTCTGGAAGTGACGTTTTCTAGAAATTGGCTGAAATTTAAGTAGGTTGTAGTATATGACCCCCTAATCAAAAGTTCCCATGAACACATGTCCCAGAAATCTTTAGGTTTTGAGGTACAGATTCTCAAGTGGCATTATCTGGTGGCGTTATCTGGAAATTAGCTCTCGATCAAATTGGTTGAAATTGTAAGTATGTTGACGGCGACCATATACACTGGCATGCAGGCGGTCATTACTCAGACACAGTTCTGTGTATTTTGAGGAGATATGTAACTCGTCGCTAATTTGATGACTGTTTCACTCTGTGGTCAAAATACGTTATTTATATAATACAAATAATTGATCTAGGAATTCGAGCAAATTTCGAAATTGTATCCTATATTTAATGTTTTTATACTTCTATTTCTAGCACACCAAATCCGTATGCCTTAATGGTATGTAATTTTTTTCGCCGTTATTGTGGTGACAATTTATATTCAAGTGGATTACTTCATGAAATATGTGTAACAGGTGCTTTAGTTTTCTTTTTCATAGCAATTATGCAATTAGGTTCAGTGTTATTGGAGATTGAATATGCACGACGTGGTGTACCTGTAAACCATATACCATGGTCGTGGGCTGACTGGGATGAAGTATTACAAGTATTGTTTAATTGGAATTCATCCAACGATAATGGACCGAGGCCATATTAAATGTTTAATTATATACTTAATTTATAATTTTGTATTACGTTATTTATTATATAAATGAATTTGTCATTATACCATTATCCGTTTCCAAAATATTACTCCATAGAAGTAAAAGTACGAACGTTAGGAGTATTATATAGTAATTTATAAAAAAATGTAAATTAGTTAAATAAGTATAAATGTTTATACAACTGTTAATATTACAGTCAAATATATTTAAAAATTTTCAATTGTTTATTGGTAGTTTATTTATTTGAATTTTTCTTTTTCTATATTCACATATAAGGTATACAGCGTAGGAAGACTAGCCATTGGGATATAAAAAATGCAACTCTGTATATGTTATAATATATAAGCTTTTAGCAGATACATTCATTTCACACAATTTAAATCGAATACGTGGCTACATTTGTACTGTTTATAATAGGGTCTGACTGGCCATAGGGCTTACTATGACCCGAGGCTTACTACCTACACGTAAAATAGTTTATACACGGAGAAGAAGAGCACGAAGATAATTTAGACCAAATAGCAAAGAACGCTATTTGTTTGTCTGCCGAATTTGCATATCATGTTCATGTGAACTTTTATCCCAATATAACAAGCACATTAGAGCGTACTCTTATTTATGTTTACATAAGTAACTTGCGAGAGACGATTTTCCGTGCTGAAGCGCAATAAGACGATGCTCCCTGCTGTTCTGGCGTAGAACTGCTGAATTCGTTGGTTATTCTAAACATAGAATCGGTTCTTATCAAGGATAACGATGATAGCACCGTTTACGAACGATTTGTTGACAATCTAGCTGAAATTTCTTCTATATTAAAAAAAAATGTTAATTGGCTAGCTTCAGTTATAACTAATGAAACTTTTTACATAAAGATATACGTCTCTTATTTTTACGTCTCGTAAAGATAAACTCTTGGTTATTTGATTATTATTATCATTTGGTTTTCGGGCGGTGGGCCTTAAAGCCATGATGCCACCGGGCCCCTTATATTAACTAACTTTATAGAGCCATTATTAGTTCCTAAATTATTTGGCGCTATCGTCACCCCACAACGAATTTTGAACACCCGGTATATTCACTACATACCTGAATACGTCGTCAACCTTCTGTACCCTCCATTCTCCAAGACGTCACAAAAACATAACCTTAAACTTCAAAAGAACGTTTGTATACCGTTATTAAGAAAAAAATCTATATTTAAACAATTTTGTAATTTATTTATATAAAAAATGTCAGAAAGAAAAGTATTAAATGTAAGTACTTTATAATTTATGTTTACGACCAATATAATTGAAAATTACTTTAACCCTGACGATTATTTTCTTTTTAGAAATACTATCCACCGGATTTTGATCCGTCGAAAATACCTCGTATGAAATTACCCCGTAATCGGCAATATACCGTACGATTAATGGCCCCATTTAACATGCGATGTAAAACTTGTGGCGAATATATTTACAAAGGAAAAAAATTCAATGCTCGTAAAGAAGACGTAGAAAATGAGGATTATCTAGGGATACGAATATATAGATTTTACATAAAGTGTACTAGATGCTTACAAGAAATATCCTTTAAAACTGATCCAAGAAATACTGATTATGAAATAGAGGCAGGTGCAACAAGAAATTTTATGGCATTGAAACTAGCTGAAGAGCAAGCTCAAAAAGAAGAAGATGAATTAAAAGACGAAGAAGCAAATAATCCAATGAAACTTTTAGAAAATCGAACTGAACAATCTAAAAATGAAATTGAATTGTTAGAATCATTAGAAGAATTAAGAGATTTAAATCGTAGGCATCAAAATATTGACTACGATTCAATGCTACAACAATATGACACCAGAGAAACAGCTAGAGAACGTGAAGAAAGGTTACAAAAAATGGATGAAGATTACATAAAGTAAGATATTATTTTTCAGGCTTGTTTGAAGTCATAGTTCGCTCTTTTCAACGAAAATATGATTTCGATAAAATTAACTAAGGAAACTATAAATAAATATAAAATACTATAAACACTATAAACCCTGTATATAGATGTAAATTTGAAGTCTATAAACCGGGCACGTATAATTAAATGACAGTAAATACTATGGGTCATAAAAATAGAGCTGATTTTTCATAATTTTTAGTTGATTTGTACATCATTCGAGTTTTGGGAAAATATTTCGAATAAAATTTATTAGTATATTTATAACTAGCTATCCCCTGCGACTTCGTCCGCATTTATGTGAAAGCTAAATATATATGTCAGTGATTCTCAACCTTTTTTTTGTCGCGGCACACTTTTTAACGATTTCAAAATTTTACGGCACACAAAGAAAAAGATAAGTTTAAAAGTTGTTTACTTACCTATAATACACTTTGTAAAATAGTTTATGATAACTATTTTGAATTTAAAATAAATTAATAGGTACTACAAAAACAACAGTACGTTTATTAAGGGATTAATTACAAGTTAATAATAAGAATACTTTTAATGAGAAATTTGAGCTTGATGTTTTTTGATAATTTCATTTATATTTGATCGTAAAAATGACAATGCTACTCTCATATCATCTTCTACATTTAACAGTCTCAATCTTTTTTTTCGTTTTTATGTTGATTAATACTTTACTATAAATCGGACTGGCAGTTCCAGAGATTAGCGCGTTCAAACAAACAAAAAAGTTTTCAGCTTTATTATATTAGTATAGATGAACAACTTTTATCCGAAATACTTTTTCTAAAATCGAATAAATAAGACAAATCAACTACAACATTCAGCAACATTTACGAAAACAATATTATCAACGTAAAACAAAATTACGTCAATTACTACACAAATGAAATTCATGTAATTCTTGGTATCTCAGCACACTCCGTCCCTGAATTATAGCACTCGAAAGAAAAATAAGTATCCAAAGTTTAGTATGTAGTCGCCCATTTATAACTTAGTTTATTCTTAAACTAATGTTATTCTGCATTTATTTAATCGAGAGGTTGGGGTTGCTAGCACCAATCATGGTTACTCCCATAAGCCCCCTGCACATTGGGAGAGTAATGGCGGCTAGAAGTGAGATAGCCGGACAGTAAGCTTACACACGAGGACAGTTATGGCTTCCATTATTTGTCAACCACCAGTAGCCAGTTTTGTGTGTACGTGGAGGAGGTTGATGAATAGTACGAGAAAGGGGAGTCTAGTGCTCTAGTGACGGCCAGTACCTTATAAGACACGTCCAATAACGACTGTCACTAGGTCACATGACCTAGTTACTGGTATTCTGTTGTCCACTATACTCAAACCTGCTTGATTTTTGTGCCCACCAGTTACCTGTAGGTGAACCTTGAAGAAGTACCCCGGCACACGGGGGATGTAGAAGGATAATTCATAGCGACCATTACTGGAGAGTACTACTGATCGCCACTACTGTCCTGGTGTGTATTACACTACCTTCTATGTCTGAACTATCGTCAGTCTCTACAAAAACGTAATGAAGCCTTTGTATTAAAATTACCCTGAAATGCAAAATTCAAGATTTCCATAGTCTATATTTTTCTGCGAAATTTTCATTAAATTTTAATATATAACATATATCAAAATTGATTGATTTTTCCTATTTTAGAAGTATCAAATTTTCGAATTCAAATAAACGAAAATTAGTTGTTCAGGAGGAAATTATTGAAGATATTCAAGAGTCACCAAAAGATTTCTTATCTAAGAAAGATGATTCAGATATGCAAAAAAATACTGACAAACCAAAGATTGATGGTAAATTATCAAATTGGTCTTTTAAAAGTATTGGTGGATTATCGTCTAAGAAAGTTTTAAATTCTGGGTTAGTAAAACTAAAAAACGTAGATAATACTACAAATAAAGCATCAACATCCGAACAATCAATCAATGGCGTTAGTACATCTTCACAAAAACTCCAAAAATTAGATAATTCGACTCAATTAGAAGGAAAAACAATTACGGCGAACCAAACCAGTGGTTTATCTTTAGTTGGCGATTATAGCAGTAGTGATGATGGCAATGATTCATCGTAAAATTTTGTCTTACTAAACATAAAGTTAAAATCGTTACAATAGGTAGCGTTAATTTGACCAAGTCTTCTGTAGAGGATAAAAAAAGTTGTAACTTCAAACCCACACTATCCGACATTGGTCGTCTTCAGAACAAGCCCTTAGGCTAAGTAAGTTACAAAGTATATATCTAAGTTAGTTTTTTGGCACTCAACAGATACTACGCAACTTAGATTTTGACGTCATTTTGCTTAGTAAGTGTTACCAGATTGGGAGAATTTCCCCTAAATTGAATAATTTAATAAAGCTTAGTAGAAAATCAAGGTGACTTATTCTTACGATTGTCATATATTTAAATTTTTGTATTCAAGTTGGATAAATCGAATCGGAATACTAAATAATTAGATGCATTATTTCATATTATTAAATCCACTAAATTTGGGAATAATCCGCCAATTTGTTAACACTGCTGACCAGTTAGTATAATATTCAAACATGAGTATGTCGTTTACTCCATGCGGATTTATCAAGTTCCGATACAAGTAACATCTGTATCATATCACTTTATTGTTTTTAAATTAAAATAGTTAATGTAATAATACATAATTTTTAATTTATGTTCTAAAATATTTTATAAATAATTTATGTTTTAAAATATGTTCATATTTTCCAAAATTTGTAAATAAATGAAAAAATAATATCTTTAGTCGTCACCCTCAATTTTTTTTTCAAATGTCATCTTTTAAGCAACAATCTATAAAAATATACATTTTGAATGAAGATAATAATATTCAATAACTCAAACGAAATGTTCTATCTAATTATACGCAATAAGGTGAGTTAAAAATCATTTGCTTAGTTTTTTGTATCAAATTTGTATAACTTAATGCAAATTTTTAGATATTGAAATTTTAATATTGATACTAAAAAAAAACAATCGTGATTTTAATTACTCATCAAACTAATACGGTTTAATGTAATGATTCAAATTTCAAAAGTATTAAATGTTTTTACTTATTTACCATACTTGTGTATAATTCTGAATGTTAAGGTAGTTGTCTTGCAGCAATCGTGTTAAAAAGTTTCAGCTCATAACTCACATCAATCATATGAATAGACTGAGATTGTAGACTGTACCTTTTTTACTTGAATGTACCTTGTATACTTATTCACTTGGATTGTATAAAAATGTCTATCTTTTCGTTGAATCTATTACAATTTTTTTTCTTCAAAATATAAATATAACATTATTTTACATTGGCCTACTTTTTTAGCCAAATCGCGTTCGACACGTTTTTTAAATAAAAATAAAAGTGTGATGAAATTACTACTTTTGTATGTAACTGAGATCGATTTTTACCAAACTTAAACGATAAATAATTTTGAAATAAGCTACTTATATTTTGAATAATTTACCAAAAATCAGCTAATTTCGTTGGCAACGCATTTTACACAACAACCACCTTAAGTTAATTTCATTTGCCTAAATTTTATCGATCCCTTCTCATAGTTTTATTAAACAACCAACCAATAGTTGAGAAACATTTTAACCTAGTTAAAATGTTTGACGGCACATAACCGGAGTTTTTGTAGGCCAGTCTCAAGAGAAATGATGACAAAATAACCCTAACAAAAACTCAAAATAAAAATAATGGTATTTATTTTAAATATTACAAAAAATAAACAAAAGCTAAACTACAAAAATTTTAAAAACAAAAAGACAACCATAAATTAAACAATATTCAAAATTGATTCGATGATTCCGGATAAAATTTAAATTATACCGGTGGTGGTGCAAGCATGTAAGAATTCCCTTCGGTTTGTTTGTAAAAGATTCCAACTGTCCCTAAACATTAAGAAAATAGATTAATACAAAAAAAAGTTTTTTTTAATGATAAAAATAATTTTTAAAATTATACCCGAAGGAAAATCTTACCTGTTTTTGGATAGGCTTAGCAATTAACATTTAATGTTTAAAAAAAACTACATGAATTTACGCAAAATATAAAATTTGACCTAAAATTCTTTTTTCACATACACATTTTTAATGTGCTTTCTCGTGGTGAAATTAAATAAAAATATTTCAATAAAAATACGAACTCATGATGTCGCTTGACGCTCGTTGTTAGCAACGAATGAAGTCACGAGGTACAATTTTAAATTTCAAGTGACATGAAAAAATTAGCCGAAAAGTCGCAGCGATAAATTGCAGAGTCAACATGGTCGGAATGAATGTTAGAGAAATATTAATATCAAAAGTTGATATATTGATAAATTCTTTAGTACTAAAACAAGCTAACAGAAAAATTAAAATTTGAAATAAAACAAATTTCGTACAGTGTAATTTTTGATTCCGTGATTTTTATATAATTCATCAGACGATGTCTGAAAATGATTTATCGATCGCACATTAGAAGAAAAAAGGTATCGATACTTTGATATCGTTCTCTTTTCACATGCAACAAAACTAAACACAGTTTATTTTTGTATATAGTTTGAAATTTAAAATTGTATCATGTGACTGAGTCGCTGAAAACGAGTGTCGAGCGACATTATGAGATCGTACCTTTAAAAGGAGGTAGTTCTAGTTTTCAATGCAACTACTTTTTATTTGTGCCGTATGATTTATAAACTCCCGTTGAATTATTTTTTTAACTTGTTTCACAAACTGCTGCCGTAGTAAAATATTATCTAGCAATGATAAATTTTTATTATGATACCAGTGTGTTGCTATATTTTGAATGCTTTCGTCAATCCATTGTGTGCAAGAATTTGGATTATTATTATAACAAATATGATAATTGGATGGAATATAGACTGGATGGGTTTTATTATATTGTTCTTCATCAGTAATACCTTTCATATCCGCGGTTACAACACTCATTTGATATTCTTCAAATTGTTTTTGATAAAATTTTATTCTTTCTTGCAATTCTAAGTTTGTTTTATTCGTTTCTTGACATAGTTCTTCCATTGACTTTACTGTTTTTTCTAATCGTTCAATTTGCATTGTTTTGCATTCGATTGATGTATGTAAATCGTCAATTTGTTGAGATTTCGCTTCATATTTGTGATTTAACTAAAATAATTAAGTCACAATTTTTTTCTGTTTACCAAAAATTGAATAACAATGTGGCATATATTGGAAACTCTAGCACTTGGATATGCTTTCTGATGGATAAATTATGAACTGTAGCTAGTGGCTCTGTTTCCTACTTTCCTACTAGTGGGTCCGTAGCACTCTGGTGAACAACTTAGAAACTATTGCCAGTAATAGGCTGAAATATTAAGCTCCGCCCTTGCCACAGATCCTAATATAAACTTTTTTTTTAGAGACGTTGGCTCAACTTGAAATAACATTTTAAAACAATTTTTCTTCCTATTACCGTTTTCTGAACAACATTTTCAGAAGAAAATAGGCAATAATGGCGTTGACTCATTGAATTTGCTATTTCAAATGATTTTTCCATTATATTGTTTCTATTCTAGACGAATCTACGAAAATCAGTGATCGTTGTCGCCAAACGTTTGCCGTCATAATTGTTTATTCCGCCGTACAACGAACGTTTAGTTTTAGGCTTTACTAATCTTTTGAAAATAAATCTAAATGAATATAAAAAATTATGTACCTTTTCATATTGATGTAATAGATCATTGACATAAATTCGTAATTCATCGTGTTCAATTAATGTCATATCTTTTTTCGATTTCATAACGCCAATTAAACCATCACGTACTTTCAGCATTTTTTCTAAATCTTTAGTTTTAGCTTGCATATGACTAATTTTAGCTTCCCTTGCAGCTAGCTTCTCGTCCAACTCATGAATCTTTTTGTGTTCTTGTTCCAATTTTATTTTCATTTCTAATAACTTTTACAAAACAAACGATCAAAATAAGAATTAATATTTTAAAAAATAATTCAACTTACAGATGGATCAGATTCTGTTTTATCCGATTTTGCAGAAGCATTTTCAGTAGCCACCAACGAGTCTAATGCCTTCTTCAGATCGGAAATTTTTTTTTCTTGTTTAACCGCTAAATCTCGACTAAATAAATGGCATATTATTAAAACATGCTTTAATCAAGTCCTGATGTATACACACACAAATATACTGGCTGTAATCGGCAAGACTAGCCATTACGATTCCAAATTTGCAATAGAGTATAAATGAGTTGAACAAAGACATACATTTATTTGTAAAGACTTAAAGAGGAAAATAAACAGAGAAAAAAAAACCTATTATTTTTCTCTTTAGCGAATAGAGTGTACTTCTAAATTAAACATAACGCTAATAGGGTACGACGGCGTTTTGAATCATTTATTAACTGTATGTGTACATAACGACCAGGCGAAAAAATGTGGAATGATTCACCTATGTACAATTGTATCTGAGAGCTGATCTATTTTATGTTTTAAACTTTCAATTTGTTCGTCTTTCAAAATCAATTTAGCTGTCCAACCTTCACTTGATAGTCCATCTTTTTCCTAAAATTAAAAATTTTTTTTGAACTCCATACGATCTCTAAATAAAGACTATTATTAATACGTTAAAAACTTTTTTTTAAATTTATTTGTCGCAAATGGTATTCGAACTCACATCGTTCGAGTTTAATGGCGTCATACGAATTTTTGAACAAAATATTTATTATCAAGAAAAGAAAGTATCAGAGAATTAAAATTTTAATCGCAAAATGAAAAAAATATCAACGGATCCATTGTTTAAGAAAATTTCAATCAAAATTATTATTCTTTGGTAGTATAAATTCTTAGTTATCAAATTTATATTTAATTAGTCTTTCGTTCTTGAGATATCACAAAAACCAACAAATAAAAATTGTATTTTTGACAAAATCTATGGGCAGAGTGTGCGACGAAAACGACAACTGACGACCGCAATTAATCATCCACTTTAACCGTTGAAGGAATGACAAATGTCTTAATAATTTTCAGCCGAGGATAAAAAAACATCATTCAATCAAGATTTGAGGCAATATATCATAATTTATAATTTCAACTTCAAGTGATGCACACTGACACAATTGGTAACGGCTGCGCATGTCAGAACTGTCAAAGAATTCAGAATATGCGGTAAAAGTTATTTAATAACATCTAAATTATATTGCAAATGTAAAATTCAATTATTTCTGCCTGTATTTTTACAATTTACTATAACTAGTATGCACCATTTTTTAAATAACTTTTCATTTATTTATTATCAACGTGAGAATGATTTAACGCTTATTTTGTCCACAGCGTGCTCTGTAGTCGATTCGGTTGGCTTCACCATATACTATGCACCTTGCCAATATAGCAAACTAAGTTCTAGTAGATATTACACAGAGTTGAAAATCAATGTGTAGTGGAGTCGATAAAGCTTATAAATCATCGAATGTTCGGAATCCTCAGAAACAGTTCCGATTTTGATGAAACTTTTTTAAAAATATTTCTTATACTCTACTATTTGAAATCAGAAACATTCCAGCGATCGAAATAAAATTTTTCAAATGGTAATTTAACAAACAAGCAAATACGGCTTGTAAATAGATTGAAAACATCAATTAACCAGTGCAGCACATGGTGTTTACATTTAACAATTTGACGTTTACATTTGTTTGTTTACATCTAAAATACCTGCACAATAAAAGGTCGATTTCCTTAGTAACTATTACTTCAGGAAAAGACTTGTAATTCTTAAAATTTCGAACAAAATGAATTTTTAAGCGGGTTATATTTGGAAAATTAAATGAGATACGATAAAAAATCAATTATATTTGTAATAGTTTTAATTAAGTAAATTAGTGATTAATTTGGAGTAATTAATTTTGTTTTTGTTGTAACTTCGCCAACTTTTACTCTAGAGAGCCGAACAAAAAACATTTTGAAGTTCTATTAATGTACTTTAAGGAATGTTCTATGAGTTTTCTTGAATAAGTTTCAATTTTTCCGTTATTCAGAGATGAAAGCTTGCACATCGATTTTCGGTAAACAAAGAGCAACATTTCGTTAGCTGTAACTTGGTTATTATTACCCGAACGGAAACATAAAAATAACAAATTGTTTTTTATAACCTTATTACATTTTTTCCGATTAAATTTAAGGTTTGCATAGAATTTGTGGGGTCATTTTGTATGTAAATATTTTCACCAGCGAAATCGGATGGCATCCACCCTCAGGGAAGGACCTCCTGCCACTATATTTCTGATTTCAAATAATATATAAAAACAAACATTTAAAAAAAAATCATTAAAATCAGTGCTGTTTCTGAGGATTCATAAGTAAAAACTCTTATTGACTTCACTAGTGGCAAAAAGTAACTAAACTAACTGCAACTGCTTTGTCAATAGTTTGTAAAAATCTTTCCTTTTCTTCATTATTTCGTCGAAGTTTCTCATCAGCGGCTTTTAACGCTACTCTTGTTGCTTGTAATTCTGTCCACATATCCATTTCAGTTTGAGTATGAATACCTGGTCCTAGTAAATATAAGTTTACAAAATCAAAATATAAGTTTACTCTTTTTCACTTGAAAATATAATGAAAAATAATTACCTCCAGGTTCAGTAGCGAATTTTCTCTTTTTCATAATTTCATTATCTTGGTGACATTTTATTTGCATTTTAACTAACTCATTACGTACATCAGAGTATTTCTTCTTATAATTATCGATTTCATTTTGCATTGATATAATTCTACTTTCAAATGTTTGTATTGAACTTTTATACTCTTTTAAATTATTTTCATAATCCAATTCACGTGAATCAAGTAATTGTTGCAAATCTTTTATTCTACAAAATATCAACATTTGTAAATGCAAAAAATTAAAATTGGCAAAAGCTTCTTTTGTTTTGTTCGCTAACAAAATTTTAAACACGTAAATATTAATGGAATTACTTTGATTTTAGAAGTAGTTGTACAGGAGGTTATTATTATTATCAAGGATAGTCTATGAATGCTTCGAGGAACTGAACCACCTGTAACTTAATAACACAGTCAGACTGATCTGGGTATCGGGCCACTCTGGCTTTAACGGGAACGAAGCAGAGGACTCGTTGGCACGAGAGGGGTCATCCCAAACGCTCCTTTCACCTGAGCCTGTCATTCCCATAGCATGATGCTCCGTAATTTACCGAATCAATGTTGTGCCTAAGCACAGCTAGGCCATTCGACTGTGCTCGGTTGAAACTCAATAGAATGCAGTTGAGAAGGGTGGTGGGACTCTTAACAGGACACTGTCGATTGTACTACCACCTTCATAACTTGGGGATCACTGATGATCTCACTTGTAGGGCCTGTATGGAGAACGATGAAACCTCCATACATGTTATTTGCACCTGCAGGGTGTCAGGTATACAATGTTTGGGTCCGAAACCTTGGATCTATCAATCCTGGGAGCAATCCCGGCGGAGAAGTTATGGGACTTCTGTGTGGAATCTTGCCTCAACAGATCCTATAGTTTCATCTGCTTAAAATAGCACCTCTTACCCGGAGACATCTCGCCTTCGGGTGACAAGTTGTTCTCAAGGAGGGCACAGAAGACCCCTTGGTCTAGATGCTAGGGACCCATTTACGGTACCCCTCTTTCTAATTATTATTATTATTACCTCATATCAAGTCCAATTCGCTCTTTCTCCAATTTAGCTACTAATGCTTCATTTAATTTTGAAGTTTTTACTAGTTCTTTCGTCTTATTATCAACTAAAGTACCTCTATTCTTAAGATCTTCCTCCATTTTTCTAAATAAATTCCAATTAAAAATATCGCTTTGATTTTAATTGATAATTTAAAGAAAAATTGTACCTGTTAACTGCGTTCTGCGATTCCACTTTTTGCTCAAGAGATTTAATTTTTGTTTCCATTTCTTTTTGTTTTTGTTTTCGTAATTTCAACTTTGCTTCATAACTACATATGGTTTGTTTTTCAATATGTTTAGTTTTATTGTTCATAATTTCCAAATCTTTTTCTTTTTCCTGCAAATATAAAGCGTTAAACATCTTTATTATTATTATTATTATATAATTATCATATTAAAGCAGTTTGTTTATGACGAGCTTACCTCAATTTTTTTTCTTAAAATGCTTAAATTACTTTCAGCTTCATTTAATTTTTTTTCTAAGTCAACTTTAGCAGAACGAAATTTCTCCAATTCAGATGTTAAATCATTAACCATATCTTTTACGTTATGATTTTCAGATTCTAATTCTTTAAATCGTTCATTAATACAAGTTTCTTTCCATTTCCATAAAGATTTCCAATTTTCTAGCAGATCAGATACAATTGTTTGTTGTGTTGTGTCACATTCAGTCACCAATATTCGGTATTTTTCTGCTTCTTTTTTATATGTATCGAGTTGTTTGGAAACAACGTTATTTTTACAAGCATGTTGCATTGACAGCCAATGAATTATATCTGATCTATTTTCTAAAAGATTTTCACATAAGACTTTATACGCAGTAGGAACTTGCGTTAACTTTTGTTCCATTTTTTTAACAAAATCAACATCTTAAAAATGGAATAATTTTAATAGAACGTTAATAAATAAAAGCGTTCGATGAAAAAAATACCAAGTTTAGGTCTACTCTTTTCATTTTCTTTTTCAATGTTCAAGTCAATATTTTCCACTTCAACTATTTTCCCGGTTTTTTCCTCAATTAATTTCTTAGTCTCCAAGATACTTGAATAAGCTTCCATAACTTGTTTCTGAATTGAAAAATGAGTTTCATTAAGAAAATAAAAGTAATAAGTTCAAGTTTATTAACCTGTTTTGCCTGCAACTCAGTTTTTAGTTGTTCTAATTTTTTCTTTTTTGCAACGAAAGTCGACTGTGAAACTAGTTGAGGTGTACCAGTATTACGCCCAACACTTTTTTTCTTTGGTACTACTATGGCCGTAGTACTAAAAAATATTTAATTTTAAAATTCTGCTAGAAAGTAATTTAAAAGTTATTTTCAATCCGAAATCGATCAAAATTCATTTATGTAATTATACCCGATATACATAATAATTTCAAAGGTATATTATGTTTAGCCCCGACTTTGTAACGGTTAAAACATGAGCTGAAATCGTCTGTGAGTTCTAGAACTAAAAAATAAGGTCAATAAAATATCTATCTTTGATATTGTAGGAAATAATAGAAAAATTTAAAGTTTTGCCACATTTTAAGCTCAAACAATTGTAAATACTCTTGATTAAAAAAGCGAATCATATCCATGTGTACCATTATATACTACTTTGTATGTTTATACATCTGTATTGATAATGAACTGATCAGTATAAACCAGGTATTCAAGCAATTAACTCAGTTGTTATTTTTACTAGTTTTGTTTAATTTCCCTACTGTAAATTACCATACTTTAATATTTGGAGACTAGAAGTATTAAAATAGATATGAGATGTATGAGAAAGTATATATCTAGATATAAATAAATATCGTATGATTATTCTAAAGAATATTGTTAAAGATAATAAAAAATTACTCTTACGTTGGTACACTTAGTTGTGTAAGTCGAATACACGTTTCACTTGGAGAAATAGCGCTTGTTGTACTGTCGCCTACGCTAATTGGGCGTCTATGCATATCTTTTTAAGAAAATAATATAAATGTTAGTAAATGATTTTTCAATAATAAAAACACAAAAATCTGGGTTATCTACATTAATTACCTAAAGCATATCTTGGTAAACTCGATCCACGCGAAGTTGCACCTCCAGAATATTTTGCTCTTGGCATATGTTGATCTTCAAAATTGATATTCGAAATTTGTTTTTTTAGTTGATATTTGACTCCACCATGCGTCATCATTTCAAATCCACTTGGGACACTTCTCTGTTTAAAAATTAATTTACTGACGTGTATTTATTACTTAATTTACTTCAACTTACCTCGTCAAAGCTTTTTGAACGTAAAGTCTTTTGCGTTTTTTGTTCAAACTGAAATATTAAAAGGTAATAATCCACGTGAATTTTATGGCTTATTTTAATTCCTTATAAATCTAACAATAAGACACGCTGTGATGTGTAACGTTCTGCGTTACTTAATACGACTATTGGCTGTGGGCACAATTGTCGAGACTAGATTGAAAACTCGACTATAGTTGAGTTTTAAATTCGTCCCGTGATGTTGGGCATTTTTATCACATTGTCGCTAGTCTCGACAACTGTGCACATAGCCATTACTGTTTGAAATTGAATGCACTATAGGCCACAAAAGTAGGGTACTTTTTTCATAGAAATTGCTATTATATTTATAACTAGCTTTTGCCCGCGGCTTCGGTGGCGCCAAGTTTGGTTTTGATTGATAAGTTTTAGTTTTAGCGTTTTAATTTTAGGTTCAAAGAATATAGTCTAATAGAAAAAAGACAATACAAAACAGACAATATTCTTCACTAATCTATTAGTGACAAAACCACCAAACTACTGGGCGAGCTTACGTGTGAGCAAGCTACGTAGAATTGCCCATGTGAGAAGCAGTTTTCTCTCAAGTCTATTCCCGCAAATTTTAGTGTCTGCCCTTGAGACTTGTTTATAGTCATTGTGGAGAAACTGTAATCGTTTGAATTCGAACAGAAGATCATTCGGAATTCGTGGTATAATTACAGTTTCCCCTTGCGCACACCCAATTGTGGCTTTAAATTGAACAACTTTTGTAATTAACATTTTTTTGATAAACTCAATATTTCAAATGAAATTTTAACTCTTTTTTTTTTTTCTAAATCTAGTAGTTAATTAGAGATTTTGCTAAAACTATTCATTTTATTGGAAAATGCATGAGTATAAAAAATATTACATTTTATAAGAGGAACATATTTTATGTGAACAATTAGCTTCTATCTCTTAAATCGTTAAATTGATAATAAAATTTTATTCAAAATTCTACTATATCAGAAAACGTGTCTTCTAAACGGTATGAGATACAAGAAAATTGTTCAAACAAAAAATATTTATTCGAGTCGAAAATGAGCAAAAAATACTCCTAACAAAACCTAAACACGAAGCAAATCAAATTCCAAGTTCAAAGCAGAGTTCACAAAAGAGAAAATAAAAACCAAACAACTAATCCGGAACACAAAGCAAATCTTAAACCTTATGCAAACAAAGAGATTAAATTATTAGTCAAATTCGTTTGTTCGTCAATAAATATATCCGTTAACAATGTATAAAGTATCGTATGTGATACAGGTTGAAGCGCCCATTTACCACCGGATTTTAAAATACTATTAACGCCATCTATCGATTCTTAATGGAACTAAATTTGTTATTTAAATCAATACAAAAATATAGACGAATTGAGAACCATCCTCCTTTTTGGAGTCGGGTTAAAAATTATAATAAATTAGGAATTTTTAGAATTTTTTTGTTGTTCAAGTTTAATAAATTTCAAAATTGATGACATTTACGCGATCAACGTCCCGACAAACTTTGAAAATTACACTCATGTTGATTTTTAGACCATTTACCTCTTTTCACCCAAAAGATTCATTCGCAGGAGTAATCGATACATCTATCGTATATGATTTCTCTATACAAATTTTGTACCCCCGTTACACCCTTTTAGGGGTTGAATTTTTAAAAATCCGCTGTTAGCGGATGCCTAAATCATAATAACTATTTGTGTGCCAAATTTCAGCCCAATCCGTTCAGTGGTTTGAGCTATTTGTTGATAGATCAGTCAGTCAGTCTCGGTTTCCTTTCATATATACAGATGAACAACTTTTACCTGAAGCATTTTTTTTCAAAAACTATTATAAACTTTGAAAATAGAACGCTACTTTCTTGGCTATGTGTACAAATGATGCCATAATGTGCTGATTTTCGTTGCGTGTGCATAACGAAATGCAGTGAAATGAGGCTGATATATATTCAGTTTTCATTGATTCACTGCAACCATTCGCAAACAACTGACCAACGAATACAAACGGCACATTTACTTCTCTTTGTACGAATTTCAAATCAAAAATTAATTAATTTAACTATGCTCACATCCCTAATTGAGATGTGGGCATAGAGGATTCCATTATCTGATGATTACAGCATATAAATCTTATAAGAAACGTTACATTAAAACTGTACCATTCGTGTTTGTAATCGTGGTATAGCTGAACGACAAGATGATTCAGAACTTGTATTTGCAGAATGTTTTCCTTTTGACATTATAGGTATTCCACTCTTCGTACTCATATTGTCACTCGCTGTTTTTGGACGCTCCATTGTATGTTTTATATCAGAATTATGAAATTTAAATGAGAATTGTGTTTTTTTTTTTTAAATTTTTAATCCAAGTTACTCACAATGTTCCTCTTGGATGAATTGCGTTTATAAAAATGTTTTGAATCAACAACACAAAGATAGTTGGGAACAATTAAAATACTAGAAACATAATAGGAATTCGTTTGAATTTGGTATTAATATAGTAAAAATTGATTATGATAACATTAGATCACGTCCCCATTAGGTCACATCCCCATCCCCTAAAAGCCAAACCGCTGTTTTTGAAAATCTAAAAATCAACAATATACTATATATATATATAAATTGAAAGGAAAATAATTTCAACTAAATAGGCATTACTAGTTTACGAGTAATAATCTACTTATATTTAGTTGGGTCTGTATACGTTTATGTATATAGCTTATACCCGCGGTTTCACTTGCGTTCAATGGTTCAATCTCCGGCTCCCGTTGCGAGATAAAGTATGTACCAGTCATAAGTCGTAATCATAAGCTTTTAAACAGAAAGTTTCATCAAAATCACAGTTTTATAACAGTAGAAAAGAGATTTATACATTATATTTGAATGCTGACTACGGAACCCTGCACTGCGCCTTGACCGGCTTTGTTGTAAGAAAAAACTATAAATTATAATTAATCATGCTGTTTTTCCAAGATTTAGAAGATTGTAGTATGATTTCGTATCTTTTTAAAGTTTACCATATGTTAAGTAAAACATCCATGCATTAATAGATACATTTACCATATTTATTTATAAATAAATTATAGTTAAATTTCGTTTAAATTCAAAATAAATTTTGGTATTTTTTAATGATTTTGCTATATATTAAAAACCCGATCCGAACTTAAAATATGATTAATAAACTAACAGTTGAATAATAATTTTATAATTTAGAATTGTCATAGTAATATTAAATTTTATATGAAATATTCATGGATTTCTTTGATTTTGAAATAAAAACTATCAACTTGATATTATGGAATAATAATTTATTCATAAAAAATCTTTTACAAGAAACATGTGTGATAACATAAAATAAGTTTAATCATCTAAAATATCATCCAACCATTGTTCTAGATCAACAGACGTATGGGTCACTTTTTTTGACTCTTTAGTAGTTTCTTCAAGTAAATTGCCATCGACAACATTATCCATACCCAATTTGGAATTATTTTCAGTATAATTAGACTCCGATAACTCGTTTTCTACGCATAATAAGGATTTTTGTTAATAATATTTAATTTTTTTAATAGTAAAGATTGTTAAAGCAGGCTAAATGTTTATGTCGATAAAAATGTCAAAATTAGTCGTATTTTTATTACTTTTTGAAAAATTACAAGTGTTATTTTCAATTTTCTTTAATATACATTCACATATAAAAATTCAACATTTTATTAATTCATATAAATAAGATTTTTACAGTATAATGATTTAATTAAAATATAAATGATAAAAAATTTGTAACAATAAATTCAAGGTAATTTTATTTTATTGTAATCTATTATGCACAATTCATATTCCGAAAAAAATAGCAAGGATGTGCCATATACAATATGTCTATTAACATAGACCCAATAGGAACATTGTGTAGTACATCTATCACTGTCCATATGCAGCGCACCATGATACGGTGCACTCTTACACCCAAATTCACAGATATTTGTAGAGTGCAGTTTCGGTGGAACAAGGCTGTCCACATCATCGCTCACTGTGCACAGACAGTGATAAACATATCCCTGTCTGTATACATATCAATGAATACATATTCTGCATTCTACAAATGTCTGTGAGTAACAGAGTGCGCTGTATATGGACAGCGATAGATACATTGTTTCCAGATTGGGTGTAGTTTAAAAAACACACGGTATATGCCTTTACAATATATATATTTTTCATGTATTTCCAAAAAATTCTAAAGTCTTATTTGCGTACCTTAAAAATTTGTTATCAAATCATAAATAAAAGTAATAGGCATCTGAGTTCGAATTAATTCTTTATGATTATACTAGCCGTTATCCGTCCGCTTCGCTGAGCGTAACTTAATACTTAGTAATAATTTATCTAGAGCACGAAAGTGCGTAAGGCCGAGTTTAAGGGGTTTTTGACCTTCGTGCTTACAGTGCTATTACTTCTTAATTTAGACGATTTTTTCAATTACTATAACTTTTGAACGAAAAGAGCTACAGTGGTGAGTTTGAAACTATTTACCAAGAAAATTAATGAAGGGTAAATTGATTAAATGTAAGAAAAAATTTGGTTTAAATATATTTCGTAAGTTTTCCCTGTATGTTTTAAAATTTTATAACCTGGCAAGTTATCCTTTCTTTTGTTTCAAATATTTTTAAACTTGCCGCGTTATAAAATTTTAAAAACATACTAAGGGAAAACATACGAAATAAATTTCAACCAAATTTTTTCTTACATTTAATCAATTTACCCTTCATTAATTTTCTAGGTAAATAGTTTACAGAGCTATATACTTGGTAAATAGCTCGGCCCTTTAATGGGATATCATCACTTTTTAAGGAGCAACTATTATATGAAGTATCTCCCCGAAAACTAGACCCTTTTTTACATTTATGTTTTTGATCGAATTGCTGTTAATGATCAATCGAATTTTATGGCTTTTATGTAAAATTATCTATACAATATACAATTTTAATTTCATATTTTGCTCCAATTCCTAGAACAATTATTTGTTAGAGACACGCACCAAATTAGCAACGAGTAATATATCTTTGACACCATATCCCGGAGATAGTTACGAATAGCTAATTCATACTGATGATGACTGACGACGACTACTTTGTAGTCGAAATACGTATTTATAAAATAAAAATAATTGTTCTAGGAACTGGACACCTTATGGTTAATTAATGACTTACTTAAATGCTTACATACCTTCGAAAGACACTACATTTTTTTCTTGATTAATTGATTTTGAATCGCCAGTTTTCAATTCTAATAAGTCTTCAACATCTAATAATACATTAACTTTTTGACTGTTACTGACAAATTGTTCTGCAAATTCATCAATGTCTTCAACACTATCATTGCTATCATCATTGTTCATGACCTGATCATCGTCAATTGCTTGATCATTAGTTATATCTTTATCAACTTTAGTTTCTAATGTATTTTGAGTTTGTTTTGTTTTCTTCTTCTCGTTAACATTTAATTTATTCTGATATCGAACTGCATCGTTATTCATATGAACAATTTGATTTTGCTATAATAAAATTTACATCTTCATTGAATTTGTTATAAAATTTCTAATAGTGCTGCGATTCACGAAAATAATATAGTTACAATTTACAATTTTATAGGTCATTATTTAAGGATGTCCAGTTTTATTAACATTCACTAAATGGTTGTTGAAAAAAAAAATTATAAATAGAAATATAAAAAAATCGGTCTTTGTCACTTACACGTATATGTATGCATATGGTAGAGATGCAAAAAATTTTCATATTTGTTATTTCTTATTTAAAGTTTAACATTAATGTTTAGCAGTCACGTTTGTATTTTAGTTTAATCTAACCTGAACTAAGCTTATCGGTAGTTTGCGATGAGCGATAAATAATAATGTTTCGATTTTTTGCAGGACAAGTGTTTATTATAGTAATTTAGTGAAAAACTTTACATCATTTTGTTGGTTTTTTTGTTAATATAAAAAATGCCTAAATTATAGTTTCTTTTAAATATTTGTGGTCGTAAGTTTCTTGCTATTAATTGTTTATTAATTAAATTAAATACTGATATGAAAAAATTAACTCGTCAACCAGGAATCGAACCTCGGGCCTCTGGATATCTAGTCCAGTGTGCTATCCATTACACCAAAGACGATTGTGTGTAACGGCCAATTTTTTTCATATTATTCCAATTTTTTTAATATATATATTTTTTATATATTTATTAGACAGTACTGAACTTCTGTTGAAGTGAAATTTTTATTTAATATTTGTTTATTTGTGTATACTTTCGTGTCAACATACAAGTGTTTGTCCAAATACCTTTCGGTTACGTATGGACAAACTGTAGGAGACTATAGCGTATACCCGACACATTTCATTGTCATTGAATTTATTAATTAAATTAAATACTGATATGAAAAAATTAACTCGTCAACCAGGAATCGAACCTCGGGCCTCTGGATATCTAGTCCAGTGTGCTATCCATTACACCAAAGACGATTGTGTGTAACGGCCAATTTTTTTCATATTATTCCAATTTTTTTAATATATATATTTTTTATATATTTATTAGACAGTACTGAACTTCTGTTGAAGTGAAATTTTTATTTAATATTTGTTTATTTGTGTATACTTTCGTGTCAACATACAAGTGTTTGTCCAAATACCTTTCGGTTACGTATGGACAAACTGTAGGAGACTATAGCGTATACCCGACACATTTCATTGTCATTGAATTTATTAATTAAATTAAATACTGATATGAAAAAATTAACTCGTCAACCAGGAATCGAACCTCGGGCCTCTGGATATCTAGTCCAGTGTGCTATCCATTACACCAAAGACGATTGTGTGTAACGGCCAATTTTTTTCATATTATTCCAATTTTTTAATATATATATTTTTTATATATTTATTAGACAGTACCGAACTTCTGTTGAAGTGAAATTTTTATTTAATATTTGTTTATTTGTGTATACTTTCGTGTCAACATACAAGTGTTTGTCCAAATACCTTTCGGTTACGTATGGACAAACTGTAGGAGACTATAGCGTATACCCGACACATTTCATTGTCATTGAATTTATTAATTAAATTAAATACTGATATGAAAAAATTAACTCGTCAACCAGGAATCGAACCTCGGGCCTCTGGATATCTAGTCCAGTGTGCTATCCATTACACCAAAGACGATTGTGTGTAACGGCCAATTTTTTTCATATTATTCCAATTTTTTTAATATATATATTTTTTATATATTTATTAGACAGTACTGAACTTCTGTTGAAGTGAAATTTTTATTTAATATTTGTTTATTTGTGTATACTTTCGTGTCAACATACAAGTGTTTGTCCAAATACCTTTCGGTTACGTATGGACAAACTGTAGGAGACTATAGCGTATACCCGACACATTTCATTGTCATTGAATTTATTAATTAAATTAAATACTGATATGAAAAAATTAACTCGTCAACCAGGAATCGAACCTCGGGCCTCTGGATATCTAGTCCAGTGTGCTATCCATTACACCAAAGACGATTGTGTGTAACGGCCAATTTTTTTCATATTATTCCAATTTTTTTAATATATATATTTTTTATATATTTATTAGACAGTACTGAACTTCTGTTGAAGTGAAATTTTTATTTAATATTTGTTTATTTGTGTATACTTTCGTGTCAACATACAAGTGTTTGTCCAAATACCTTTCGGTTACGTATGGACAAACTGTAGGAGACTATAGCGTATACCCGACACATTTCATTGTCATTGAATTTATTAATTAAATTAAATACTGATATGAAAAAATTAACTCGTCAACCAGGAATCGAACCTCGGGCCTCTGGATATCTAGTCCAGTGTGCTATCCATTACACCAAAGACGATTGTGTGTAACGGCCAATTTTTTTCATATTATTCCAATTTTTTTAATATATATATTTTTTATATATTTATTAGACAGTACTGAACTTCTGTTGAAGTGAAATTTTTATTTAATATTTGTTTATTTGTGTATACTTTCGTGTCAACATACAAGTGTTTGTCCAAATACCTTTCGGTTACGTATGGACAAACTGTAGGAGACTATAGCGTATACCCGACACATTTCATTGTCATTGAATTTATTAATTAAATTAAATACTGATATGAAAAAATTAACTCGTCAACCAGGAATCGAACCTCGGGCCTCTGGATATCTAGTCCAGTGTGCTATCCGTTACACACAATCGTCTTTGGTGTAATGGATAGCACACTGGACTAGATATCCAGAGGCCCGAGGTTCGATTCCTGGTTGACGAGTTAATTTTTTCATATCAGTATTTAATTTAATTAATAAATTCAATGACAATGAAATGTGTCGGGTATACGCTATAGTCTCCTACAGTTTGTCCATACGTAACCGAAAGGTATTTGGACAAACACTTGTATGTTGACACGAAAGTATACACAAATAAACAAATATTAAATAAAAATTTCACTTCAACAGAAGTTCAGTACTGTCTAATAAATATATAAAAAATATATATATTAAAAAAATTGGAATAATATGAAAAAAATTGGCCGTTACACACAATCGTCTTTGGTGTAATGGATAGCACACTGGACTAGATATCCAGAGGCCCGAGGTTCGATTCCTGGTTGACGAGTTAATTTTTTCATATCAGTATTTAATTTAATTAATAAATTCAATGACAATGAAATGTGTCGGGTATACGCTATAGTCTCCTACAGTTTGTCCATACGTAACCGAAAGGTATTTGGACAAACACTTGTATGTTGACACGAAAGTATACACAAATAAACAAATATTAAATAAAAATTTCACTTCAACAGAAGTTCAGTACTGTCTAATAAATATATAAAAAATATATATATTAAAAAAATTGGAATAATATGAAAAAAATTGGCCGTTACACACAATCGTCTTTGGTGTAATGGATAGCACACTGGACTAGATATCCAGAGGCCCGAGGTTCGATTCCTGGTTGACGAGTTAATTTTTTCATATCAGTATTTAATTTAATTAATAAATTCAATGACAATGAAATGTGTCGGGTATACGCTATAGTCTCCTACAGTTTGTCCATACGTAACCGAAAGGTATTTGGACAAACACTTGTATGTTGACACGAAAGTATACACAAATAAACAAATATTAAATAAAAATTTCACTTCAACAGAAGTTCAGTACTGTCTAATAAATATATAAAAAAAATATATATATTAAAAAAATTGGAATAATATGAAAAAAATTGGCCGTTACACACAATCGTCTTTGGTGTAATGGATAGCACACTGGACTAGATATCCAGAGGCCCGAGGTTCGATTCCTGGTTGACGAGTTAATTTTTTCATATCAGTATTTAATTTAATTAATAAATTCAATGACAATGAAATGTGTCGGGTATACGCTATAGTCTCCTACAGTTTGTCCATACGTAACCGAAAGGTATTTGGACAAACACTTGTATGTTGACACGAAAGTATACACAAATAAACAAATATTAAATAAAAATTTCACTTCAACAGAAGTTCAGTACTGTCTAATAAATATATAAAAAATATATATATTAAAAAAATTGGAATAATATGGAAAAAAATTGGCCGTTACACACAATCGTCTTTGGTGTAATGGATAGCACACTGGACTAGATATCCAGAGGCCCGAGGTTCGATTCCTGGTTGACGAGTTAATTTTTTCATATCAGTATTTAATTTAATTAATAAATTCAATGACAATGAAATGTGTCGGGTATACGCTATAGTCTCCTACAGTTTGTCCATACGTAACCGAAAGGTATTTTGACAAACACTTGTATGTTGACACGAAAGTATACACAAATAAACAAATATTAAATAAAAATTTCACTTCAACAGAAGTTCAGTACTGTCTAATAAATATATAAAAAATATATATATTAAAAAAATTGGAATAATATGAAAAAAATTGGCCGTTACACACAATCGTCTTTGGTGTAATGGATAGCACACTGGACTAGATATCCAGAGGCCCGAGGTTCGATTCCTGGTTGACGAGTTAATTTTTTCATATCAGTATTTAATTTAATTAATAAATTCAATGACAATGAAATGTGTCGGGTATACGCTATAGTCTCCTACAGTTTGTCCATACGTAACCGAAAGGTATTTGGACAAACACTTGTATGTTGACACGAAAGTATACACAAATAAACAAATATTAAATAAAAATTTCACTTCAACAGAAGTTCAGTACTGTCTAATAAATATATAAAAAATATATATATTAAAAAAATTGGAATAATATGAAAAAAATTGGCCGTTACACACAATCGTCTTTGGTGTAATGGATAGCACACTGGACTAGATATCCAGAGGCCCGAGGTTCGATTCCTGGTTGACGAGTTAATTTTTTCATATCAGTATTTAATTTAATTAATAAATTCAATGACAATGAAATGTGTCGGGTATACGCTATAGTCTCCTACAGTTTGTCCATACGTAACCGAAAGGTATTTGGACAAACACTTGTATGTTGACACGAAAGTATACACAAATAAATTAATTGTTTAGTTAGGAATACATAGTTAAATACCGATTATTAGTTCTAGAATTAAAATTTTCTTACATTTATAGGATTTATCAATAGATTCCCGGACCATATTGACAAAGGTTCAAGAATGCCTTATTTTTGTTTTTATTTTTTAGTGTCATGTACTAAAACCTTGCAAATTAAAAAAAAAAATACTTTTTGCAGATAATACTTCGTTGCAAATATAGAGATATGGATAACTTATTTCATTGATTAAAACCGTTTAAAATATTTAAAAATTGTTTTCTAATAAAATTTCTAGTTAAAATAATTGTTCGCTTCCTTTTGTTTTCAATATTTTTTTAAATATATCGTACTTTTGTTCTTACATTGAATAAAACAGGATCCATACAGTGCCTCTCATAAAATGGGATACTTAAAATTCCATCATTAATTGTTTTTAAATTTAATGAAAAATATTCACTATAGTGCGATTTTACTTTCACATCCCAATGTTTTTCCGATTTAAATTGAAAATGACCACCGCCGGATATTGGAGCTTGTAACAGTGAGGAAAAATCAGCAGCTGTAGAGAAATCATCTTCATCGTCTCTTTTTTCATATCTTGTCCAATTACTAGAAATTTCTCGTTTAGAATATTTTGATGAATCTGTTAATTTATTTATTTCATCAGTTTCTTTTTTAAGATTTGAAAAGTCTACCTCAACTACTTCATTATTTGTGGTTGTAGTGACGTTTGTGGAAATAATTGGTTTTGGCCTTCGCTCACGTTGTTCTTTAGGATTTGATTCTACAGTTTTCGAATCTTTTGAGTTCTTATTTTCACTGAAAATGCAAAAATTTAAATTTACTAAATCTGATAAAATTTTATCTTCTAAGTAGTATTCTTTCAAGAACTCTTTAATAATTCCAAATTTAACTTCAAATTTCGGATATGCTGCCATGAATATTGGCAATGGACGAACATTTATAGCAATGACTTGAATCAATTTATTTAAAAAAAAAACTGGCTAGTCTAGACAAAAATAGCTTCAAACAAAAGTTGTATGCATTTAAAGAAAGAAATTTTATTTAAATCATATTCATTTAACACACCCTCCCCCAGTAAAAAAGGGTGGAATTGTTTGGGAAAGACCACAGGAAAAAGTCCTTTTCGTCCTTGAAATCCTTAATCCAACCCAACCCCCCGACAATTTACTATTGTAAACAATTTTTTTACAATATTTAAAAAAAAATAATTTTTGAATAATGATTTCAAGGACGAAAAGGGTTGGGTTTGGTTGAGTACCCAACCGAAGTGTGAGTTTGGTTGGGGTAGTTTAGCGGGGGGTTGGTTTCCAATTTAATATTGTAAAAAAATTATTTTTTCGTAATAACCCTTAAAAATAAAATGTTTGAATTTCAAGGATTTCAAAGACGAAAAGAACTTTTTCCTCCTTGGAATCACTTCTTATGGCCCTAACAAACCTTTTTCACCCATTTTTACTGGGGGGTTACGAATAAGATCCAATTTTCCAGCTCTTAATGTAATGGAATTTTGCCCATTATAATTTTAAATTGCAGCTGTAAAATACACTCATAAAATAACAGCTCGTAAACTCATTTTATTTCTTAATTATCAAAAGTAATAACAAGCATGTCAGAATATGAACAATTAAAATGCTTTGTGTATAAGATTATTACAAAAGAGATAAAAAATTACTGTTTAATGAATAGTACCTATCCCGTAAGAAATTTCTGGTCCCATTGATAACTGACCACTTTGGTCAAGACGTCTGGTGGCCAAAAAAGAGGCCAGTTTTAGTATGCCGGCCCAGATCTCTAATATAGTTTATAGTTTCTATAGAAATACCTGCATTAACAAAATTTTGGAAATTTATCTCTCAATAAATTTAAAATATAAAAAATCGACCGTGTCTTTAGCGTGAAGCGTTTAAAGCCATTATAATATATTTTTCATCGGTAATACCCCGAGTTGGTCGGGTTTACGTGTTTTTTGCTCCCGTACTAAAAGGCGTTCTATATATTTTACATATTTTGGCAAAAACTAAAGTACTAGTTTGGAATAGTTACCTTATTTAATTTCAATAGTTAAGCATTATGTTAACTATTTCAACCGAGTACTACAATCTTTCACTTCATCGATCATACCCCGAGTTGATCGGGTTTGCGTATTTTTGGGCCCCCGCACTAAAAGGCGTTGTAATAGTTGTCGGTTGGAATAGTTACCTTATTTAATTTCAATCGTTTTTGCCACAGTATCTGAATGTTAGTTTAATCTAAATTTTAACTCACGCTGGAGACCCGCCTGTGTCCGAATAGCACGGCCCAAAATCGACATTTAAAAAGTCAAAATTTAGAAAACATTATTATTTTACATTTTATTAATTATTATTTTTATTAATAAAATTTTATAGACAAACTTAGTTTGTCTATGAATGATTTTATGAACAGCTATACCAAAAATGTTTTTATAAGCAATAATTCAAATCAAAACAAAGTTGAGATTAAATGCAAGGTATAAATATATATATATATATATATATATATATATATATATATATATATATATATATATATATATATATATATATATATATATATATATATATATATATATATATATATATATATATATATATATATATACATGTTTATTATCAATTTCACTAGAAAACATACGTTAAAATTTTTACCGTTTTTTATTAGATTTATTCATACTTTAAAATTTTTTCTTACATATTACTCAAAAATTTTTTAATTATTCAATAAAATCAACAGCATTTTTAAATAATGCTTTGCAAACAATCATGTGCACATTAGGTTATGGACACAATACTTAAATTACCAATCAAAATATTCTAACCAAATTGATGCTAGTCTAATCGATTTGACAAGTTCAGTGAAAAAAACATAAAAACAGTATTTAGTTAACAATTTCGAATATTTAAAAAACAAGTAAATAAAGAATAATTTTATGACGTCCAAGGTAAACTATATAAGTTTTAATATATTTGTATGCTTCTGTATAAACTATAAATATGATTTTTTAAAGAGGTTATCCTTATCGAAAACTGACGAATTTGACACTCAAATAAGTAAAAGTTTGTCATGGATTTTACGCCACGGTGCACATAAATTACAATTACCAATTAATAGCGAAGGGTTTATCGACTTAGTGACTGTAATTTCATCAGGACCCCTTTTTGGTAAATGTACCCTTGAAGATATACAAAGAGTTGTAAACAATAGTAATAAACAACGCTTCACAATACGACAGAATTGTTTTACAAATAAGTTAGAAATTCGTGCAAATCAAGGACATTCTATTGAGGTAAATGTGGGATGATTCAAGTTTTATTTTACTTCTATACATATTAGCAATACAAATATTTATTGTGAGAGATAATATAATTTTATGAATCCTAAGTAGCTAAAAGGGTATTTAACACTTATTCAATAGATTCAAAGTCACTGTCTCAATCAAAATAGTAGTTATAGCAATTTTGAAATTTTATAATTGTATATGGGTTATTATTTTATAATCGGCCGAAACAGGTGCCCAGCATTGTTCCATAATTTTAATATATTTAAACTTATAGTATTTTTTTAACTGTAGTACAATATTTTGTTCATATATTCACACACTTTGGTAAGTTTATGTTTGGTTTAGTTATCAAAAAAAAAAATGTCATTTCGGGAGCTTACGGTTTCCGGGACGCCGCGATCGGGCGACGGATTCTTATAGAACTCGTCAAATAAGACGAAAATAAATATTAAAATTTTTCGATATCTCGTCTAGTTTTCGAGATATCGAATTTCAAAATGTTAATTTTTACTATATCTGAAATATATTGTCCAAAAACAAATAAACCCAACCAACTCGGGTATGACCGATGAAGTGGTTAACATCATCGACCATAATATAACAAACTCGGATTTGCGTTTTAATAAATACGTTAAGTTGAAAAATTTCCGCGATCCGACGACGGAAAAATATAAAATAAAAATGTTCGATATCTCGCTTCGTTTTCAAGGTATCGAATTTTATTAATGGAAATGTTTAACATTGTTCTTCTTGAGCGGCAAAAGACGTCATGCCGGTAGTTGCTCTGGTATCATTTACTGAATGTGACGTGCTCGTGTTTGTCGTTGATACACTTTGCCATTTACCTGTGAGGCAATTATGATTCCTGCTGGATAGTGTCATTTTCCTATCGAATTTTGCAAATATTGCTCTAAAATCCAATAAGGTGCATGGATTTGATACTTTTTAGATAACTAGACTTATAGATATTAAAACTTTATGAAAAACGACAAAAAATATAATAAAATTTCTGTACTCCTTTTCGGACGATTATCAAATATTGACCCATATAGGTACATCATCTGGCTAATTTTTCGATAAGTTTTTTTTTTAAATCAATAGTAAGAAAAACATTAATGAATCAAATTTTAAAAAAATTGGCCCCGTACCGAATTTTCTGTTATGCAGTCCAAAATGGATGATGCTATTAATAATATTTGGACAACCGTTTCTCGATCATACCGCCCTTATTTTGCATGCTCGTGAGCCATCAATCCTCGCAACTTTTTTAAATTCGTGTAAAGTTACTATTTGATGATACGTATTTCCAAAAATTGCTAAATATTAGTCTCAGTTAAATAGATTATCATGATTACAGAAATTTCTGATAGCAAAAATAGTCTGATTTTCAAAAGTAGGTAGCCCCAACTCCTTTAAAGAATAAGGTATAACAGCTATGTAATATTTTTAGACTGTTACTTCATTAGAATTAATACCAATTACATCAGATTTTAAATCGAACGTAATTCACGGCACATATCGCCGATTCTGGCCAAAAATAAAACAAATTGGGTTGAGTCGAATGAATAGAATTCATATACACTTTGCAACCGCTGTACCAGATGATAAAGAACATGTTGTAATTAGTGGAATGCGAAGTCATTGTGATATTCATATTTATATTGATCTTCCTAAAGCATTAGAAAGTGGTATGCAATTTTTTATATCTGAAAATAAAGTGATATTAAGCCCGGGTAATGAAGATGGAATTATTGAACCAAAATATTTTTTAAAAGTTATTGACGCGAAAACAGGTAAATATCCATATTTGTTTTCACATCCATAGTAAAAACTGAAATAACAAGTTTGAAGAACATACAAAAATTAACAAATTTTATAATCAAACTAGCATTACCCGTTGCGACTTCGACCGCGAAAATTGTATAAAGATCTTATAACTTAGTAAGATAATATTTATCCCCGTCAAGGGCTGATTTTCTTAAAATTCTGTTACACACATTTATTTGTTTATTTGTAAATACCAATTTTCATGTCTCCAGCTTTAAATACAAACGGGCCCTCAATACAAACTTTCACAGTGGATTTCACCACCACCCCCTTAGAGGTTTATTATTCGAAAAACACAAACACGTATTTCTTTGTTTATTATTAATAGCCGAACTACTAATTTTCGTGTCTCTAACTTATATGTAGATCAAGTTTAGTTCCGTTTTTTTATGTATAGATTTCATGTTATGTAACAATTTATAGTGTAATATAATTTTTATAAAAATGTCTGCATTAACAAAATTTTGGACATAAATTGTTTGTCGAGAAATTTAAAATATAAAAAATTGACGTTTGAATTATAAAAATTAAGAAAAAACTAATTCGCCTATTTCATCCCCTTAGAGGGCGATTTTCGAAAAATCATTTTTAGTGCACTTCTACGCTGTCTAAAGAACATATCTTCCAAATTTCATGTTTCAACTACAATAGCTTTGGCTTGACGATGATGAATCAGTCAGAACATGTTATTTTATATGTATAGATTAAATATATGATAATTTTGTGAAACTTTGACTTAGTTGATTTGACTTATGTTCTCTGGTCCCGAGGGAAGACGTAGAGCTTCTTTCCCCTTGGGGGTTTTATTCTAGAGCTTCTAATGCAATGTTGTTTTATGTTCTGAGTGTGAGCCCGATCGAACCCTACTTTCGTTGTTTGATGCCTATGTTCACTGGCGTTTGATGACATAGGTTCTACAAGATTTCATTGGAGATCGAGTTGGGCCAGTATATGTTGAGGATGTGCCATAGACAACGACTTATGAACGTTTGTAGTTGTCTGTTTATTGTTTGGGACACTTTCCATGCTTGACATCCATACAGAAGGACTGATTTTACATTGGTATAAAAAATTTTTAGCTTTGTTGTGTCTCAAAACTATATTGATCTTTAAAGGCTAAAATAAATTTATATTTTTCAGTTATTTTTATAAAATAACTAAATCATAATCATAGCGTAATCTACTTTTTGCAAAGGAAGTTTATAAGATTAAAACAGTAGCGATTAATTGTTACATTTTTGTTTCAGGATTACAATTATAATTGGAATATATTTTAAAATAATGAGTGCAAATTCAAGGGAAAACGATTTAATTGAAAACCGTACGGGAGAAAACGATGGAGGCGGAAAACCAAAACCATTTCCCAAGCCAGGATCTTTGAATAAAAGTCCTACTTTAATAATTACAGGTACATTTAAATTTATTCAGTAATAAGTAATAAGTTCTTCGATAAGTTTTCTCAGTAATTTTTGGAATCGAATTATAAGATATTTTGTCATATGTTCGTTACCTCTGTGTTAACAATTCGTGTGCCAGATTAAGTGGCGTATGTAGGTTTGATGCCGCCCTAGGTTATAAAATTTGGCCGTATTTTTGGCTACCACATTATATACAATTGTAAAATTGCCAATGCTTTGCGAGTAACTTAAATATTCTCTTTTTGTTTTTTCACCCTTAACAAGTAATTTATTGAATATATTTGGAGAGCAATATAATCTGGATTGTTTTTCAAATGCTTTTTTAATTAATTGAAATTAATTATTAAATAATTTTTTACTTGAAGGAGGTATATTTATATCAGTTAATAATTTATTTCTTCTCATTGTTTAAGTACAACTTCAGATTAAATATTTTGATATTGATATTCGTTTGGAAATAATCATACCAATATAGTCAATAAAAAAATTATTTTGTCGTCTCCATAATTCTGCTACCCTGGACTACAGCTTAATTAGCCCATATACAAATATACTCCTGATCAGATTTAACTATTTTATCTCAAAGTGGTTTACCATTAAATATATTTTTACGTTATGGGTAGTTTTTTCATATATTATCAATAGTTTTATAGTTAAAATAATTGGTACAGGACAGATATGAGGTATTTAGTAGTTAAAAAATATTATTAAGATAGGATAATTATTTTTCATAAGGTTCATTAAAAAAGTATTTGGCAAGTGATATACATTTTTACCTTATTTGCGTTTAAAAAAAGCTTTATTGATTTATATTAAGTCGTAATATAAAATTTTAATTTTAATTAGGATATCCTAAAACTGTAAAACGAGGAGCCTTTCAAAAATATCTTACATCATTTGGAAAAGTAAATAAATGTTACTTTTATCGTGACTATACAACAATACAATATATAACAGAAAATACATATAAAACACTTTTACAAAGTCCATTACGCTATGAAAATAATTTTCTAAAAGTAAAAATTGCGTCTCCAAATGAAATGCCAAAAAATGAAAATACCCCTGCCATAAATGAAATTAATCCCGTGAACATTATTAAACCATTACAATTGGTGAATAAATTAACTGAATTAAAAACGGCGGACGAGCAATTAATGTATTTTATGAAAGAATTACAACTTCCATATCAAGAAAGTAGGACAAATTGCTCGGCACTTTGTCAACATTTAGAATTAGCAATGAATCTATCGTTATTTAAAGGATGTCGTGCTATGCCGTTTGGATCAACTGTAACAGGCTTAGCATTTAAATGGAGTGATTTAGATATATTCATCCAAACTCCGTATACACCAAATAATCCAACAGACGCAACAGCATTAGCTGCAATGTATGTAAAGGAATCCAGGAGACCACTACTACGTCGTTCTGATTTATTTACAAAAGTTATACCTATCACAAAAGCGAAAACACCAATTGTTAAATGTATTCATAAACCAACGGGAATCAGTTGTGATATTAATTTTAAAAATATGCTTGGCGTTTGTAATAGCAGTTTAGTAAATTTCTTGTTAAATGCTGATGCTCGATTACGGCCAATGATGATGGTGATTAAATATTGGGCAAAAATCAATTATATTACTGGACCTGGTAAAATATCAAACTATGCGTTAGTGATGTTACTAATATTTTATTTACAACAAAATCCACATACAATATTACCAAATATTTCGCTGTTACAACATCCATCCTTCGATAAAATTATTGAAGGCTGGAATGCTGGTTATAATCATAACTTTTATTTTCATATAATGAATGGCGATTCAATACCGTATTTATTGTATGGTTTTTATGAATTTTATAGCACATACGAATTTTCAATGAAAGTTATATCACCATTTACAGGGGCTAGCATTTCTAAAACAATGTTTCACGATACTGAAAAATTAGAAAATATTTTTTGGCGATACAAAGCGATGGTTTTAAAAGATAATGTTAGTAAGTTAAATGTAGATTCTTGTATGTGTATACAAGATCCATTTGAACATAATCACAACTTGACAAAATCTGTAAATATAACAACAATTAAACATTTACAAAGATGTTGTACATTAGCTGCTCTTCTCTGTAAAAAAGCAATCGATTCACAATCAATAATATGTTTGTTGCCACAACTATTCAAAGAACAGCCTTTATCAACTCAAATAAGTGAAATAACAATATTACCTGGTACTCTATTAGAACAAAACATCGCTTCCACACCAAATCTGGTAAATTCAGAAGAACATCAACGAAAAATTTGGTATGAGCGTGTAAATGAAATTCTTATGCTAATATTAAAAAAAGTCATGAAGTTTGACATAAGTTTAACAAAATGTGAACAAATGAGTAAAGCACAAAGAACTGATCAAACCACCGATGTACATGACGATATTGTTGAATCATTTAACATCTCATGTACTGGGTATTATGTATTGCACCATTCCCGTAAAAATGCGTCAAAGAAAATTGGTAAAACATCATCAATGGGCTTAAAACATGAGATTGCGATATCTGAATATCTTCTTGAAAAGTTTTATAAAACACCGGCTATTGATAAAAAACCAATATTAGAAATGGATATTGTATTTACGGCACGTCGTAAACCAACTAGAATTGTTTTAGAAGTGAAAAATCGACAGGAACAATTAAAAAGTTATTTTATACCATGTTCACAATATTTACAAAGATGGTTGCCTTTATGGATGGAAAAATATTTACAAGAAAAAACTGAGGATATTTTAGCTCAAACTTCATCATAGCAAGGCAGACTGTAGGATGTTTATAAAATATATAATTAAATATAATTTTTACAAAATAATTATAAATAATGTAATGACTTATTATTTTAAAAAATGGTACCGTTAAAAAACTATTAAAAAAATAAAAGATTAAAAATAAAAATTATTTTATATTTTAAAATCGAATACTTATATTACAGTATTTAATGTCTTAAAGTGTGTGTGTTTATTTATAACATGGTATTATTTCATTAAAAAAATAAAAATTTAATAATAATAAAAATTTAAAAATAAAAAATTGAAATTGTATACAGAAAGAATAAATAAATTAGTTTACTTAAAAATGTCTACTAAATACTTAAAATTAAATGTTGGAATATTCTATTAAATAAATATTGATTTTTTAATGTATATTCATGTTTTAATTGATTAACAATTGGTTATTAAAATCCCGCTAATTGATTAAGTATGGGACTATGGTAATGTTCACACGCTTTTTTCAGAATATTAGAATTGAAATTTTTTTCATTCGGTTTTCGAAAAATGCTTCGAATAAAAGTTGTTCATTATAAATATACTAGCAACTTTTATTCTAAACATTTCCCCAAGAATCGAATGAATAATGCACAATTCAACTATAAAATTTTGAAAGAAAAAAGCTACTTTTGTGGCCAAACATTTTCTCTGATGAAACACTGAGAATCCAGGAATTTTAACGGAACACCTTGATTATTTTGAAGAAAAAATTATTGTTTACAAAATTATATAAGTCTAATATAATGCAAATACACAATTTGATTAAATTTCAATCAATAAAACAACACAGAGTTACTTGTGAAAATTTTATTGAAAGAGTAGACACATGCTTAAAGAGATTTAGTGGTTTACAGATTTTGATTCCAGCAAACTTGTTCTCCCAAAATTTATATATTGATATGCTGAACACTTAACGCGATCTGTTTCTTTATCACTCATTTATTAATAATAAGCATATAAACCGGATATCCTGCTCTATATGTCACGTCAAGTTGATTATAATTATTTATAGTGATTGACGAATTTCTTTGCATCGACTTATATATAATTTAAGAGAGCTATATAAATGTTTTAATTATTTTGTTTCATTATTTTTGACTCGGCACCATTTTAACAAAATTATTTCGCTGGTCCATGATATTCCTCCAATTAGAATTAATGTAGCCAAAATAATCACAGTAGTAATATCGTTTTTCGATATTAAGGCTGAAATAAAATTATTATAAATTTTCTAATCGTAATTTTGCTATTTTATTCATAAGTATTTTGACATGTTTTTTAACCCCTCCCCCTTACTATGAAATACTATGTTGATATTTAGTTCACCTACTTGTTTTATGTTACGTAAAATAAAATATATAGAAATAATTTATAATATATAACTTCCGCAGCAATGTATCAATCTAGCACCGGACTACTCATTCCTCCAACTTTTTTTACCCATCAACATTCTACTAGTCAGTTCAAGAAATTTTTAACAACCAAAAACATTTCGCCAGGCTTTAATTAACGTCGATTATTAGATCAATAATCACGTTAGGTATAATCTGTGTTACGTAATCCATGTAACATCCCATAACATAATAGCATACCTCTACCACTCGTAAAATATGTAACGTGGTTTATGGATAACCCGTAATACGTATATTAAGGACTTTTGAATACCTAGTATTTTTAATATTTTCACATTTACCTAATATAATTGGCAGTAAAACATTGAATATGCCGGTTGTAATCATGTAAATACCATATGCTGCAGGAAATCGTTTTTGAGAACAACTTTCGGCTATCGAAAGTGGTAATGGAACATGGATCCAACTTCGAAAAAATCCAACAGCAACTATTGCAATTGCGGCTACCATTAAGTCATCATTAAGTGCAAAAACTGAAAGAAAATATTAAGATAGACAATTGAGTTGATTTAATCATTACGATTAATATTTACCAAGTCGCATAACCCCTGCTGAAATTAATCCCAGTAAAACTAAATAACGGCTTTTTACAACAATAAAAATATTAAAAATCGTCTGAATTATTCTTGAAGTAAAGTCGCCACTCACTCCCAAAGTAAGTATAAATGCCGTGGTTTGGGAAGAAAATCCACGATTTAAAAGTAATAATGGCGTTAAATTTATTAAACAGATGTCTGTCACATATGCCAATGCACAACCAATTATTAGATTTACAAATTTTAAATCACATAATAATGTTAAATCCAAAGAATCAATAATCGTTTGCCTAAAATCAAATAGATTTAAACGATTGAAAACATTATGCGTTAAAATAACTTACAAAAGTGAAATGTTTTCTTGATTTTTTTCATTATTTGTCTCATTTGTTTTCTGTATTTGTATATATTTAGATTCTGAAAAATAAAATTAAAATTAATATATATTTTAGGAGCGGTTTATATTTTCTTAGAAGCTGACTGCGAATTAAATATTTACAGATGTTACATTAAAAAAAAAAGTTTCTCCAGAACTATTTTCCAAGCATTACATATAAATCGTTTGAAATTGAAAATAATTGCAACAAAGTAAGTCTATTTTCATAACCATACAAAACCATATCTCGGAATAACTAGAAGACAGACTCCCTCTGCCCTAAAATAATGTGGTGGATAAGTCTATGAATAGGAAATGGAAAGTTACAGCAGGTTGCAGATAAGTCAAACAAATGATAGGTCAACTTGTCTTATTGGCAAAAACCGGAAAGAGATGCTGGTTGGAGTACCGGTCACAAGAGGCATCTATCTCTCATAAGGTTAGAGGACAGTGCGATCTGCCCGGACTGTAACGGATTGGATGATACGCCCTCCCACCTTCTGGCAAAATGCCCTTACAGAGCCAAAATTAGATATTTAGCCTTCGGTTTAAACGAAATGGAGAAATCTGAGGGACAACAGCTAAAGTGGAGCTCTGTCCTGTCATTCGCAAAGGAGGCGAGTATGTTCGACAACGAACACAGGGCTAGAGGAAAAGAACTTGGCGTGGTAAAGGGGATTGGTTTCTTAGGAGTCAGTAAAAAAAAGTCTAAAAAGGCCTACCTGCCAGGCTGCGGCCTCCACTCTACTACTAATACTACTACTACTAAGGCCTTTTTTGTATTAAGTAATTACTAATTTACCTATTTCTGAATTCGGTGCTTCAAAATCTTGTACTTTTTTTACCATATGCCACTCAACTGGTTGAATTAATACTACTGCAAAAAATGCATTTAAACTGCCAGCAGCAAAACAAGCAGCTGTTCCTCGTTGTCCCAAATTTTCTATTAAATATTGAGTGATTGTTGGATATGTCAAAGTCAAGGCAGTAATCGCACCTTGCGATATGCTATTAACTAATGATCGTTTTTTTACAAAATATAAGTTAAAAGCTGTAAAAACAACAGGAACCATTAAACCATAACCCACTCCTAAAAATTTGTAAGTTGGTTACAATTTAATATTATTGATTGTTACATAGGGTCTAAAAGTCCACCTTAGTCAGGTCTTCACTATCGAACACCAACAATTTAGTTGAATTTGATAGATTTTGTGATCGAAAATATTAACCTGTTTGGTTGGTTTTCCACACTTCTACATTTTGGCAACAACAGATACGCTTGAAACTATCGATAAATTAAAATTTCTGATATTTTAATTAACTTTAAATATTACAGGTGTTCGATAAGAGACATTTGATTACTTTAGGCTCTTGTATTATTAAAATTACATACCCTGTATAAATCCAAATGTGAAAACTAATTGTGATACATTTTGTACAAATATACTCAAAAATGCGCCAGAAAAATAAATTAACGAACCAATAATCCCAATTAATCGTAATGGGTAATAAGATAAAAGTCGGTTTGTAAGTAATCCTAAAACGTAAATGATAATTTATTCAAAATTCATACGTAAGTTATATTATTAATTTTTTTAAGTTTACCCATAAATGAGAATGTAACACCAAAAACTCCATGAATAAAAGTGGTCGAAGTAATTTCATCACCATTTTCTCTTAAAAATTGGCCATAAACCAATCCAAAACATACATAAGTACTCATAGTGAATGACTAGAAAACAAAAATTAGTAAGTTAAATTCATAAAAACACCGAAAAGTAGTTATTAAAAACCAATTTTGGTTTGAAATATTTTTTGGAAAACCAGATAGATTGAGTTTGTAAAGTTAGAAAATGTTATAAATTGTGATTTTTATTTGTTTGTAACTAAAAATTGGATGAAATCACAAAATTAAATATTGAATAATACTTACAAACATTAAAACAAAGCCCAAAGCTACCATATAACCCCATCCACCATCTGGTGCTTCCAAAGTATACACCAGTTTTTCATCTTTTTTGGAATTACTTTTTAACTCCATGTTGTATATAGTGATAATTGTTGCGTATATTGCAACGAAAATACGATAGAAAACTAGTTCAAAGTTTGGAAATCACTTCAATTTAAGCTCATTTTCATCAAATTTAAAGTAAATGGAAATGGTTGATTACTATCTAGTTAACTTCCCCACTGCACGTGACAATTATCGCCTTTATACATTCAAAAATTATCTAATTGTCACGTTTATTAATAAAAATAAACAGAGACATATTTTTAGAGCACCTAGCATCGTCACGATAATTTAAAAACAATAGAGGGCTCAGAAGATGGAAGGGAAAAAAATGTGAATGTAATTTATGACTCTTAAATTGTATAAAAATTGCAAACTAGTTGACGATACTCTCATTAAGAATTATATTTTCTCATTAAAACATTGTTATTATCTAAAATCAACAATTTATACTAAATAAAAATGTTTCGTTAAACATTGTCGTTTACCCATCGTATAATTACTTGGTATAGTTCATTCACCGTTCAAGAGATCTGGCATGCAACTTTTATGCCCTGTATATATATAATATACACAATGGTATGTTAAGTTTAGTCCCGCCTTTATAACGGTTGAAAATATTGATCGCAGTCCATTTTCGCATATCCGGCTGTCTGATAACTCGATAACGGAAAGAGATAATTTGAACTGAAATTTTTTAAATGTGTTCTAGAGCTGAAAATTGAGTTTAAGTTCGTGAATGGGCAAAATCAGACCGTGTATCTTGAAAATATCCATCTTTGAAACCGTAAGAGGTAGAAAAAAATTTAAAGACAAAATATGTTTTTTTAAAATAATTTTTCTTTTTTTGATAAATTGAATAGTTTCGCCACAATTTCAGCTCAAATATACACTTCGTTTTATTCCTACTTGTATATGTTGAGACAGTAATAAAAAATCAAGTTTTCCAATTCGAAAGACATCGCCAAATTATGCCAAATTTTCTGTGGCATAAAAACTACCAAATTTTTAACTTTTTTTTATAAATACATCTCGCTATTCGCTGAATTTATTATTATAATTTGTTTTCTACACCCTCTAACATACTAAGACATTTTTGTCGAATTCTTAGCGAATTTTCGAAGAAAATGTCTCCAGAACCAATGGCTAACAAAAGATGTTATGGATCCTTTTTATTCAAATTTATTTAAAATTTGATAATAACAAAATTTTTGATATATGTTATAGTTTTTGAGATATTTAGAAAAAATCATTTTACTCCTCTTTAACCTACTTAATTGGCCTCCTGTTATATCCCCGAATTTTGTAGCATATCCTATTTTAAAGAGTAAGTTTCAATAAGTATGTGTACCAATTTTCTTTGTTTGAACTAGAAATAGAAAGACCCGAATGCATTTATCGTTAACCTCCGTACTAATATTTTATTCCTATTGAACAACCAGCTAAAAGTTTTTTTTTTAATTTTAATTTTCCAATATGTATGAATATGGGGCTTTGTTTGATAATCTTTGTGTGGTATTTTTATCAAAATGTGAAATTTATTTGCATTACATGTCGACGCTGACATACGTTTATAATAAATAATAATTTACTCCATTGAATTTACAACTGGCATAAAATAATTGTATGTACGTAAATTTATTGTCTTTAATTTATATTTTGGACAGCGTTATCTATTGTTTAAAATTACATAAAATAAAATTATTATTTACTACTGTTTATATAATCCAGACGTAATACGGTAATGAATAAATATATATTTTATTTATAAATCAATTTCATAATTATTTGTATAGGCTGTATAATTTTTAGTCTAAACAATGAATACGATTTTAAACTTTTCATTCATTCCTTGAAATCAAGGGCGTAGCGAATATTTTCTTTAGAGGTGGGCAAAAAAAATCAGATTTAAATTTTTGTTTATTTATGGTGTCGTCTCTTGATTCATATAAAATAGGTCAACTCAAAATTTCAAAAAATCGGGTTCATGAGGGTCTGAGGTTGGCTCTAAATTGGCACATAAACGTTGGCTCAAGTATACAATATCAAAGCCTGAGACAATTTAATACTGAGCTATTAATAAATGGTAAACTTTTTTTCAATTAGGGTAATTTTCACAAAAAATAATATAAACCAATGATATATATAGTTAGAATGTAATATACGAGGATATAACGCAAATTGTCCTAAATGAAGTGTTTGAGAAACCAACTTCATTCATAGAACAAGCGAACGTTATCATGATTAAACGTCAATTAATTTTATTGAAAGTGAATAAACGATAAACCGCACACTTAAATATAACTTGTTATAAAAATGCCAACACCTTTTTTTCTAAACGTTGTTTCGAAAACCGAATTAATTCAACATAAATCAACTGTTAAATATTGTAGAAAAGGGTTCTACTTATGTAGTCGCTAGTGTATTATAATATTTATAGCCGAACAAAAACAGATTTTTAAAACAAAACTGAATTCTTAAAATATTAGTCGATCAAAGACAAATTCTAAGAAAAAAGAAGAAATGTTCTTTGATCAAGTACGATTCAGTATGAGTAGCATTGTGGATGTGGTCTACATCAGTGTGAATTAGTTGTTTCAATACTGTGCCAATCTTGTCGTGTTCGTTGTATTTTATATATTGCGAATTTTTTTAAACAATTATATGGACTACCCGATAGTTTAATCATATTTGGTTGAAATAGTTAAACTGTTCCCAACTTTAAGGGATAGAACAAAAATTTGTTAACAAAAAATCTTCTTCTTTTTAAAATAAACTTTTGCTTGAAAAATCTTTTCATAAACTCAACAGTTTTCTCATAATTTGTGATCAAATGTTCCTCGGAAAGCGAATTGTTAACAATTTGATTAAGCAGAATTGTTAATAATTCAATTATTGATATACAACTCAGTATACACTGGGAATTCAAACAATTAACTCCGTTCGGTGTTACATTACTTGTTTTTAAATTATTTTTTAAATGTAATCGTCAGTTTTTAAATAATTTATTTTTCCCGACCGACCCATCAATTTAAAAAAAATTTTTTTTTTGCTCCATTAAATCAGCTAAGTTTTACTGTAGTTAAATTTTATGTATGTACTTTTTATTTTAATGATGTTTTTTGATTTACTGCAGTAAGAATCTTACAATTTGTCTTATTTCGTTAGAAATTGCTAGCTGAGCAATTTTATAACATATATACGTGAGAAATTGTTACATAAGGAATTTGTGAAATGCGCTTGGCGTATACAATAAGCGCGTGCATGTCCATATGATTATTTCAGATGATACAAAAATTTGCAATAACCCCTCAGGGGACTATATAAGAGACACAACTCCATTCCACCAGGAATTAAACTTAAATTCTTCAGATCATTCGTATCAGAACCTTTGTTATAATTATCGAAACTGAACTTCAATTCGTCAGATCATTCGTATCAGAACCTTTGTGTTATAATTATTGGAACTTGTAAATATATATATTATTGTAAAATAATTAAACTTCAACATTACATTCAATGTATAATTTCGGCAATATGTTACTATTATTTCCAACCTAAAACCAAATTCAACGGAAGACCAATTGGACCACAACACGAGATAAATCAGGGAATATGTAATGTATACGCAAGGTATCTAAATATGAAAGTAAATTGAAATTTAGGAGCGAGTACACTATTAAGGTCATACTTTTGAGTATATATTACAAGGATTCTTTGAAACAGTTTGGTCGGACAACCTTCTCATATACAAATTATATATGTATATATAAAATAAATTTCCGAGAACTTGTCTTTCTGTTCTACCCTTCGGATACTTATCGCAGGAGGTGTATACATGCATCGTCTAAAACGTTGGCAATGAGAATACTTCATGATTCACTTTCATGCTAAACATCTATTGCTAGTGGAGTATTTATAGTTTATATATAATAACGGTGAAGAGTCTTTTTCGTTGATCACATATATCGAAATTTAAACCGTGAGTATGAACCAATTTGAACGTCCTAGATGGCCTTTTCAAAGGATATATAAAACCATTTTTTTCATCCACTTTTGTGGGGGTTCTGATCTATATATTTATTGTCATTGCAAAAAAATTTAATCTTATTTAAAAAGAAACATACAACAATATCAAAAAATATTTAATTTTTATACAAAATAACTCAATTCGAAATTTTACAAATCTTTTGTATCTATACATTCTACAGAAACAACAGTCGCATGTCTTGTTGCTATATTACGAATAGTATACGGGAAATATTTAATTCCATGGCATGCTGCGCCATATTCACCATTTTTATTAACGACCACTAATCCCCCCATAAATGAAGGGTATTTTTCAGCAATTCTGTGTATTGCAACAAATGCAGCATCCTTTGGTAAAGAACCTCTTCTTAATTCTTCGACAGCCAAGAAGCTATAATTAAACAAACCAATTAGTTATTTAGATTTATTGATGAGTATAGAATTATTATACGCAGTGGTGGATTTGCCGGGTAGGCTAGGTAGGCAACTGCCTAGGGCGACAAATTTTGATCGTTTACACCAAATATATTGCTAATTGTGTGATCAAAAATGGACTTTTTTTTCTTATAATATTATCTTTTTTCGTTTTGTCTGATGAAATGTACTTAGGGGGCGGCAATTTTTCAGCTGTCTAGGACGGTGAATTTTTTCAATTCGCCCCTGATTATACGTGTTACTTTTTGCTGATTTTGTGACTATTTTAAGATTAGTTTCAACAAAATGTTATTAATATGTATACCTTGGTAAAAATCTTAACATTATATCTCCATCTCCAGTAGCTACAGCAGCTCCAACATCGTTATCCGCTTACGCCCCTGCTCCAGGAATAGGAGAATCACCAACTCGCCTGAAAATAAAATATTATATTTTTACAAGTTTATTGAATATATTGCTATTGTTAATATTACCCAGGAATTTTATATTTTGCACCATTTGTGGAAGTTCCAGCAGCAACATTATTGTCACTATCAATTACAATAATTCCAATAGTGTCATGATTTTGTCTACCAAATAAATGAAATTTTCTATTTTCTTCATTATCTAAATGACCCCAACGTGCTTTTGGGTTATATGGGCCACAATTTTTTTTCGGATCTGGCGATACATTCTAAAAATCAATTGAAAATCAATTGATACTTTAAGCATTTCATGTCTGTAACTTTACCATCCAAAAATTAGGCTGGCATTTATTTTCTGTCCATTCCTTCCACAAAGATAATGAATTATTTGTAGATAATGATTCTTCTTTAAATTTCATTTCTTTGGCGAATTTTGTCGCTAAATCACCAGCTAAAATAGAATGGTCAGTATAATCCAAAACGTGACGAGCAACGCCGATAACATTTTTCACTCGTCTTAAATTTGCAACCGCTCCCACATTCATTGTCCTACCATCCATAATCATAGCATCCAAAGTACTTTCTCCATTTTCATCAGGGCTTCCTCCATAACCCACTGTTCCATCACATTGTAATTCTTCGCAAACTTTACATCCTGCTTCAACAGCATCAAGTACGGAGCTTGTTTCAGTATAAACCTTATCCCATGCTTAAATAGTGATTGAATTTTGAGCTTTTTAATCATTTCATTCATATATAACAAATTACCTTTTTCTACAGATTTAACAAAATCCCAAGTGCTAATCACTATTGGAACCGAAGGATTATTATTATTATTAGAAGCGTTATTAGAATGCAATATAGCTAGAAATATCAAAAATATTGCATACGTAATCGTAAACAAACAAATTGCTGCCATTATGATAATTGGTGTATTACTTTTCTTTCGTGTTGGATGTATGCCCCCTAATTTAAAATAAGATTGATTGTTTCTGTTCATTTGAAAATTTAAATTTTCAAAAATAGTGGTTAGGTAGGTACAACACTACGTCACATATTTTGTAACTTCCTGTCCGGTCTGTTTACTAGTGGTGTGTAAACGAAAAAACAAAAATTTTTACATAAACTAATGTTTTCTTTTCAAATTGTTTTATTTCAAATACTCGAACGATAATTTTTAATGAATTCTTTGATTTTCTATAATTTGTTTTATTCGTAGTATGAAACAAACAAAGGTAAAAAACATTTACCTTACATTACAATAAAAGTAGTTTTTTATATTTTATATACTTTATATTGAAAAAGAATATTAATATTTTTAGCACTATGGATAAACAAAATAATTTGTATGAAGTTTTGAATTGTAATGAAAATTCTACATTAGATGATTTAAGGAAATCTTATCATAAGTTACTAAAAATCTATCATCCTGATAAAGACAAAAACACTAGTAGCGAACATTTTTTAAACATACAAAATGCTTGGGAAATATTAAGTGATAATGAAAAAAGAAAACAATATAATGCTAAAATTTTTCAAAAACAATTGTGTGATCAATTACTTGTGTATAGTACTTTGACTTTAGATGAAATGAAATTCGATTCAGATGAAAATCTGTATTGTTATCAATGTAGATGTGGCGGAATTTATGAAATTTCCAAAGAAGAAATTGGTGATAATACTGGAGATACTTTTTTAAATTGTAATGAATGTTCGCTAGCTATTATAGTTAAACTTTAATTAAAAATTATATTTGTTTAAATTAATAATAAAATTGTTATATTTTATAAGCGAATAAACCGCGTATTTACCTACATGCGTATTGTACTTTTTTAAATTCAATAACAAACTCCCACTCCTATAGACAAATGATGACGTTTATCAAATTGCGCAAGCGTTTATATGTCATCTGTAATTTGTCATTCTTGTCAAATTTATTCGTGATACAATGGACGCTTTTGGCGATAATTTTGATCAAAATGACATTGATCCAGCGGCAGAATTTTTAGCTCGAGAACAAGATCAACTTGCCGGTTTAGAAGATGAATTAAAACCAGCAAGTACAACGATTCCTACAGCCTCACAAGGTATATTTTTTAATTTCCTTATTCATATTTAAAGGGGCGTTACAACGTTATTTTATATTATTTTTTGTTTAAACAATTGGACAATTTTACCATTATTTTGATTCGGTTATAGGAAAAGTAAATCCATTTTTATTAAAACCAAATGTAGAACATGATATAATGGGTTGTAAGTAGGCATGTTATGTGTTTTTCCTTTTCTTACGCGCACGTTTTTTATGTGTGTTTATTTAAAATGAAATTATTTTGTTTTCTTTTTTTATTCAGCCAAAATTCTTAAGCGGTTAATTTTTTCATTTGCAATTTACTTTTCGGTTTTTTTTTTTTGTGTTGATGTGTTGTTATATGTCGTTATTTCGTTGCTCTTCCTACAGATGACTCACAAACATCTGATTCTGTGAAAGGTGAACATAGCGGGAGCTTTGAAATGATTGATAACTTGGGCCAACCTGAAATTGAACCTGTGCAAAATGTTAACTCTGGTAAGTTTTATTTTGCACTCTTTGTTGAGTGTTATTTGTGTGGAAAAGATTATTTTAGTCCGATTTTAGTAATCTTATTGGTGGTGCACGATTTTTATTTAAAAATTTGCCTTCTTATTATCGTATCTTTGAATAATTTTGTTTATCCTTCCGTCATTCATAAAAAATGCTTTTATTTTGGGAAGCATGCATAATTATTAGCTTATGTTTTTATTTATTTCTCAGAAATCGTAGATTCAACTAATGATGGACTCGATTTTGGTTATGATGCTGGTAGAGGTAAGTTCTAATGGGTTGAACAATTTTGTTTCAAATGTATGTATTTTTTCATAATACAATTTTCATGTATCCATTTGGTTTGTTTTGATGTATTTTTGTTTTCAAAACTAACGAATTTCGTTTCAAGTTTTTTATGCTTTTTCAATTCTTCTTCAATCTGATTCATTCGGTTTTTATTAAGTACATACTTTTTATTTTTAGTTTCTTACTGATCACAAACAAAAGTTTTGTTTTGCATTTTTACATTGTTCAGAAACCTGGTTATAGTAAATTTTTATGTTTAGGTAAAAAGTAGATTATTTATAAATAATGTGTAATGTAAGATGTTTCCGCGTTTGTTTAATCACCGCCTGGAAGTTTACTTGTTAATTCTTGAATTTGGTTATGGTTCTCGTAATTAGAATTCGATTTCGTTTAATATATGTATCCGGTAAATATGCTATAGTATAAGTGAGTAATCGGATATTAGAGTAATCACCCGTAAGTGTGAGTGAAGTTTTAGCAGGTCTACATGTTTCTATGCAATTTTTCATGTTTTCATTAACCATATTTACGAGTAATTATTAATAATAACCTATTATTCACTTTTATTGTAACAAATATAAATGCCTCCTTTTTCCTCATTTTTATAGGTGAGAAATCATCTAGCTAATTTTTTAGTAATATATTGTAGCCCAACGGTAGTATGTTTAAACTTGAGACTAATAACCTGATTCGTTAAAAAAATTGCTGCCTTCCAGATGTATCTTATAGAATAATAATGTATATAAAACGGCACATATACTGTGTACGAAAAGCTGTAAACCCAAGTAGATTCTGCCATCAGAAACATATATGCCATCGTTTCGACGTCGAATCTCCTTGGGTTGTACAGCTTGTCGTACAACAAGTTACATAGTGGGTGGACCGTTTAAAGTTAGTGTGTGTTTAGTCATTAGTTTGTAACGTGTAGAAATTTTGAATATAGAAAAAATGGTCAAACAATTTTTAAATGATATGATATAATTAAACTAGAAATTTTTTGCCAAATCATCTTTTCAAACAACAAATAATTTCTCATAGTGAATTGACCTCAAAATTCATGAAGTTTATTCCTACTACATTGTAATTATTTATAGTTAATCTATATATCTAGCAATCAGCTCGGCATATTTCTAGGAGTATAGTTTTATGTATAAGTGCGATTTATAGCCATTACCCGCCCGCTTTGCTGATCGTAATTTTAATGGGCACAGCTACCACGCGGCCATGGATGCATGAAACAAAAAATGTTTATAGTTTATATGTTACCCATCACAGATATGGAAAAATGTTTCAAACAAAAGCTATTTGTTTTTATTATATCATTTTTTGTATATTAAGATTTTTTCTATCTCACATCGTTTAAAACATAATTCAACGCGGCACGTATGCATGAAACTAAAAATTTAAATAGCCTATATGTTATTTGGATAAATTTTCATCCATCCGGTGATAACCACATTAAATATATTGATTTTCTCTATCTTATATCGTTTAAAATTATTTCACGCGCGGCAAGCATGCATGAGAAATAAAAATTTAATAAATAGCGTTATTCGGTTACAAATTTTCATCCATCCGGTGATAACCTCATCAAAATTAATTCAACTGTTAAGGATATGAAACCCATAAATGACACTGGGTGCCATATTTACCCCGACCATTTTTCAATGCCCGTGTTGATGAGGACGATTTTTTTCATTATGTTTTATCAAAAATATGATGATCTTATGCCACTCAGTGGCATTTTTCTTCAAACTCAATTACGGGATAAAGATTATTAAAATAATCAAAGAGAACTCTAGGTTATTTTGAAATTACATTTCAAATTTTGCTCCTATTCCTAGAACATTTGTTTGTATTTTATAAATACGTATTTCGATTACAATGTAGTCATCATCAGTATGAATTAGCTAATCGTAACTCACATGAGACACGCACCAAATTAGAAACAAATCTCTGAATCCATATCCCAGAGATAGTTACGATTAGCTAATTCATACTAATGATGACTACATTGTAATCGAAATACGTATTTATAAAATACAAACAAATGTTCTAGGAATAGGGGCAAAATTTGAAATGTAATTTCAATTACGGGACTAAGACTATCTGGAAGTAGTATATTTTTGCCAGAGGTCGTTATTGGGTCGTGGTAAATTAGTAATCTAATCATACACATCTAAGACCTAATAAACCCAATTTATTAGGTCTAGATTGCCAGAGGTCGTAGGTTCGATTCCCTCCCTAGATGTGTATGATTTTTCATATCAAGCATTTGATGCCAAATAATGTTTCGAGTAAAAGCCTTTATTTATTTTTGTAAATATTGAAAATTAAAAAATGGCGCATACTTGAGTGGAACATAATTTTTTTCATTTTTTTTAAAATACTGCTAGCGAAAGTTACAATATAGAAGTTGTTTGTTTTTAAAAGATAAACATAAGATTAGACCACGAGCCACCAATATGAAACCTTCCCCCCCCCCCCACCCCGTGGGAATTTATGACTTATACTTTTTTTTTGTTGGTATTACCTACCAGATTAAGAATTCAATTGTTTGCCCTTTTTAAATTACAGCATATTCCGGAAAATAAAGAAAAACTGAAAAATAAAGAAAATATAAAGAAATAAAGAAAAAACTGTAATTCGCACACACCTAAGACCTTAAAGTACATGTCAATACAAACAAAATTATGTTGAAAATTCCCACGGGGGGGGGGGTACACACTATAACCGCTCTAGATGTTCTTTATCTTGTACCGTTTAAAATATAGGTTATACCACCGAACACGGATGTATGGAAGAAAAATTTGTAGTCTATATATTATTCGATAAAATATGCTAGTATGCTGTGAAAATCGCATCAATATCGGTTCAGTTGATTATACGTTATTGAGTACCCCTAACAAACATTCAAACTTTCACATTTATAATATTAGTAGGATTTGTTTATTTAGATCCTTTGTTTTTGATATAATAAATAAGCTTATCGGAAAAAAATATAATTCTCATTTAATTTTAAATGCTTAGTAAAATAAAAACACTTCACTTTCAGGGTGTCTAGTTGTCTGGAAAACCTGGAAATTTTGAGTTTCTAGAAAAGTCCTAGAATTGTAAGGAAATTTCATGGAATTCAGGGAATTTTGCATAATAGTATTTAAAATAACTTATTTAAAAAAAATTATTACTAATAATTATCTATTTTGAGGTTTTTGGAAAAATTTTATGTATGTTACTCATGAAAAAGAATGTATAGGTTTTACATATTATCCATAAAAAATGAATATAAATGAACAAATGTATACTTTTCTTAATTTTCCTATCAATAACAAAATATATGAAAAAATGGTGTGGAAAAATACGGTTCAAGTCTGGAAAACCTGAAAAAGTCAGGGAATTTTTTGCCAAAATATTACTAGACACCCTGACTTTGTATCACAGAAGCTAATACTATTATTCACCAAACAATTGATTCAGCTTGATTTACACTGATGTCTAATATTATTTATTCATAAAATTAATATAATAATAATTTTTTAGCTACGCCATCACCACCAATGAGCAAAGTAGTTAAAGAGGAGCCAGAAAAAATTAAAAAATGGCGTGAAGAACAGAAGAAACGTCTTGAAGAGAAAGGTAAAAATTCATTTGCAATCTAATTTAGTATTTATAGAATATATTTTTTTAATATTCATTTTAGATGCCGAAGAAGAAACAAAAAAAGAAGAATGGCGAGAAATAGCAAAAAAAGAATTGGAGGATTGGTATCGTCATCATGAGGAACAAATTGCTAAAACTAAAGCGGCTAATAGGTAATATATTATTATTTCGGTGTACTTACATTTGATGATTTCTTTTTAAATCGATTTTTTTCTTTACAAAATATTTAAGTTAGACTTTAGATTCAACTGAATCTGAAATTAACTTTTAATTCTTTTTAATTTTTTTTACTGCTCCCAGAGAATCAGCCAAGTAAGTATACAATCTTAAACACATGTAGACAATAGAGCAATTTAGATATTTGACCTGCTTGTATTTAGAAACTATTGTACTCTTATATTTGCTATAAATAAGCGATACTCTATCTCAGGGTTTCCCCAACTATATTCCGCAGAAAGCTAATATATGTGTGCCACAAAAAATTGTAAACAAAGTATTTTCCGACATTTTTAAAATACTAATTTGGAGGATGTAAATTTCATAACCAACCGGTGAGGGGGCGCCACAAATCTATGTTCTTATGCTAATTAAAAAGCAACGGAAAAAACATACCGACAAACAGACCTCTAAATTCTGTTTAGAAGTAGGATACAGGTCTGTTATTAATTACGTGTTATTACCTATCCTTCAAAATAAACAAGGCGTTCAATTAAAATTTTAGTGTTTTTAAAATGTTTCGTTAGAGAAAAAGTTTGGAAAAAGTCAATTTGCTACATTAATTTATTTTTGTTTTATAGAAATGCCGAAAAACAATTTGTTGCTGAAGTTGATGAAATTGAACCGGGTACAGAATGGGAACGAATTGCTAAATTATGTGATTTTAATCCAAAAGCGAGTAAAACAAGCAAGGATGTGTCTAGGATGCGTTCAATCATTTTACAATTAAAACAAAATCCTCCACAACAAATATCAAGAGCAAAAAAAGCATAAATAATATATGTGTACACAAACAATAGTTTATAGGGAAAGCTGGAAATTTGCATTGATTGCTCTCGTCATACAATATATTATATTCTCTGATAAAAAATGTGTAAAACATTTGTATGTTATTTATATTTTTAGCAACATTAAATTACAATTACATATAATTAATAAAATCGTACATTCCTGTTAATTAACAATTATTCTTATGTTATTTACCATGCAATTGTCCACGAAATTTGTTTTAGATTCGAATTGTTTTTATCCATGGAAATCAATTCATCTAAAAAAATAATAAAAATTTTACAAAGCGTTTTTACACCTATATATGTATATAATATATAGAGGCAGGGGCTGATTAAAATAATTTGGCCCACTCTTTTTAAGGTACATTTTTATGCTGACGCCCGATGCCACTGGCCACGTGATCGATTCCGAGGCCAGTTTTGACGCTATAATCGAAAACGCTAGAAGCAGGAATTAGACCAACTTATTCGCTTGACGCCAACCGTTATTAATAAAAATTTATTTATCGTAAATACACTATTTGCATTCACGTAACAATTTTCAACCAAAAAAGCCTAAAACGTTCGACGCCCAAAAAAATTATTTAATCTTTTTTGATATATTGATTCAAAAAAAAGTTTTCAGTGATTCAAGAATGTATCAGTGTGGAATGTTTCACTTTCAAATGAAAAATTATATTTTTGATCACACGAGTAGCGTTGTATCTAGCGTAAACGATCAAAATTTGCCACCCCTGAATATTTGACACTAGACAAATGCTTACCAGATTAATTTGCAATTATGTAGAGGAATTGTAATTTTAGAAGTTATTAACGGTTATAAAAATTGATCATAGAAAAGAATTTGACACAGGTGTTCATACAAAATGAAATTTTGTTGAGCTCGAGTTGAGACAATTATCAAAATTTTTTCTTTCAAGCATTGTGGTATAAGTCTTGTTTTTTCAACTATATTCATACAATGTTTTAAAATTAAATACTCCATTTCTTGATGTCAACACATCTCAAAAACGAAAAAAGACGAGCTGAGATTTCTTGTTTTGGAGCTAAAAAGTGACTTCAAGTTCGTGAATGGACAAAATCGATCCATGCATTCATTCATTCATCGATTAAAATATAAAAGTATTGTTTTTCATTCCAAAGTGATTTGTCGAGTTTGTTTCGAGCTTTATTTTGTGGAATTCCATTGTAACAATATGGGTTTGAAAATATAAATATAATTTCAAAAATATTTAATTTGCAGATCCACTTTATTCAATGTATGTAGTGACATGTTTCGATCTTTGCAGTTTGAAAAGAACCGCAAATCGCGGTATATAAGCAAGGATCGAACTTTTTTTTTTCGCCACTCGTTCGAACACGCTCGCCTATGTCAGAATTGGTTGAAGTTATTGTGTTTTTGTTTTACCGTCAACAGTAGCCTAAACCAAAATCTTTAACTTCAAAATTTACCTTTTACATTTGCACAATTATTGTACAACAACATTTCTAAACTTGGACAAAACTTCAAAATTGCAACAATTGCTTCATCGGTAATACCATCACAATTACTTAATCTTAAATCTGTTAATTGAGATCCTAATTTGGAAACCAAAATTTGAATTCCGTTTGTAGTTACCTAAAAAATTTCGTTTAGTATTAGAAAAAAAAGTGTGTGTGTACTTATGCACGCACGTAAGAAGTTATACTTCTTTTTAAATAATTTATTAAAATAATATTAAATAAGGTCAACACTACTATTAAGACACAAAAGTTTAATAAAGGACAGTAGTGAAAAACTAAAATAGAACAATTATGTATTGTATCTAAAACCAATGATTCTACTTTTTATCTTGGTAGGACAGAACCAGAGCGCCACTTCTTCAGTTAAAATTAGAAATTGCAAGACTGGCATTAAATCCATTATTTACATTAGAATCAGAGTTAGGGGAATTTATCAAGGCCAGGTTAGGTTTATCAATATATACATTTAATATACAAAGTTTACGAGCCCATAAAAATGATATCCATTGTTACTGTGGCTCGTAACTCGAATTCTTCTTTTATCAGAAACATGAAGTCATAATGATGAAGACATTCCTGTACCAAATTTCAACTGTATAGTCAAATTTAAATGTTCTAGTGTAAGAGTTGGCCTGGCGTTGGAGCTGTTTACCAAAATAATAACGATCTTCATCTTTTTATAATGTATAATATTGTCTTGTCTTTCAATATCCAACAATCATTTCACACATAAACAAAATGATTATCCACTGAAGAGTGAGTAGGGGGTCACACCGTCTAAGTGACAGACAGACTTGCCTGTTTCGCTTAAGTATGTAATGTATGTAAATATACATTTTGTCTGTGTACTGTATGATATACATTTATTACAGGATAGAAAACTGTGTAACATCGATCGACATCAGTCGAATGTTATATCAGCGGTTTGTTACATGCTAAAAATACGCTCTGATCGGATTCTCATAGCACGCCAAAAGAAGTATAACTTCAGAAAAATTTCAAAAGCTCAATGGCATACCTTTGATTTTGAAATATCAAGGGCTTTTAAATATTTACAATTTTTACATAATTCTAGAAGAGCCAAGTCTGACACATTATTACATCCACCAATGTTAAATTGTACCAAATTAGAACAATTCTTTGTCAGAACTTGTATGAAATCATCAGTTACTAAATCACAATTCCTAATTTCCAAACTTCTTAAATTTGACAAATGTACAAAACAATTTTCAAGGCCTAAATAAATCCATATTGAATTAGTCTTAAATATTTTGCAGATGTGATTGTAAATTCTTACTTTTTTTGTCCGAAATTATTTGACCTAAATATAAAGTGTTGAGTTCCTTACAAGTTGAAATAATTTCCAGGATATCTTTATCAACACTTATAGATTTTAGATCAATAAATTTTGTTTGACCATGTATGATAGAATTTAGGTAACCATTTTGAAAAAATGATTTTAAGTTTGAATAATGATCAATTCGTTTTAATATATTATTTTTGATATGTACAGGCAAATATACCAAATAGTCTTTGTATAGTTCTATATTGAAAACCAAAACATCAATACATCTGAAAAAAATAGTAAATTAGTCCATTAAAAAAGTTTGGAAGTACGTGAACTTGTTTATCTATTCCGTAAAATTAGTTTTCTGATCACGTAAAATTTCTACTAAACGAATTTTGATAATAACTAAGACCTCTTATATAGTAAATTAGTCTCATTAGGCCTAGAAATCTTTAATCCGGCCCTGCATAATGATGCATTTTAAATTCACGTGGACCCATTAAAATGTAGGAGAATTTTTGAAGTTAAAAAAAAGAAGAAAGGTGCAGTTCGAGTTCGTGCAGTAGATTTTTCGTAAAAACGTCCTGCATGTGATACGTATATGTGTGGACTGCCGCTGGTCGCTGTTGACCGGCCCATCGCTACGTAATCGCTTTACGCCGTTTTTTCATTTCCTTTTCGACGCTGCCTTAGCTCTCGCGTTCGTTCGGCGCTGGACTCGTTGGATTCCTTTCGACGCAAGTTTTTCTCTGATATGCGTTTTCTATAATGCCGCGCATTCTTACGAGTCATATGAAACGAAATCTTCAACTATTTTGTATTTTTCTGTTTATACTGATTATCACTTATATTTCGGTGATTTTTTTGTCTCACTTTGCTTCCTAATAGTACTCCGCAAGCTCTTCACGATGACATCATCGTTCTTGCTAAACGCGTTTCCACGCTACATAAATTTATAGCTTTACAACTATCTAATTCGTAAACATTCACGCGCAGGCGCATACAATGGTACGATGACGTCGCAGGCAAAACAAATACAGCGTGATAGACAGTTAAATATGTTGTGAGTCCAACCATTGTAAATGCATTATTAGTCTTGAAGATATTAGCGATTTAAATCTTTCAGTATTTCGTAAAACACGAATGATCGACCGACCACCAGTGTAACGAGCGAATAGACGTTTTCACGTCAAAATAACTATGTCCATGAAATCTGGTATAGTGCACAACTTTGACACGGGTATTAATTGTACAATGCAATTCTTCAGATTGCTTGATTATCGATTTTTAGATTGTTCATAGTTTCAAAATTGAAACAAGGTGTTCTTAGATTCTTTTTGAATCTAATTTGAATTTATAACTTTATGAATTTATAGACTCCTGCAAATTGGCCACAATATCAGTATATCCACTGCCCTTTGGGTAGTAACGAAAAGCTCATTATTAAAGTATTTAAAAAAGTTGAGAATATATGTAATGTTCATGGGAACTACCATGGATTTGTCTGCGTTAATACGTGATATTGTTTAAAGACAAATCGAAGTGGGGTTTCTCTTGAAATGATTAACAATGTAACTATGTTACCGTGTTAATAATCGTGGAACAATTGATTTATTCAAGTTTTCCATTTTTATTATCAAAAATTCAGTTTCATATGATTTTTTTAAAATTATAACATGATATAATTATTTAATTTATAAAAAGTTTTTTTAAACTTTTAACACGAACGTCATGACTTCTACGTAAGTTTTATTTTGATCACAGTTTAAAATTTTTAACATGTAGAAGTAGAAAAAAATTTAAATTGACATAAATTCACGTCTCTTTTGTATTTAATATCAGTCAATAAGACAGGAGTTTTATCCATAGACAAAAAATATTTATGTCAATTATGTCTATGGTTTTATCTTAGTTGATAAAACAGGATTCCATACATTAAAAGTAGTGATAGACACAATAATTTTCTGACGAAATATATTTATTGTAATAAATTAAAATAAAAAACTAAAAATGTCTGATTTTTATAGTGAAGGATATAATAATAATCCTGGATCAGGATCAGGAAGTAGTAAAGGAAGTGATAGTGAGCTACAAGAATTTTTATTAATTGAAAAACAAAAAGCACAATTTCAAGCACAGGTTAGTTTATACATTTTAGAAAAATTGTATTTAACGTTATTTAAATTTTGATGTTATTAATTATATTTAATTTTTTTCTGTAGATTAATGAATTCAATGATTTTTGTTGGGATAAATGTCTGGATAAACCAGGAAATAAATTGGACAGTAAAACTGAAACGTGTATTACAAATTGCGTAAATCGATTTATAGACGTATCGTTGTTGGTTACTAAACGATTTGCACAAATCATTCAAAAGAACGGAGCATAATAGGACTTCTTTATTTAGATTTATTAAATTATCAGTTAGACACTGTAATCTTATGTTACTTTTTGTTTATTACATTAACCATGTATATTATGTAATATATTATATCTTTTATTAGAGAAATGTTTTGTTTTATTGTACAAATGTCTATGCAAAGTATTTCACAGCTTAAGAAAAATATTCTTAGGTCTCTTGTGAAAAAATATGGTGTGAATAATTACATGAACGGTATATAAAACCGTTGTGTGGCAGGTTTACTCCATAATTTTGAAGTAGGTACTTGCTTAAAATAATAGGATCGATCGATTTAACAAACCCCAACCCACCCCATACCAAGTTGATTAAAATACTAAAGTCACAATCAGTCAGTCATATTTCGTCGGAATTTCTACGCTGATCTGTGTTTGTCTTTTATTTCTTCATCTTCGGAGGCAATAAAAGAGTTGGTGATTTTCGAATTTTTAAATTTTCCTCTGTTTTTTGTGTATTCTTTTCCAACCAATTAATTACCGATTCGTGGTGACCATTCTAATGTCTTCTCTGCAATAACATATGCATACTATCTTGAATGTACCATCCGAACTCCGTGTAAACAAATAATTCACAAAAATAAGATGTCAGTATTGTTCCTTCTAGACCGCAAACAGAATTTGAATTGAGAGTTTGAATTGAAAAACATGACGCATTTATGTAGTATTATAAAAATTATTTGCAGCCAAAGTATTTTTCCATTAAATTCTTTTTTTAATAAATGAAATAAAGTAAGTAGTTGAAGTATGTGATAGTTAAAAATTCGCAAAATAATTACATAACAATAAAAAACAAAATATTTATAAAATGAAAATAAATTAAGTAAAAATAAATTATATTAAAATCAATTTAAAGATTATTGAATCACATATTTAATTAAACTTTTATTTATTAATAATAAGTCTAACAAAATGACAAATATATACTTCACTAATTTTATTTATTATACTATATTCATTTCGGTACGGATGGACAACTAGCGACGCTAGTGGCACAAAAGGTAAATATAACTTCTACCATTACGTTGCCATATTTTGCCAATTCTCCCGTTTGAGTTTGGTTTCATTGTGTAGCCTCCATGGAGACTAGACAAGGAGACTGAACTCCATGTAAACAAATAATTGACAAAAATAAGATGTCAGAGTGTTCCTTCTAGACCCGAAATAGTGGAGAGAGTATAAGGCGCGAGTTTGAATTGAAAAACATGACGGATTTATGTAGTATTATAAAAATTATTTGCAGCCAAATTATTTTTCAAATAAAATACTTTTTTTAATAAATGAAATAAAGTAATTAGTTGAAATAAGTGAAAGTTAAAATTCGCAAAATAATTACATAATAAAAAACAAAATAATTATAAAATGAAAATAAATTATATTAAAATTATTAAAATCAATTTAAAGATTATTGAATCAGATATTTAATTAAATTTTTATTCATTAATAACAAGTCTAACAAAATGACAAATATAGACTTCACTTCTATTTATTATACCAAAGAATACAATATACATAGAAGCGTATAAATACGATTTTTGTGTCACCTAAAATTTTTAGTACGTATGCTGACCAATAGATTACTAAGTGCCATTATTAAGCACAACCAACCAACTGTATTCTTTGGCAGAACTTAGTACCAGTTGGCCGGATCACATCGAAGCGGGGATGTATTTCAAATTTATATTAAAAGGGAATCCACCAATATTAATGAAATTTTTATGAATTTTTAGAATTAATTAGTCAAAAGTTTTTAATTTTTTTTTACAAGCTGTATAAAATATATAGTAGATGTGGTTTTGAACTTTTTGAAAAACCTTGACATTCCAATTGAACAAAACTTTGACCGTCCAAAAGGATTATCACGAGCAGAGTTATGGAAATGCAGCAAATATGGCTGGAAAATATACTGGTCTTCAGGCAAGAATAAAATAAAATAATTTGGTAGGTGTTTAGGCGGTTGGATATATTCCAAAGCAGTAGCATACTTCCATTTGTCCAAAAAAAGTGTACAAATAAAATTCTGAAGTCCTGAACCCAGATGCTCTGCATGTTATTAAACAAAAGTTCATTTTGATGTTTTTTTACACGTTTTTTTGGTTTTCTAAAAAGACCCAAACGCTGTGTGCCCAAGGGCACCGCATGGCCTAACTTGACCATACAGTACACGTAATGAACTAAAAATCAGAATCAAAGAAATCCTACAATAATATGTATTAAAAAAAAAAAACACTTAAATAATAATATATAGATAAAATTTTTCAGTTTAATATTTTACATTAATTTATTTAATTAATCACAGCATATTTGAGATTTTAATAATAATAATAATATTAACCAAATAAAAAATAAAATCAATATCATAAATGTAAATTAAAAAAATTAAAAAGTTTACATATAATGTAATACGAACACAATAGTTAATTATATCACAATCTACAATTACATAAATAATTTGGTATAGATCTAAATATATCCAGTCGATAATAACTAGTACAAAATTAACTAGTCAAAAATATCTCTGTATGAAAATAATAAATCAAAAATAACTAAGGTGTACAAATATTTCTATACGTAAATAATAGTTAGTCAAAAATAATTAAGATGAAAAATACAAACAGAAATAACTAGTCAATTAATAAAAATTCTTTACGCAGGAGCTGCTTCAACTTCAAGTGGTGGGTGATATTTAAGATTTTAAATTTCAATCTTAAATTGTAAATATTTCTGTAAATAAGTATTAGTTATAACAGAAAAAATGATAAGAAACAAAATTATAGTATAACTAATTTTCTATAACTTTACTTCTTATAAATTTTAGATCTTTCGAATATTAATAATATTTTCGATCTTTTCGATATACGAAATTTTGTGTTTCCCCCTCCCTCTAAATTCCCCTCCTCCTCGACCGATTTTACCCTTTAACGACATTGACCTTTCATAGACACATAAACGTTAATATATATATATATATATATATATATATATATACATATGTTTATATATATATATATATATATATATATATATATATATATATATATATATATATATATATATGTACATATATACATTTGAAGAAATTTTAACGAAATTTTATCATCCGTACAAAAATAATATCTGCATTTCCTTCGAAAATTCGCTAAAAAAATAACTAACAAATAAACAATTTTAATATAAAATAGAAAAACTTATTATTTATTAATACAATGCGTTATATTATATAACTAATATTATATTAAAATTAATTTATTTAAATAATTAATTCGGGTAAAAAACATCTGTTCGGGTAAAAAAGTCTTTCCCTTAATTGTAAAGCTGACCAATTATTAAGAATCGAATCATTAAGAATCGAAAAATCTCTCGACTTGGCTAAGTTGAACAAACCAATTCGGATTGCATTCAAAATTTGACGTAATTAAGAAATTACAAAATTCCATCAAGTTAATTTGACCAACTCGAGTTGCATTTAAACTTGAGTTGACTTCTAGATGGTGAGTTCGTTTGGTTGTAGTTATTTCATTGACTGGTTTTTTTGCTAGTTATTTTTGACTAGTTATTTTGAACAGACTCCAATCAAATTTAGTACTAATTATATCAAATATTAATTACATATTTTTTTAATGGTTTTATACATGTATTGGTTTATAAGAATAGGGGATTTTTCGTTTGAACACCTGTTTTAGTTATTTCAAGGTCTCATTTGTGGTTCGTCTATCGTAACAGCAAAATTTTACTGCTTATAATGCAAAATTGAACCGTAAAACTTTAACAGTAAAATTTTACTGCTTATAATGCAAAATTCAACCGTAAAACTTTAAAAAACATACCTATTGTTGGTTTTTTCTTATCCAAAAAACTAAATTCGTTCAAATTTGCACTCAAACTATTATTTTCTAAAATGTAACATTATTTTGACATTACTGTTTTCATGTGAGAAATCTTAAAAATCTTGGTAGGGGATTGAACACAAGACTTCTGGCATTTAGGACCAGTGCTCTAGCAACTGAGCTACCTAGATGCTATAGTAGAATGCGATGGTATCTTTTCGGTCTCTTTTCCACCATCTTAAAATAATTGGATTGGGAGGCCGTAAAACGATCAACGGCGTACGTCGAATGAATGGGCGGATTTAAAAAAATTCGATTTATAGTTTCTACGTCACAAAATTCCCAAATTTTGAGAAGGAATTTGTTTCATTTTAATATTTATCAATTATTTATATTATTAATAGTGAATTTTCGTGATGTCTGATTTATAAATGTAAAATAAATGACTTAGAAAAAAACCCAACAATAAACTTTTGTTTTTATATGAAAGTGTTTTTATCAAAAATTTTAAACAGCGGTGCTCAAACATCTGTAAAAAGTCTGCTTACAGGCTAAAAGGTACACTAAATTGTGCTAACGATTCTCTGTTGAATTTTATGCCAAATAAACTATCCATTTAATTTCATTAAACAGAGTACCTAATTTTAAACAATATACCTAAATATTTCTTCAACGAAGGACATTTTGGAAAAAATGACCCGAACAAAAGTTGTTTTCTTCGGAGAGGAATATCTTATGGTGACCTTGGCTTTGACCTACATGTTGCACTTCAAGGTCTTTTGAGGGACAACTTGTGTTTTGTTCCCCTCCGAACAAAACAACATTTATAGGGGTCATTATGTCCAAAAACTCTTCCTTGATGTAATATTAATATAGGTGTATTGTTTAAAATGAGCAATCTGTATATCTGTTAATACAACAATACCTACTTATAAATATTGAATGAATACCAGAAATAAGTGAAAATATCGGTTTGGAAGTGTGTATGGTTATTTGGATTCCTCCTCATTCACGATCACAAGAAAATTATTCAGTTTTTGTTTCATTTATCGTCTAGTTTAAGAAATTATTAAATTATTAATTTATCGTATTCGGGTGTACGTCGAAGTTAAAAAATAATACTATATTTTATATTCGATCGAAATGATTTAATTAAATATGTTAACTATATAAATCTATGTAATTGTTTTTGTCTTTTAAATTTATCATATGGTTTATAAAAAAGTATACAAACAACATTTATTGATATTTTATCATTCTGTTATACTAAAGGAAAAATTGAATTTTTGTGTAAAAAAAACTTATTCTCTACACGAAACTTTGGTTATAGGCGCTAACCTCTAAATACACTGACCTCTATTTAACTGGACAGAGTATCATTATGGGCTTAAACGTAAAATAACGTTTAAAATTGAAATGGTATGCAGTGTCGCTTCAACAAGCCAAGGTACGAAATTTTGGTTCAGAGCGCTTGCGTGACTATAAACTTTATGTGTGTAGTGGGAATACACGTGACAGCCACGCATAAACACCACGCAGGGGCACTTGAGCAAAATTTAGTACGTTGCCCAGTTTAGGCGACGCTGGTTACAACTTCAATTCTGGCGTATCATCGGATTCTCTGCCCAGTTATTTAAAGGTCTACATCACTGATCTAACTGGAAAGATTATCCCATGTTACGCCATTACCCCGAATTGAAGCGCTTCTCAACTAGCAAAGATTCTAATTTTTGCTTCAGCGCGTCTGCCATGTCATGTATATGTAATAAGCATGTGTGTAAATATATGTGTGGCAGTCACATATATTTCCACCACACACATAAAGTTATTAGTCACGCAAGCGCACTGCAGCAAAATGTAGTACCTTGGTTAGTTGAATCGATTAGAATGCATTTCAATTGTGTCCGTCTGCCCGGAGGACATTTACAAATCCACGCAATTGTTGTTTTTTTTTAGACTCTATAAGTAAAATAAAATTAATTTTCATAAAAACTTCGAGCTTATTACATAATCATAACAATTTAATTTTAATACTTTTATTTCATGTTCTCAATATACAAACCTATTTCTATAGACCTTCTCATTTCAAATTAGGATTTGTTTTTGTTTTGGGCAGAAAATATCAATACGAAGAAGCAATACTTCAATCTTTGTTCACTTACTTTACTTCCTGAAAATTGCACGCGCATAACACTATGAAAAGGTCTCTGCTCTAGTAAAACACCTCACTATCGATATCAAAAGATATTCCGCTTGACATAATTCGTCAATTTCTATTTAAATTTCATTAATTTTACAATTGATATCTAAAGTCGGAGTGACGGGAGGACTTGCGTCGTCCACTAATCCACTAAGCTTATCTGATTTATTCTCTTAAACGATTTTCATCGACTCCAATTTTAAGGGTTTATATTTTTAAATTCAAGAGTTAATGCCATTTATAATCAAAGTTTCGCTTGGGGAATATTTTTTTTTAGAATAAGACTACTTTATTGCAAATTTTTCCTTTACCTTCTACTAGGTATCAATAAAAATTGTTTTTGTAACTTGATACAAACCAATTACGTGTTTATTTTATAAAATTTAAATTGTTAATAGAATATGTATACGATGGATAAAATTTATAATATTTTCTGCTGAAGAATGTCTTTTCAAAAATAATACAAATAGTTTCTATATTCAATATTATGCAACTCCTGAGTAAAGTAGTTGCTTAACCGGTAGTTAAGTTACACGGGTAACACTTTTCAGCTATATATCAAGTCATGTGTTAATAAACGGCTACATTGCGCACATATGCGCAAAAGTAAAGCCCATTACACAATGAAAAAAATAAGGTATAAGAATAAGATATAAGAAATAAGTTATAAGATATAAGGAATGGTGGAATCCAGCAGATGGCAGAACCGTTGATCAATTCACAATTCAAAAATAAGCAATAAGAAATAAGATATAGCAACAGAATTTCCGTCGCGTTGGATATCTATTCCTTATTTTTTATTCCCAGCCAATCACAGTGTTATGCGCAGTCGACTCTCCGACTTATGTTTTTGACATTTGTGCACACACCAGCAGTTTGCATTCAACCGCTGTGATTGGTTCAATATTATATCATATCGCCCATTGTGTTTTGGTCGCTGTGCTATATCTTATATCTTAAATCTTATTCCTTATATTATTTCATTGTGTAATGGGCTTAAGATGTCTAATAGCTACAGGGAAGAAGAAGAATCACAAAGTGTTCAGTGTTGTTAGAGTTCTTAAGAATGTGGGTTGAAAGTAACTTCGCTTCTTCAGAAATGACAAGCATATACGACAAATTTCCACAAATTCCCATAAAAAACTGATTACTGCCATTTGATTCGATACAACTTTTGTGGAGTCCATACAATTGTCTTGAACATTTAACTTTGGTCAGCAGAAAACATTGTAAATTTTGTCTTCTTAATTTCGAGGTGCACAATAAGTCTTTAATTCACCAAGGCTACATGGTTTATGACAACATTCAGCAATGATACCTCGTGTCATTCGTCGAAAATTGCTTGGATGCATACTGGCGGCAGCTTTTCGTGTACGAAATGGAAATGTGCTAGGTACAAATTCAACAGACGTTAAATCTTCTTGATCTGATTGGTATAGATAATCTTGATCATTTTCTAAGAAATTAAAAACAAAAATTATTTAATACGTTCGAACCAATATTTATAAGTCTCGACTCAATATTTATAAACTTACCCGATTTTTTGTACATTGCATTGTAGGCACCTTCGCATGCCCATTGTAATGTATCAGCTAAACTTTTCCCACAAAGTTTTCTCTGTGGAAAATATTGACTGGCTTTTTTCATAGTTGATATATCTTTTGATAAATCTAAAATGTCAGCTTGTACGCCGATGAAGATGTGAATGCAAACGCTGCTGACTATTAGTGACCAGTAATGACTCTCCATCTGAAATAAATAGTAGAAGAAAATTAATTTTTAACACCATTTTAGATAAGACGTCATAGAAAAAGTTATTTCTTTCGTTGGTTTGGTAAGTTCTATTTGATGGAACTAACAAACTTGTTGATTGGGTTTGATCAAGACCATATAATAATTCTATGTCTAACAAGGGCTTAGTTAGGATTTTTTCCAGGCGAGGGCAAAATAGAAGTACATAACATAAAGTATCTATTAAACAAAGTTTCTATTTAAACATTTGGAAACTTTAAAACTAATTGGTTGCAATGCTATGCATATCATATATACGGAATCTTATTTCAGCACTAGTCTTCGGGGGTTCTGGCTAAACCTTGACAAAACTTCAAATTTATTGTTGGGTTCCAAAATGCTTTTTCTATGCACACTCATCATTCAAAAACCGACAAAATGATTTCAAGGCGGCATATTGAAGTCTGTCCCTGGATCTTTGGCAAGTATTTTAGCTTCTGTCACAGAACTTTGGCTTTCAACATCGACATGTCCAGGGTGTTTTTTCATAATATTTATGATATTTTTATACGGTTTGAACATTGAAGTAAGTTAATACTTTTTTACTGTTGGGCATTTGCAGAAGTGTATTTGAAAAGCAGCTTTTCTCGTTGCATCGTTACCGTCTTTTGAAAGTTTTTTTAAGTGCTATGACGATTTTCACATAATTTTCTTTGAATATGGAGATACTTTAAAATTTTTATTTGGTATGCATTTTGGATGAAGTGCTGATTCTCAGAAGAAGTTTATGATCGCTTTTACTGTGGAGACCCTATTATGTATCACTGCTATTACTATTTTTAAAAATTATTTTTATTTTTTAAATATAATCGTCAGTTGGAGATTTTTAAATAATCAACTATTCCCGACACATCAATAAAAAAAAAATTTTTTTTTGCTTCATTAAACAAGCCAGAGTTGGGCATGCGTCCCACAGTCAGTCCCACCCTAGCTACGCCCTTGATGTCAAAGAATGATACAATCAGGTGTGTGTCATTTTATTATCAGAAAATGAAGCTGGTAATGAACTTGCAAATCAAATGTCGGTCCGATCTCACTTTTGATTTCAATTTTATCTTATGTAAGTTTATATACGGAACGGGTTTTTTTTTTGCTTCATTAAACAAGCCAGAGTTGGGCATGCGCCCCACAGTCAGTCCCACCCTAGCTACGCCCTTGATGTCAAAGAATGATACAATCAGGTGTGTGTCATTTCATTATCAGAAAATGAAGCTGGTAATGAACTTGCAATTTTATCTTATGTAAGTTTATATACGGAACGGGTTTTGCATGTAACGGAGACGTTTTTTTTTCTTACATTTAACACAGTATATTACATTATTTTATTAATATTACATTATTTTATACATAATATTTTTGAAGTGAAACTTTTTATGGCTGAAAGTAAACTCAAAATCTGTTAAACTATTTGTTCTATTTGAATTTATTGTATTTCTATATCCTGTTATTATATTTTTAGAAAGTGTGTCTTTTATATTTTGATAGTACCTACTGTTCAAGCATAATATAAGTAAATATAAAAAAAATATACCGACTTTCTTGAGCTTTTTTGTATTTTTTATTAGTATCGTTTATTATTAGAAATCGTTCAATTAATTTTTTTCATTATTTCTTTATCGCAAAAATGAGTAAATCGGTCGGGTACGATGAGCAACAAAATGTCACCCTCGAAAAAAAGATATCGTAAACCGGGGTAACTATAGGTCATCAAGAGTGCCCTCATTTTGAGTGGCCATTGGAGGTTAATCGTCCACTAGTGCTTTTTATTGTCCCGGCAGACGAAGTAAACTAAACGAAACCGCTGATATAATTCCGCTAAAAAGTTGTCTTGGTTTACCAGTAATAAATTAAACAAAAATTTTAATGTGCGCTAGACAATGTCCAATTGTTAGCTCCCGTTGCTCTATTCAGCTTTAAAGGACGAAAACCAACTTTTATTGGCGATTTTATTGTGTTTTTAATTAATTTATCGACCGAATCAGTTAACATAAGTTGTCCAAAAATTTTAATTGTTGATATTATTAGTTTCATAAAAATTGAATATCGAGTATTAAAATCAATTTTGATTTGCAAAATAAGTTTATCTAAAAGTATTTCCAGTCATCGTTAATTTGACGCCAGTACAAATGTATAAATTAAATAACATTCAATAAAATTTTTAATTGATATTTAAAATTGTCTACTAATTCATAAATTACAAAATTTGAAATCATAAATTGCAATGCTATTATTTAATGATTATTTAAAATGAATTAAATATCACGTGTTCTACAAATAATTGTACCTTAAGTCATTACTTTTCTGTCTTTTATTAATAGAAATTGACGACAGACGCCATACATAGTTAAATATTAATAATGAACAAATTGCCCTTGAAATATATCTATTTCTCTATAGATAGGAATGAAATATTTTTCTCTTTCAAACCAACTTTACTTTCTATCCAATTTTCGTTACTAAGAAAGGAGTTCGTTAGTACAGTTGGTAATATAATGGAGTTCACTGCAGCGCCCGATGCAAGATCGGACATATATCTTGTGGAACAAGCTACAGGTTCAATGAATTTGCCGCGCTTATCGTACAAATATCAGTCGTTTTTAAAAGTGGCAAAATATTCAGGTAAAATAATTTTTATCTATTTTTTTCCACTACGAGGTTGTCTGTATTTTGTTTCCTTACACTTATTTTGTCCAATCAAAAGTAATTGAGCTATGCATTTTTGGAAGTATGCATTAACGCCAAAACTCGAGCAAAAATTTAAAAATTTTATAATTGATTTGTGCCTTATTTATTCGGATTTTGGAAAAATGTTTCGAATAAAAGTTGTTAGTATAGTTATAATGAATAAATTTTATTCGAAGCGAAAACAGAATAAATAAGGCACAAGTCAATTATAAAATTTTTAAATTTTAGCTTGACTTTTGGCGTTGATGGTACATTGTAGTTTGTAATAACTTGCACATTTGATGCAAGTAGCAACACAATGCGCGAAAACGCGCTATAGGAAAGCTTGCCCAGACTTGTACCAAAGCTTTGCATGACAGCGCCGACTTTGATTGCACGGTCTTGTTTAGTTCGTCAATTATAAATACGAGTGTCAGAGACAAACATTGATGACAGATTGGGGGCAATGAATTTATGTGATTCACGGCCATATAATTATTGTACATTTCAATAAAGTACAGCACATGGATAAACCTTTCAAATTTTCGAATAAAGGCTTTAGGATAATTAGAAGTAAACTTTATAGCGTTTTAACTAATAAAAGTATGGTAAAAACTTCCACTCTACAGAAAACCATACCGAAGTAAGTAGCTGAGTCCTCTGAAAAAACACGTTTGAAGTTGATAAATATGCAAAAGTTCAATTTTAAGAAAGCACGGAGTCTATGGAAAACAAAAAATATCGGGGGTCTACAGGACAATAAAGTTCGGAAACCTCTGATGTTCACTATCTGAAAGATAACCCAATTGTAAGTTTAATGGTATGTCACGTGAGCTCACCCTTGTACATCTTAAGGATACAATGAAAAATAAGAATTTAAGACAAAATCCAACCGCAATAATATGAAACATAATAAGAAAAAAACTTCCTGTTACCTCCACCAAATTTATATGTAAACTGTTAATGTTAATTATATGCTTATACATCATCTGAGAAAAAAACAAACATAGCTAAGAACTACCGCAAGGAAACCAGCTGTCTAATAAAAAAAAAACGCATTTAAATCGGTCCATGCGTTTGAAAGCTGCGATGCCACAGGCAGCTTCACAGACATGACAGACACACATAGGCTTCAAACTTATAACATTCCTCTTTTTGTAAATATGTACATTAATAAACCAAAAACAATTTAGGACCTCAAAGAAAAATTAGACAAAATATTGCCGATATTTTTCAGCAATTACGTCAAAATATTGTGAAAAATTTACTGTCAAGAATGAACATGTACACCAAAGACAGAACACATAAAAACATTACTAATTATCAAATAAAAAAAATGTGTAGGTACCTATTATTAAAAAAAAAAAAATGATGTCAGTTGATTTTGGTACAACACCCCTTAAAAAGTAATAAAATTGTACGAGAAGGAATTGTTTATGTATAAATCAGCAGTTATCACTGGATAAAAGAGCATTGACATAACTGAAACAATAATTAATATATCTTGGCTGCAATATTATGTCTAGTTGGATGAGAAATTACTGAGAAAACATTTAATTGATTTACAAAAAATTGATTAACAATAAATCATTAAAAAACTTAATTTTTATATGCAGCTTCACTCAGCAGTTGTCCATAATAAGATTATTTTTATATTTTTATGATTCCCAGTACATCGAAATATACAAGGTATATTAAGTTTGATCACGAGTTTGTAAAGCTTAAAAATATTGATCGTAGGCATGAATGTTTGGCATATATGTTCATAAAATGGTTTAATTCGGCCATTTCCGCATGTCCGTCTGTCTGTGGACACGATAGCTCAAGAATGAAAAAAAAACGAGCTGAAATTTTGTACGTGTGTTCTAGAGCAAAAAATTAAAGTAAAGTTTGTTAATTGGCAAAATCGGATCATGTTTGGGCAAAATGGGCAAAACTGCCTATCTTTGAAACCGTAAGAGATATAACAAAAAATCTTCTTCTTTTTAAAACAACTTTCGTTTGAAGTTTTTTCCATAAACTCAATATATACTGGGTATTCAAACAATTAACTCAGTTAGTTGTTACCCTACTTGTTTTATTAAAGATTTAATAAGATGATCAAAATTCAATTGTTTTTATACCCGGTATATGTAAATATACAAGGGTATATTAAGTTTAGTCCCGACATTGTAACGCTTGAAAATATTGATCGCAGATATAAATGTTTGGGATAAGTGTTCATAAAATGATCTAATTCTGTGGATATGATAACTCAAAAACGAAAAGAGATAACGAGCTGACATTTTGTGTGTGTGTTCTAGAGCTAAAAAGTAAGTAAAATTTCAAATTCCCCCTTTACCTCAGTTTTTTGTTTTATAAATACGTATTTCGACTACAAAGTATTCATCATCAGTATAAATTAGCTAGTCGTAATTTACTCTTTGACAATTAGAAATAGATAGAAAGTCGAGATCAATAGACAGAAATAAAAATAAATAAATCGAAAATTAACTAAAATAAATTAAAATTAAAATATAATAAATTTTAAATTTTAAAATATAATAAATTTTATTGAAATTACTCTTGTTAAAATTTCTTTCATTCAAATTTATACCTGTTACCATTCCAAGTGAAACTATCACCAAGTTAGCAACGAGTAACATATCCTGAGACAATCAATGTAAGAATAATTTTAATAAGAATAAGGTAACAGGAATAAATGTGAATGAAAAAAACATACAGTCCTCATTAATTAGCATTTGATAATATAATATCTAAAAAGTAAGGACAAGTTCGTGAATAGACAATCGGGGCATGTATGGGCAAAATGGGAAAAACTGGCCATCTTTCAAAACGTAAGAGATAGAACAAAAATGTACAGACAAAAAATGTTCCTTTTTTAAAAATAAACCTTTGCTATAAACCATAAGTGGGCAGGGTTTGACTTTATAAGCTCCGAGTGAGAGGTAGGAAGAGAGATAGAGTAAATACAGGGTATCCTATCAATTATTATTATTTTCTTTTTTTAATTAAAACATTTTCTGAAAAAAATATAATAATACCAACCCTTTTTATGGTCACTATCTATTGAATTATACAAAGTATACACTATTGACTATACAATGCATACAATATATTGAATACATACTCTGGAATTTTGGGCATAAAATGTACCTTTTTAATACATTTGTGTATGAATAAAATATAAATCTAAATTTTGATATTTTACGTTTACCGCTTGACAATTGTAAACCGCTTGTAAATTTTTTGATGGTTTAGCTTTAGTTTAGATTTTAAAATTAGGTTTTTGGAATTTCCGAATAATATGCGAAAAGTATTCATATCGGAATAATAAACAATTATTTACCTGATTTAATTATTTTTTCTTAGTAGGAGGTATAGTTTCATGAGAATTTGATGACACTGGATACAATAAACATGCCAATGATAAAGCTGGGTTGTGGGGGTTAATTTGTTACTAATTTCTAAATGGTGAAATTTTACATAAAGTGGGAATTTTATGATAGCTTACTCAACCTGACTGAGTTGTTTTGATTTAGTCTACTTTGAGTTAAAAAGTGAAAAGTACTATTCGCGCTATTGAAAATAGTTTTTCGCATGGCAAGAGATAGAAGAAAAGTTTTTAGCACAGAAAATATTTCGTTTTTAATAAAAAACAACTTTTAATTGAAACATTTGTTCATAAACTGTACAGATTTGCCCCAATTTCAACTCAAACATGTGTATATATTTATTATTTGTGTATATCTAAGCGTCACAATACAATTCTTGTCAAATTCCATTTAGGTTACGTAAGACAAATATCAGAGAACTGGCGTCTACTTTATAGACAAATGACATTGAATTTTTAATTAAATATTGATAAGAAAAAATAAATCCGTCAACCAGGAATCGAACCTAGGCCTTCTGGTTATCTAGGCCAGCGTGCTTACCGCTACACCAAAGACGATTCTGTAACAATAAATTCATTGCACAGTTTCCTATCGTTGCGCTGCTAGAATAAGTAGGTATTGTCCCTAAATATCAAAATTTTTAAAATAATGTATGTCAGTTAATAAATAATAATTGTAATTTTTCTTCCTAATAATTAAATAATAATAATAAGTAATATTAATTAATTAACAATTAATAAATGATATTGTAAACATGAAATAAGTGGGTCGTTAGTGGCAGACAAGTGAATATTATTTGTACTTAATAGTTATAAATATATAGATATTACTTTTTTATCAAAACAAAAATTAATAAACACCCGCAAAGCAGTAAACTATTATTATATATATATATTATCGTTCCAAAATTGTAAAAAGAATACATTGAAAAGCCATGAACCTAATAATAGATTAACATTGATCCGTCAATTAAAAAAAAAAAGAAGTTTTTTCATAAAATTGGTGTGATAAATTCTTTTAAATTTAAACATTCAATTGTGACATGAAAATGTATGAAATCATGGGCTATGCAATCTAGTGATCTAGGTTTGTTTTCTAAAGATGGTTACTTAAGCAAAAATGATCTTGGAAACTCACAGGATTCAAATACATAGAATGTATTTGATTTGGAATAATTTTCACTATATAGTTTTCGAGATAATCAATTTTGAAAAGGATCTGATTCTTAACAAAGAAGAGATAAAAAATGCCTTTTTTAAATAAATTATCAGCGCTCCCACCATTAACACACAAATACCCTGATATCTAGAGCATGGAAGTACGTAAGGCCGAGTTAGAAGTTAAATTCTCTGATTTACTTTTTAAGAATGGAACAATAAAAACACTATTTGGTTTACCCGAAAATGATAATAGAGAAGTTGCATTAATTTTTTATCGCTACAAATTCTTATATAAATGAAAGAATAATTCATTTGAAGTATGTTTTGATAATTTTTTTTTTGATTAACAATTTCATTTTTTCATTAATTATTAATAAAAAATAAAAAAATTTGTGTACAAAAAAAAAACGACTTGTGATTGGTTGTGACGTCATTATATCCGTTGAGGCTGAGAGCCAATTGGAATCATGCTATACAGTTGTATTTTCTATATTCATATCACCATGTTAGAGGAAGAATCAGTGACGCATTTTCAGTTGTTATTTCAAAAGTCATGAAAAGTTACTCAATTAATCTTCGATAATTGTTCGACAATAAAAGTCACTTCTGGCAACTCCCAATAGCCGGGATGGACTACCCTCAAATTTCAGAGAGGGTAGGAAAAAAGATTCAATTTAGTCAAAGTATCAGTCATGGAACTTTAGGAAATTATTTTCGATAGTATTCTGAATCCATAAAAAATTTGCCAGAACATTTTCGTCTCTCCTAATTGTTAACAGAACGCTATAAATATTTATAAAAAATAGTTTTATCTTTGTCATTTCATTAGTCTTGAAATTTTTCCATAATAAAGAAAATATATATAGAAAACGTATTATCTGATGCCAGAAATAAATTCCATTACTAACCATCTGCCAGAGTAAAAAACGTTCTCGTGTGAGTGCGAGCGAAACAGTTAAATTGAAGAGTTAAATGAGAAAATATTTATTGAAATGATTTATATTTATTGTGTAAGTTACTCAGGTGCACGGTATATCATATTTTATCTGGAAAGTTTTTTCTATGTATATTAAGTGTAATAAAATATGACCACTCGCCAAATAAAATATGAAATACCCTGCACCTGAGAAACTTACCTAACAAATGTATACCAATCATTTTTTAATTTTTGGTAAAAGACTTTACCCTTACCTAGATTCCACTACTATTGAAGGCGAACATTTTTGTGTTTGGTGGGATATCACTAATTTTTGTATGCGAATACTTCACCTATTTTTGTTTTTGGTCGGATATCATTACTTTCTTTTATTTCAGACTTTTTTGGGTGGTTTAGCCTAAAATATTGATGATTATTTTATGATCAGTTAGTCAGATCACAATTTATTTACCATTACAGAAATAATATTTAGATTGTATTCAAATAAAACTACCATGTAGAAAACATATTCCATAAGATTGAAACTTTAATTGTAAAAATTCTCATTTTCCAGGTAAAACTATCAGGCGTTCAGACTTTTCTGGTTGGTTTCAGCCTAAGAACTATCTGCCTTCCAAATATCAACTTTTAAGGAAAATCGGAAGTACCCTATAATATTGATTATGATGAATGAGTCAGCCAGTTAGTCTTGGGAACTATTAAATCTGTAATGTTGAAACTTAGAGCGTATCGCTACGTTTTAAATCAATCCGATCATATAAAAGACAAAATATTTTTAAAATCATTGTGAGACACGCACCCAATTAGCAAAAATATATTAACATATCTTTGACTTCATATCCCGGAGATAGTTACGTTTAGCTAATTCATACTGATGATGACTACTTTGTTGTCGAAATACGTATTTATAAAATACACATTACTGTTCTAGGAATTGGGGCAAAATTTGAAATTTAATTTCAGAAAACCTAGAGTTCTCTTTGATTATCTTAATAATAATCAACGATACAATAACGGTACAGGTTTGCATATACAAAATATACAAATGCATATTTATAACTCGACCTTTATCACGTTATGTATATCAAATTTCAAAACAAACAGTTGTTCAACTTAGTTTTGTTATATAATAATTCATTTTATTGTTAGATTATAAGCTAATTATAATATAAATAAAATAGTATTCGTATGCTATAAATAAACCTAATATGTAGTAAAAACTGTATTGTAAATTGTATTACATATTACCTACTTAAATATTATAATAGTAATCATAATATATGTGTATATATGATTTTGTCTCAATTATTTGATATTATTAAATCATAGGGCAGTACGATACGTTAAGAACTTATAAATAGTACTTTTATAGTAAAAGTACTGGGTACTTTTAACATGAACCCTCAATACGTACAGTAGCGTTACTTAAAGTGCTGTCGGATAATACTTAAAATACTTTTACTTAAAGTACTAGGCACCCACCCACCAGTCCAAGTGGCCGAGCGGACTAAGGCGTTATAGACATAACGCCTTAGTATAGACATAGCGCAGTATGCCTATTTGGAAACTGGAAGGTTATGGGTTCGAATCCCGACATCAGCAGATTGTCAATTGTTAAGTAAAAAAAAAGGGGGCGGTTAATTGACAAAACTGTCAGTTTCCTTCACGAACCCCAGATGAATATCGGCATAGTTCTTAACATAGTCGGCTGCAGCCGCATATCCTACCAATTCCTAGGAATCGTGCATTTTATTTCACCATGTTTATGAAGATGCATGTTAAATTTCTCCAACTTACATAACGATTTTCTCAAAAACGTGATGATAAATTGTCAAAAAAAAATTCAGCTGATTTCTGAGGATTCATTTTACTAATATTGTGAATTTCGTGAAATTCTTGACAACCTAATAATAGTTTGGAAATACCTTAAACCTAAAAATAAATATACATATTTTTAATTGTTGTGTAAGTAATATTCTTTTGACATTAATGTTTGATATGAAAAATCATAGTAATCTTGGGTGGGGATCGAATTCACGACCTCAAGCTCCCGGATCTGTTCTCTTTCAATTAGTCCACCAAGATGGCTTAAACGGGAGAGCCTAGGTCTGGTGGCAAGCAGTAATCCATCCTCAATATAACAGAGTTAAAAAAATGTACTAATTATAATTGTGTTTACTAATTATAATTGGTTGAGTCAAAAAAGAAAATATTCATTTGGATTTGTCACTTAGCCTTCGTACTATAACTAACTATAAGTCGTGTTGTAAATACTTATGAGTACAAGCAATAGTAAGAAGCACTTACTATATTTGTATGAAACATTAATTATAGACAATAACAAGCAACAATAAAAATTACAATAACATTTTAATTTCAACGCAGAGACGGATTTATGAAATTCACAATACTGGGTCACATAAATAATACGAAACAATTGCTTTGAAATATATTTATATGTTAGGTAAATGGTATCAAGATAATTCACTAAAACTAAACATAGATTATACACAATTACTATGTATGATATTGGGTAGTGCATCAGATCATGCCAAATTTCTTGTTTGTGTTTAGAGAAAAACTTAAATAACAATCTCCATATAGAGCATCTTGCTAAAAAAACTTTCAAAACTAAGTTACTCCATAAATTAAGGGACATAGTGCCGTTAGAAATTGCTAATACTACACAGATATTACGCGCATATCCATATCAATATTGTTTTAGGGAATGTTGTTTTAGGGAAATTCTGCTACTATTGATAAAATATTGAAAATGCAAAAACATTGTGTGCGAATCTTGGTCAATGCCAAGGCAAGATGATAAACCTATTTTTAAGGTGCTTAAAATTTTGATTGTAATTGACACTTACATCTTAGAAAGTGCACTTTTTGTAAGAAATAATTTGAATTTATTTGAAAACCAGTACAAATCCACACATAACACTAGGCACAGACAAAATATGGTTGTAATGCAAACCACAAAAGAATATATAGATAATAGTGTTTTGAATAAGGAGTCAAAGATATGTTACTCGTTGCTAATTTGGTGCATGTCTCACGCAATTTGGTGAGACATGCACCAAATTAGCAACGAGTAACATATCTTTGACTCCATATCCCGGAGATAGATAGATTGTAGAGGCTATCCTGGACGGGACACACTTCGACCATAAGGTCCATTGTGATGCCTAAGGATGTGAGGATGTGAGTGGTGGATAAGGAATTTTGTTTGTAGACTAGGAATTGGTAGGATGTGCGGCTGCAGCCGACTTTGATAGGAGCTATGCCAATAATCATCTGGAGTTCATTAAGGAAAGTGCAGAAAACCTTCACAAGCATAATCGGTTACTTCGTTCTTGTCCATACGCCGACAGTTTAGTCAATTAACCGCCCCCTTTCCTTTTTATAATAATTGACAAACTACCGATGTCGGGATTCGAACCCATAACCTCCCAGTTCCAAGTACACACAACGACTTTACAAGCGCGGCTACTTGGGTGGTGAAAACATATTTTTGACTCCATATCCCGGAGATAGCTACGATTAGTTGAAATACGTATTTATAAAATACAAATAATTGTTCAAGGAATTGCGGCAAAACTTGAAATTTAATTTCAAAAAACCTAGAGTTCTCTTTGATTGTCTTAATAATCTTTATATAAATATATATATATATATATATATATATATATATATATATGTGTGTGTATTGTGTAATAATACAGACCTGTATTTGTCAGATAGATCCATATTATTAAAATCTGTTTACCAAATATGTATGTAACGAGATGATTATAGTTACTAAAATACACGTGCTTTGAACATGATTTCAATCAACCCAAGTACAATATTATTTTATTATTAAATCATAAACAAAACGGTTTGTTTAGAAAATTTATAAATTTTATTATCGCAATCGTTTCATATTTTGCTTATTTTCAAAATTTCACATAAAAAGTAAACATATGTTTATATATATTTTGTAAAATGTTTTCGAAATGATAAGTGTATAAATTATTGGTTTCAAGTATTTTCCATAAAAAATATGTCGTCTAAAATCAATAAGGAGGTTATTCACTAGGTGATATACCTACAGTCAGTTTTTAACCAACTCCAAGCCAATAAAGTGGCAGGGTTATCATTTTGGCCATTATATTAGTATGTACACGCAGTATTTCGGCAAATATAAACCGTTTTTGACAATAATAAAAAAAAATTTGGTGGAAATCGGACGAATAAATATTAGTCAAGTGTTCTATTTCTAAATATTTTTCATGTAGAGAATTTTTTATGTATATGAAATATACCACAAAAAATATTATGAAACATAGTATTAATAATTTTATCTATACTAATATTATAAAGAGGAAAGATTTGAATGTTTAATTTGCATTGAATAGGCTCCGAAACTACTGAACCGATTTAAAAAATTCTTTCACCGTTGGGAAGCTACTCTATCCCCGGGTGACATAGGCTATATTATATTTTCAAAAAAAATAGGGAAAATCCAATAATGTAACCCGAGGTGTAAAAAGGTGGAGGTTTTGGGAAGCCATATAACATTTTAGTCTGATAGCGGAAGTGCCGGTAAAAATTAATAAAGTTGAATAATTCAGTAGTACGCTATCGACACCAAAAATGCCGGAGTAAATCTTGGAGTTCTACGGGCAACGCCGGGGAATTCAGCTAGTTATTTAGAACTAATTAATAATTTTTAAATGAGAAGTAGTTATTTTTTGAAGTCAAACTTAAAAAGGTGGCCAAAATCTACTAAATTAGTTTATAAAACAATTATTGATAAACGTGTTTCATAAAGATCATTATTTATTTAAGACTATATTATTATTATTATTTTTTCTCAACGAGTCGGTTTTTATAACAATATTTTTGTAAAAAAGTTTTATTAAATAATTTTGTTTAGTAATATCTGCAATTTACCAACTATATATATCCATTGCTGGTATGGTGGCCTTTCGGTTATATTATACCAATGGAAGTGACTAGCGATTACTTAATTTGACATTTAAGTAATATGTCTGAGCAAAGATAAAATCATACATATTTAGAATGGGATGGTGGTGTAGACCAATCTACATTTTATACGAGTATTACAGCACGAAAATGATTTCATGAGACCAAAATTCCTTCAGTAAAATTGTGACATTCGAATAAAAAGAAATCATATAGTGGAAGTCATTTTGTTCGTTTAAAAACATCAAAACAAAAATTATAATTTTGAAAGATAATTGTGAATTTTATAAATAAGTAAAATTTTTTACAGCTATTTTTAGTATATTGGAACAATCGACCATTTAGGGTATTTAACTTCCATAATAAAAAACTGTTCCATTAAGAAAGTTAAGCAAATTATCATCACTTTATATTTCTTATTTAAAGAATACAAATGGATCATAATATCTGTGACAACTCTGTTCAGAAACTTGTAATTTGAGATACGACGGACAAACGAAAATTTTACCAGAAATTTAAAATAAATTTTAAATTTACTTAAAGGCATGCGCGACATAAAAAAAATTTTTCCTCAACCTATACATCATAGAAAAGAGAATTTTTAGCAGAAAATGTTTATAATTTTTTTGTTGTTGATATTTAAACATAAATACGAAGGGTTGAGTCCAGAAAAAAACCAGTTTGAGTGAAGCCCTCGAGTCTCGCACTTTTAAAATAATGTAATCAATAAATAAATAGGTACATCGCGATTATTTTATCTTCAACTAGCATTACCCGTCGCGGCTTCGCCCGCAAAAATTTTGTAACGCCCTTATAACCAAATAACATAATATTTTCTCCCGTCAAGAACTGATAATACACCTATACATCAATAAATTATACAACTATACCTTCCTCATGAATCATTTTTATAATATGTAAGGACCAATGTATACAAAAACTTGACAAATTATATACTAAAACCTTCCTCGATAACCACTCTATCCATTGGTGAAAATAGCATAAAAATCGGTGCAGTAGTTTTTGAGTTTATCGCAAACAGACAGACAGGCAGACAGATGTAAGGATAAGGATAAATGATGTATTGATGTATGAAGGATAAGGATAATGAAGTCTCGAATAATTTTTAACAAACAATTTGGATACGATTTAAGATTTTTTGTGATTTGATGTAAAAATAAAACATTCAGTATTTTTAAGAAATTTTTGAAATTAAATTTTTTGAGAATATTTGATTAAATAATATCTATGATTCTGTAAATATCTGAAGCGTATTCCAACGCAAGTCAATTGAGTTTATTTTCTTCAGAAAATTAAAGAATACATTCAATAAAATTTGTTAGCAAAATAAATAAATACAAATATATATCTTACTATAGATTTTTGAAGTAACCACAAAATTTCATTAACTATAATTTTTCGTTCAAATAAATAAAATGCCGAACTCATTCGAATATGTTTGTTCACTTAAATGAAAACAATGATATTTTTTGTTTTGTTTTAAACACTAAAATTTTATTTAAACTTGATTATTCATATTTGTCTAATATTTTTGATTAGGTCTTCATTGTTTATAATTACAAATTGAACTAAATGTTTATGAAATTAGAACTACGGTTAATATTTTGTTTACTTAAATATCATATTTATCATGTTATTTTGTCTCCTTCTTGGTGAGCTTATGTTTTTTTTCTTCTGTTTTCAAAAGTGGGGAATAAATTATAAAATATTTCTAAAAATAATTATCTTTAATATAATTGTTGAATAAACAATATATTAACAATGTTAAAACATTTGGAATTGAGGATTTCTCCTGTAGGGGTCAATACATTTGATTGGACAAATGTTTTATGCTTTGGTGGTAAGTTTACTTAAAATTTTGAACATAATTGGATGATTTAAAACCAATAAATGAGTTTTTATATTATTTTTTCAAAGAATATTTTGTTAAAAACAATAAAAACCAGAAAATATCATGGTACAATTATTTATGAGTCATTCGGGTCAAGTTTCGAACGTTCCACTTCAATGTACTGTAAAACAATTGAAATTAGGAATAATTGTTTTATCTAATAATTTTAATGGATTTTCGTCAAGTAACTACCCATTGAATACAAAATATTCTAATAAGTTTACAATATTCCGAAAAAATATTTTAGATACCTAACGTATATCCGGAGTTAACATACGAAAAAATTCACCACATACAAAAAAAAACTAGTGTGTCACAGGCTTTTTCGTCAAACAAAATTTAAAAAACGAGACCAGAAAATTCGCTTTTGTGGAACAACTTAATTATTGGGCACCACGCAATGCAGCCGCATGACCAAACTATATTGTTATCACATCGGTTAAAACACTTTTCTCGCCAATTCTGCGATAGTTGAACCCTTATACATCCTATTACAATCACTATCCACAGCTACCCCAGTTGACTCTGACAGAATAGAATTACTTCAAAATACAAAGTTTACAAATGTTTACAAATGTGTGTTGAATACAAATGTGTTCAAATTTAGGAGTGTTGTATCATAATTACATGATTAAATACAATCTTAAAACTCACTGCAGATTTAGTGCCGTAGTTTTTGCCCTTAATCTTGTAGACAATTAAGAATCTTCAAAGGATTACATTGTCAAGGACCCTTCCCAAATTAATCTTAGTCGCTAGTCTAATTAGCGTTAAATGTTTATGTAAAGATATGTAAAGAGAACATTTAGTTTGGCAAGAAGGCATGTTTAGGAGAAATGATTACCTAAATTTTAAGTGGGGCTTCTATCCTGATAGACAGGTGGATTGTGGGTGTGTGCACAAAGCTCGAAGATTGAAATAAATTGATTTTGAATGTAAACGATTGTGATTTTAGATAAAGATTCGGGTGCTGGACGGTTTCGAGAATGCAAAAGCCACTAAGAGTATTTTTTCTTTTATGTCACCTAGAAAAGTCATCAAAGTGTACGAAAACCTATGAAGTGGTTAGAATCATAGTTGCGTTAAATTTTGGTTGAGTTGACTCCTGTCAGAAAATAACCAATCAGTTCAGTGTAATTCTGGTTTAAGTCGTTGTTGCAATTCTTAATCTAGGACTTAAACCAGTATTACACTGACCAGATTGGGTATTTCCTGACAGGAATATGACTCTAGTTACGAAGTTAAATTAACCAAAATTAGACTTACACCACCATGATTCTAACCCGCCCATATGTTGAGGGAGTGATCTCTTTCCCCCGCGTCATTTGCTGGAGTATTTGCTGAAAATGGCCTACGTCCAATTCGCATATATTCTTGTTACTGTAGAATACAGATGAAAGTTTTTTTGTGGACCCATATCTAAATCGTTTTCGGAAAATCAAAGCTGTTATAATAAAATAATTAACGCAGGATTTTTCCATTTTGTCTATGTATCAAATTTCATACCAATTGTAACATTCAACGTTTGCTTAGAATTAGGAACATTCAACTATTGTAACATTGAGCTTATATTCCTTGGGGTATGGTTCACTGGGGTGATTTTCATAGCCCAGTCAAAAGTATTCCACAGCGAACGGGCAAAATACTATTTCATGACAAGGATGTTTCTTAACGACCGAAAATAATATTTGCTTCGCGCTTATAACCGGCAACCTCTAAACAGGATTTATTTTTAATCGTTTGGTGTCCTTGAAACCAAATACGTTTACTGTTTTATAATTATTTACCAAACAAAAACCAAAATTCGCTATTTTAAAGTTTGTTTTTTTTTTTGGGAAAAAAATAGTCTATCTGCAATATTGTAAACAAAAAAGACCTTTCTCCCACTGTTTGCGAACCGTAAAAATAAACTTCAAAATTTGTTATTGGAAAAAAAAAATAACACGGTTCAAATGCGTGATTCATTTAAAAATAATGTATATACAGATTGTTTATGTATAAATTATACCGAATTTCCGTATATTTTTAATTTTGGCGCCATTACTCGGTCACTGGTTCACATTGATAATAACAAAAATAAATAAATTAAAAATAAAACAAATAAAATGAAATTTTTTAAATGTTACTACAAAAATAATGAAAAAAAATTCATCTCCCATATTTCATTAAAATATTTTTTTTAATATTATTTATAATGGGGAATTTAGAACATAACATGATTTTGGTAAAATAACTGACCGACATTTTGTAAATTATAACTATTGAAAAACAAAGTCAAAAGTCAAAACAAAAATAAATATTATTAATTAATAGAATATAGACTTTGATATATATTTGAAGTTATTTGAATAATACAAATGGTTGATTCATGCATTTTTGTTTTTAAAAATATTGTATTTTTGATAAATAATAATTAATTAGTCGAGGATCATCGAATTTATTGTTATCCATTTTTTATATTAATTAAAAATTTAGAAATATTTTAATCCGACATTAGAAAAATGACCCTAATCTGTAAATAGAATAAAATATTATTTCGGCAGTGGACACATTAGCGTTAAAAATGACAGACGTTATTTAAGGACACACGATTTTAGGACACACGAAACGTTTTCAATCAGTAGCATGACGTCGTTTGAACTGAACGTTTCTATTAAATATAATGTTTAATTGATATTAATTATAAAAAAACTCTACTTTCCTAATATTTTTAATCGTTCCCATTAATTAAAAATTCAAACATGGAGGCAGTGAATGTTGTAATATTCTCATATCTTATTTGTTTAAAGAAGAAAAAAAACAACAGGATTATGGCTGCATCCGCTAAATAGTGAAAGAAGCCAACATGGCCACTATATTACCCCATACCAAACCCTGAGAGGAAATCCTTACAAATTTTTTAATTATCTTTTAAATTATGAATTTATGACCAAAAAATTAATTAACGGATGCATATGCGTTCTAGCGAGCTCTCTCGATCTGAGTTCAACAACGATAGCAAAAAAAGTCTCTTCTCTATGGGCACTTTATGGCATGTTTTGTTAAAGTTCGTATGTCCCTGGCCTAAAATTGAAGATTATGATATACGTAATCGAAACGTATATCATAATGCTAAATGAACATTAATGCAAATTTACGTACGGAAATTTGAGTTCAAAACGGATTGTGTGTATCACTTAACAAAATAAAAATCACATAAATCGACCTTCTTAATATATCATCTTTTAAAACAGTTAAGAACATTGAACCAAATAGAGAGCCAAAATCATGTCGACCTCGAGTGAATAATCCGCATTTTACTGTATTTTATAAATATTCAATAATGGAAATTGGTGCACTGAGGTAGACACAAATCAAACCAAACTGTGGAATATCATTTATTAAATACTTTGATGGTTGGTGTTTTTTAGATTTTTGACAACATGATCAAAAACGAAGCATTGTATCCAGATTTATAAAGTTTATAAATTGAAAATAAAGGTGAAAATTTAAAGTTACAGTCGTTTAGCGAAAAACTACTCTCACCTAATCAAATTTTATCCTTTTGTGTTTTTTTTTTAGAAAAACATTACATGCAATGAATCTGTTTGCTTTTAATTTTTATTCACGATACGCTTCATTAAAAAACGGAAAAATCAAAGCGTTAATTAAAGCTAATTACAATTGGATGTATTAAACTGCTTTCCCATAGTTCGATTACTATTGTCATATTTTTCCACTCAGATATGGGTTTACTTTTCTAATGTCAGTTTCTTTATCTTAAGGTTATTCGATCGGTACACAATAAATGAAATTTTTAAATAATTTTTTTAATTATTAAAACTATAAAGATCAATTTAAAATATTCCAGCGTTTATTTCAACCGAAATTGCACATTTACACTTACTGATTCAATTTTATGTATCTTCGAAAGTTTTCAATAAATACTTGTTTCAAGTACACGCAATATAAATATTTTTTTAAATACTTCTCTTAACCTTTTCTGAACTTTTATTAATTTTTATCCTGTGTTATACCTAGCACATATGTTCCTTCATTGAGTGCAAATTTAAAGTCAACATTAATGACTAAGAAACCACTTTATCGTTAATAATCGAATAACCTTTAAATACATTTAAAAAATAAAAAAAAACCACTTACCTTTAATTAATTTGGATAGAAAAATTAATGTCTTTTTTCGTTTAAAATTTAAACGCCCCCCGTTACTATACGGGTGAGTATAAGAACAGAAAAATAATTTATTATCCGTGGTGACAACTGCTTTAAATGACTTTTTAGTTTTGAAAAAAATTTTGTTTTTTGCTAATCAAAAGAGTTTTTACTTAAACAAATTTTTACATTGCATCAAAATCGGTTGTGAATTTTAAACAATATTTGACTTTTTCTATTGATGATTTTTTTTCTTTGAAGAACTGTTATATTTTTTTTTGTACAACAAATAAAAAACACTTGTTATTTTATGATTGTTTCTATTATAAATTTGTGTTGGTGTGGTTATATGAGAAGGTTTAAGTATAAACTGAAATACGTTGGTAGTGTTTCGAGAATAATGTGTCTGGTATTAAGTACTCATAGTTGTATTACAATTAGGTAATGTTGGAGTAATAGACGATTGATTATTTCAATTATTATTACTATAGTATTTACTACGGGACAAAAGTACCTACATTTTAAGTACTACAGCGTTCTTATTTTCATTTGAATAATGTGTATTACTAATAAAAATAGATACACCCCTATTCTAACTGGAATTCATTAAAATTATAAAATCGATTTAACTCTTCAGTGTAAAAGGTAAGTCTTACGGATTAATTTTAAAATTAATGTAAACGCTTCGCGTTAACAAACGCTCTGCGTTTAGTAACGCTTCGATATTTAAAACATAAAAAAAATATGTACACGTAATTCATATTTTATAAAATTTGAATTTGCAGAATTGTTAACAATTAAAACATTGATATACAACTCAGTATATATCGGGTATTTAAACAATTTACTTAGTTGTTACATTAATTGTTTTTACTATAATTTTGCTTTTTATCATTTTTGTTATTTCTGTTAGGCACTCTAATATTAATAGAAATATTTACGACTTAAGATTGAAAATTAAAATATTTCTGAATATATTAGAGTAATAGAAAAAAGGACCAAGTAATGAATTGTAGAAAAGTTGATTTTCTGGAACTGAACTACAAATACATGTTTCGATTTTTCTAATATTAATTTTATTCCGAATTTGATGATATTGAAAACAAAATTAATCGAAAGATGTGAAACACCGAAACTATTTTGTATAAAAAATTGCATGAAAGGATGGTTTATTAAAGGAAATTAATATGACATAATCAAAAACAAAATATTTAGAATTTTTTTAAAGAAAAAAATTATTCTTTATTTAAGAAAATTCATATTAATTGAATACCAAAAATTAAATAATTTCTTAAAAAGTAAGACGGCTCAATTCTTTCAATAAGTTACTTAAACCATTATTATTATTATTAACTATTTTGTGTAGAAAATATTCATTCAATGAATGTGTTTTTGAACCTGTATATGTACTGCCATCTACCAGCATCTTTTTAAAAACTGTTTTGTTATCTGTAATATCACCTATGAACAACTTGTTAATCTGTGGTGAGAAAACGTCGCCAGGTCGTTGCCAGGTAACAAACGGTCTAGCCCACCGCAATAAATGTTTCAAATCAAAGACCACCATGAACATTAATTAATAAGATAAAAGTTAATTAAGATCTTTTTTCGAGAAGTGATTTACTTATTCTAAGGAAATTTGCGCAGCGAATTTTTTTAAATACTGATTTTATTTTAACAAAATCTTCCCAAGTCTTTGTTCACGTAGTCCGTACGCGGATAAAATTACGGTTAAATTATAATAAATTTTATGGTAATGAATACATTATTATTGATTATAAAAAATGAAGAAAACAGAGATAGATAAGTAAATACATTTTTTATTTGATTTTGGCACAGATATTTAACCAAGTTTCTCATTTATAGAAGTGCAGAAGCGGTTTTTCTCACTTACAGAGATATAAAATGATACAGGAAAGAATGATCGACATGTAAATACATTTTTGATGTGAAACATTTAATGCGGCGGGTTAGACCGTTTGTTACCTGGCAACGGCCTGGCGTAATTTTCTCGCCGCGCAATTATCAAGTTTTTCATAGATGATATTACATATAACAAATCAGTTTTAAAAAGATTCTCATAGATGGCAGTTCACATACACGTTCAAAAACTCGTTCACAGGTGGCAATACGTACAAAAAATCAGGTTTAAAAATATAACAAGCATTGAATGTCTGAATAAAATTTATTGGTTAAAGAAAATGATTTTAGAAAAAGGTTTAAGAAAGTGGTTTTTAATAAGTTGGAGATTTGTTATAACATAAAGATATATGTTTACAGTACATAAAATACTTCTCGAGGTATTAAACAATACAGAAAACAGTGTTAGATATGTAAATACATTTTATATTTGAACTTGGCATAGATTAACAGGTCCAGGCGTGAAAAACGACTCTCTTATATAGAGGTTTGTTTCTGTTTCTTACCTGTGGAGGTTTTATAAGGGTTAAAATGACGGGACCTGGAAGTTATTATCACCAGTAGAGTTGTCTTGCTTATTCAGTTCTGGCTCACCCAGGTTTGGCTGTAATAATGAAATTTTATGGTGAAACAATATCACTATCAATAATAGTGGAGTCAAAAGTGAAAAAATAACCAGTTTTTCTGAGAATGATTCGACTTAAAAATTTTGTATTGCGTTGGCTTAGGTTTATATAACAGAACTCATCAAATGCGGAAGCTAGGAAATGATTTTAATTGTTAACAATCAATAAATAAACAATTACTATATAACAAATGGAATATCTCGAGTTGTTTTTATTGAAACTTTATGAAATTTGGTTATGTGGTTTTTTTGAGGTGCTGAACAAGAATTCAAAGTTGAAAAAAAAAAACAAAACAAACTTACCAACAAATGACAGTTTTAATCAAAATTTGCCAAGTATATAGCTTTGTAGACGCTGATTTTGAACTAAAACCAGGAAAAATGTGGACACCTAGGCGAGCCAGTAAAGTTATTTGCGGGTGCTATTAAACTTCTTTTAAAACTATTTTATTAAATTTATTGTACATTAATATTATCAAAGTTTTCTTTTAGGACTTTTGAAATATAAAAAATGATTATTTTAGAAAGTTTTATTTTACTTTACACAAATAACAGTCGGATTACCTTAATATGTCAATTATTTATTGGTACCTTTGAATTGAAAATTTTTGTTATTAATCCTCTTAAATAAATTTTTGAATAAAAAAAAAACCAAGCACATTTATTTCTTTAAATGACATTTTATTAATTAAAAAAGGTTTCCAGACAACCAGACAATTTTATCGATTCTGCTAATTCTCTTTAAAGTAAGAGGCTCATATATCAACCCACGGGTGGTGGGTGGTTCCAACAATGTACAAAGAAAAACTAGTTTTTGCCCGTGACTTCACGCCATAAAACACAGAGCTCTAAACGCTAATAAAATCAAACAATTGAAAATTACATACACATATCATCATTCTTTCCCGAAACATGCCCAAAAGATTCATTTTATAGTTTCGCATCAGTAAACGATTTCACACACAGAAGGGTTAGTTAAAGTATTATTCTATTTTTATACCCGGTATGTATAATATATACAAGAAACAAAATTTTGTTACAGGTGTTCATAAAATGACCTAATTAGTCCATTTCCGTTCGTCCGTCCGTGGACACGACAGCTCAAAAACGAAAAGAGATAATGATCTGAAATTTTGTGTGTATGTTTTAGGGTTAATATGTAGCATTAAATCGCTAAAAATAATTGGCTAAATCAAACCAAGCTTTCCCCCGCCAGGGGGATACAATCTTTTAAACTGTAAGATATAGATAAAAAAAATAAGGATAAAAATTTTCCTCTTAAGGATAATAATAAACAACTTTTGCTTGGAACTTTTTCATAACCTCAGTATATAAATACCGAGTATTTAAGCAATTAACTCGAGATGTTATTTTCACTAGTTATTTTTTTCATTTTATAAAATATTCCTTATTAAATTGTTTTCGAGGAGTAATTATAAAGTTAAAAGAAAAGTGGCATAGTATAAAAGTATTTATACAATAATAATAATAATTTATAAAATTAATTTAAAAAAAATTATTATTAATCCAAATGTGTCCCTTAAACTCGGCCTTGCGCACTAACGTGCTCTAGATTATTATTTTCCTTATTAAATTGTTTTCGAGGAGTAATTATAAAGTTAAAAGAAAAGTGGCGTAGTATAAAAGTATTTATATAATAATAATAATTTATAAAATTAATTTTTTTTAAAATTATTATTAATTATAGAATTTAACCTTGTTAAGTTAAAAACTGACTTTATTGACAATATTCATAATAAACGATCTTTCTCCAATCATTCAAACTCTTACTTAGTTTTATCTTTTTCTCACTCATTTACTGTGATATAAATTGTCGAGCATATTCGCAATTAAAAGCAACGTGGCTTACATCTGGTGTTCGAATTGACAGTTATCGTATATGTTATTACAAAAAAATATAATAATGTAATGATTAATACAATTTATATAATAATAATAATTATTATGTATTTATAAAATTAATTATTTTTAAAATTATTATATATGATGAAATTTAACCTTGTTAACTTAAAAACTAACTTTATTGACAATACTGTTAAAAAACAATGTTTCTCCAACTTAAAGTCTTTCACTATCATATAGTTTTATCTTTTTCTCACTCATTTACTGTGACAAGGCCTATTTGATTCTACATTTACATTCCCAGTGCTGCTGACATCCAGCGTCGGACTGGGCCTAAGAGACTCGGGTGGCCTTATGACTAAGGGTCCGCCACCCCTTTAGCATCAAGGTAGATGATACCATCAAGTGAACCAACAAACCAAATGGTAATCATAATCAAATATGCAAGAATTTTTGGAAGTTTTTATTATCAAAGATGTACATTTTTATGCAAAAATTTCCAAACAACATTTTTTTAAAGAGGGTAAATTTCATCTAGATTGTCAATAAGCCTTTCGTAAAAGTTGCTATCGTCCTTATTCTTGATAAAAACCGATTCTATGTTTAAGATAACAAACGAGTCCGGCAGTTCTTGTCTCAGTAGAGAAGCAAGCCTCGGCTTAATTCGCTTAAGCGCGGAATATCTTCTCTCGCAAATTACATCCCTCGCGTAAACACGATTGGGAGGATTACAAAATAAGCGTCGTATAAGTTGGAATACGTCCTAATGTGTTTGTTATACTGGGACAAAAGTGCACAGGCACTTTTTTATGGTATACATCTTCGTTAAGCATCCGAATCTGTTCGAGATAAACAAAAGCGTTCTTTGCTGTTTGATCTAAGCCATATTCTTAGATCTTTTCCTGCTTTTCTTTTTCTCTTCTTTTCAGTGCATGCACTTTCTGCGTGTAGGTAGCAAAACTGGGGGCCCACGCAGGCTAGGACCCGGGTGGCAAACACCACGATTTGAATTGCGATTATAATCAGGTACTCCGAACCGAGTGTATACCCGTTAGAACTATTACAAAATTAATATTAAACGTTAATATTAAAATAAATTTTAAAAGTTAAGGATGTTCCAGCACTATGTACACATACTTACACATATTAACGGCACACAGATACTTCTTACACATACTATCAAATATTTCCGGTACGGTGATCTGGCAACATTGCTCTTTACCACTATTTACCATAAACGAAATGTGTTATAATTGGACAAAAATAATATTTTAAATTATTATATTTCGAAAACAAAACGGGACCACACGATTTAAAAAAAAAAATTTATATAAGAAATATTAAGAAATACTCTCCTTTTTAAATTCTGTCGAGTATTTTTTCTAATACAACAGAAAATAGTTGGGCGGACATGAAGTTTTACATGCTTCTAATGAGAGAGAGTGAGAGAAAATGATAACTTTGATATTAATTAACTCGCGTTCTAAACGGACAAAAATTCTGAAAATTCGAGATTTATTAGAAAACGTTATTTTTAGCCTGTAAAAAAAAGAGCAAAAGTGGTGGTATGCTGGAACATCCTTATTATTACAAAATAAGATATTTATTAAAATAATATTTTTGTGTTGTTAAGCCAAATATTTATTTTATTCTTTTATATATATTTATCATATTATTTATTGTCTTTTCTTCTTGGTCAGCTTAATATTTCTTGAAACAATTATCTTTAATATATTTAACAATGTAAACTTGGAATTGAAGATTTTTACTTTCTATAGGGGATTTGGTTGGCCAAATGCTTTATGTTTTGGTGGTTTATTTAAAATTTGGAACATAATTGGACTATTTCAAACGAATTAAATTTCGATTTCCTAGATCAAAATTTTTTGTATTTGATAAATACGTATTTCGACTACAAAGTAGTCATCATCAGTATGAATTAGTTAATTGTAATTATTCTCCGAGGAGATGTTACTTGTTGCTAATTTGATGACGGTCAACAAGTAACCAAATTAACAACAAGTACCAAATTAGCACCAAGTAACATCTCCTCGGAGAATAATTACAATTAGCTAATTCATACTGATGATGACTACTTTGTAGTCCAAATACGTATTTATAAAATACAAAAAATTTTGATATAGAAAATTGGGGCAAAAAAAAAAAAAAAATCTCGAAATTTATTTCGAAAAATCCTCTTTAATATTATTTAAATTTAAAACGAATAAATGAGTTTTTAAATGGCATTCTTTATCATTAAAAAAATGCTGTTTAAATAAATATGTAATTTGTTAATTTTTAAACAACAAAAATTCATAAATATGAAGGAACAGTTTTATTTGGAATCTTAAAGTTCTAATGTAATAACTTCTAAACTTCTAGTGTTCCCACGCTTGACTAATTTATAAAAATAGAAGCTAGGAATATTTTAATAAGTATACAAGAAGTATAAGATATTCATTATATTTTATCTTCGACATTTGAAAAAAAAAACTAAGAGGAAAATCATTTGATTAATTTGCATTTCATGTACACTCCCGTTCATAAAAACTGAACCAGTTGAAAGATTGTAAGTGTTATTGTATGTAATATACATATATCTAGTAATATATACGCTTAGAATGTGACTTACATTAATATATACATTATAGCTTTAACTTTCATTATTATACTTTTATTTTAGCTTTTCTCAAACGAAATCATCAATATTTATGTAATCGTTAAAACGAATGCAATAGCTAAATTTCAATAATCTAATATGTGATTTTCATTTGAGAAAAGCTAAAATAAAAGAATAATAATGAAAATTAAAGCTATAATGATTACTTAAAAAATATTAGGAGATAAAGCGAAAAAATAAATTTATTTATAATATTTCAATACATCAATTTTCTACTGACAATGAACAATTATCTATACATAGCATCCGGCCAAATTTTCTAATGCCATTGAACAATTATCTGTACTAGCCTTACAACCTACGATTAAATAACTACCCTAAAAAAATTTAAAACATCGACAAAAAGTTTTCTATCGCTGACCAAATAATGGGACTACCTGACCATTTATGACCAATAAGATGGTATAATTTTTATTTCGAAATTCCATGGATGGGGTGCTTGCAACTTGGAGTCTATAATATCCTTCTTTAATTTTGAATATAAAAAAATAGTGTTTAGTCTAAGAATAATTGGCACATGAGTATCAAAAACTGTTTTGTGTCAATTTTTTTAATCAATCTTTACATGCTGATTGTAGATATGCATTTTGCCATGCAGAACTTGGGTCCCAATTTTTTTAAAGAAATTTTTTTTAAATAATTCGAAAACATAGAATGTAATTTTTTTTAATTGTTTGGCAACATTCAAACAAAATATGTATAAGATTAAAAAAGTCACTAATTTGACCATTTTCTACCCATTAAACAACCATCAAAACAGGCGCGGATCCAGCTTTCAAAAAAGGTTGTGGTCACAGCCACCTGAAAATCGGCCAAGTGCTAGTCATATACCGTACGTTTAGTTTACATCTTCGCATAGCAGGTTTCCCACGAGTATGAGAGAGTACATGTGTATACATTAAACAATGTGTATGAGAAGGAGGTCTTATAGGTTTGATAAACAAGCATATTTTTCAAAACAGTGAATAATATTCATAACTGTTCGAGTGGTTGGTGATTGTCTACCTTCAAATACCACGATAAATAAATTGACACATTCCTGTGCGGAATGTCCGGAAAAGTACCATTTAACAATTTGCACTTTTTCTTCTTTTGTGTAATAATAACCCATTGTTGTAATAATACCAATAAATAAAATACACAAACACGTATTTTCCAAAAGCATTCACATAGTAATGATTGCATATTATCAAAACAATTAATAATATTTGTATTCAACAAAAAATCCCCACTCCTAAAATTTATACAGGCACATACAACACAACAGTAACAAAAAAACCTATAAGATCTCCTTCTCATGCACATTGCTTAATGTATACATATGTACTCTCTCATACTCGTGGGAGATCAGCTATGCGAAGATGTGAACTATACGTACGGTATAGGGCATTTCTACAAAGGAGATGTTTACAAAACGCCCTGACCAAGATTTTGTACAGTGTATTGTTCCACGTGGGCAAAGCCTTGGGGCGAACACTCGTAAATTAATAAACCTGTAAAATGTTAGTTTGTTCGCTCACGAAAATTACAAAAGTAAATGTGAGTTAGTTTGCACATCACAATGTCACATTTAGACTTACACTGACTGACAATAACAAAAAAATTTATAAAGTAAACTTTTTTTCGATTCAAGTTAGGTTACCTATGTTTATAAACAGTACAAACTAATAACGTCAGCGCCACTGTATATAATGTGCATACAACACACGCTTACTTTTAAATTAGTAGACGAATGTACTTTTAAATTAGTAGATCACTATGTACACCCAGCGATTAGTCATCTCTTTTTTCAAATACAAGTATTCATGTGCTAAAAAGAAACAGATAATATGTTGTCAAAAATGTGACATAACGTGTGAGCATATCGTCTATGGTGACTAAGTATTTCGCTGCGTTCCGAATCACGCACGGTTCATTGTTTTTTTAAATTTTATTAGGGCATTGGATATAATATCATTAGCTTGTCAACCTCAATAGACCGTGAAAGTGTGACGTCACAAATCTATTAGGGTTGTGGGCATGCCCATCGTGCCCACAACGGTGGATCCGGGGAAATATTTCCGTTCGAAAACCCAATTTTTTTAAATAATTTGAAAACATTTTTTAAATTTTGTTTAGCAACATTCAAACAAAATATGTATAAGTTTTTAGGTTTAAAGTCACTAATTTGACCATTTTCTACCCATTAAACAACCACCAAAATATGTTTTTAAAACGAAGGGATTTCAGATTCAACATTATAAAGATATTCCAAACATTACTATTGCAGAGAATATGAAAAGAAATTTTTCCGTTCGAAAACAACCATTTTTTGTTGAGTATTTAAACAATTTCGCTTAAAAAAAATGGGATCATATTTCACAGTATAAAAATTGCAAGTACCAGTTCTAAATCAACCGATTATAGTATCGAGTGTGCCTGCCTGTACAAGCTTTATAATAGCAGCTATTAGTATAAGCTCTGTCATGCCAGTTCTGGAATTTTTCTAATTTTTGAAATGGTTTCATATCAATAATCATATTTACAATGTGATAATTGAAATTAATCTGAATATAAATACATAATAATAAACATTTATATAATATGTTTTTATTTGGTGATGAGCTTTGTAACTTAAAAATTTTATAACAATATAGTATACCATTATATTAATAAAAAAATAAATAAATAAAATATTTTAAAAATTAATATGTTATGACTCTTAATTACATTTTTTTAAAAATATATTTGTGTATGATTATTATTACTATGTAAAGTATTATCAATTGTTTTAAAAATAGTTACAGTAGTAGAAAAACCCATATATAAATATTCTATAAATAAATAAAGAAATTTGATATATGTATAATAATTAATATTATTATTATTATTATTATTATTGTATTTTTATCAACATTTGTCACTAACATTTCAGTATGATACATATAGACGTACTCATATACACTCGTAGCTCAATGTTGTAATAATAAGAAGTTCATAGGGTCATTGTTTCTTAAGAATAAACAACATTTTAATATTTACTTATTGGCATACAGAAAGGACCTACATTTTCATATATCGGCACATAGTCATGTTAAAAATTACAAAAAGTGTTTACTTAAAGATTTATCTTGAAGTATGTGAAGTTTATATGAAGACATAACGAATCCAAGGCTGTCCATCTGAATTTTCGATATTTCCATTTATAAGGACGTTATGTTGGGTAGATATATCACACTGACCAAAGTTTCCAAGTTCCGCAAACTGACTTTGCTTGCACACTTTCGCTATGCAAATATGCGGATGAACTCGCAGAGCGTAGTGTCCCTAGCCCACATCGCGGGCTAGAGAGGAGGGAATATCTCGTCTTGTTGAGATTCTCAATCAATGTGATAATACATTTCTGGTTGCCCTGTTCGAAGTTTGAGTCGCGTTATTCGGTACTGGTACAGAGGTTAATACAAAGTAAAGAGTTTGATAGATCTTGGCCATACAGGATTTTCTTGAAACTTACATTGAAGAAGCAGTTGGAAGCTTTGCTTGAGGGTCAGAGCACCAAAAAGCGCTGATTGGGCGTATCTCAATTCTTCTTCCACGGGTACATAAGGGATCAGCCAGAAATGCAGATATCTCACGATAATCTCTCCCTCTCCGATAGGGGTACTATAATATACTTGTCTCAGATGAGCTAGTCTCGTGATTAGTGTGCACAGTTTTCGAGACTTGCGACAATGCACAACACAACGGGACGGTTGAAAACTAGACAAAAGTTTGTCTTGTGGTTAAAAGATGGCTTCTATAAATATTATACACAGCCAATACTATGAATAATAAATGCCTCACTGTATTTTCTATCCATAAAGAAGAACCCCCATAATCATTTGATCATCAACAAAATATTTACAACTAAATTCCACATCATCGAATCGTATATCCTCTACTTACAAATATTATCTTATATTGTTTACTACAATCTTAATCTTTAAGGTTCAGTAACAAAATTACATTGAAAACTGTTGCGATAAAAAAAAACTAACACGCATTTTTTCACTCAAGTAATACAATAAATGTGCTTTATCAAATAATTACTTCGGCTTTTTACATGAGAAACGTGAATTTTATATGAATAGTGAGTGCACACACGCAATCGATTACGATGTCTGACGTCGTACTATTAAGAATGAGGTGTGTGACTTGCCCTATTTAATTTCTTTTTCATCTTAGCAGCGGTGGATTTACCGAGTGGTAAGGCAATTACCTAGGGTGGCAAATTTTTGTTAGTTTACACCAGATTTAACGCTACTTGGGTGGTCACAAAACTCATTTTTCTAAATTAATTTATATTACACTGCATGTGCTCCAGTTGCAGTTTCTACGTGGATGACAAAATAGGTCGAAAATTGGGAATTTGCAATAACTCGATTCTAATTAATAACGAGTGGTGTCAAGCGACAAAGTTAAACTGGTCACGTCATTCATTTTCATGGAAATGTACTTTAAATGGAGGGGGCGGCAATTTTGCAGCTGCCTATCGTGGCTAATTGTCAAAATCCACCCCTGCCTACAAGGTATACATCTTCACCCTGAAATACTTTTTCTTCTACTTATCTTAACGTAAATTTCAAAGGATAACAAGACTCTATACTTGTCCCGAAATCAACTCAATTGGAGTTCTGTCCTTTCTGCCATTCGTAAAGAGGATGGCTAGACTCGCCATCGAACAAGGGGCTAGAGGAAACGAACCAGAAGTAGTAGAGGATAGAAGAAGTTAGGGAATGGGTTCTTTTGGGGTCGGTTAAAAAGCTTCACTTGCCAGGCTTTGGCCTACTATTCCTTGATGGTTTTATATCATATCAATGATATCGCGGGCTATACAAACTACAACAATTCACCGATTCCGAAATCGCTAAATACCGAATGTTCTATACATGTATATATATGTGTGTGTATATATATTTTATCCACATGTTTATATATATATATATATATATATATATATATATATATATATTTTATCCACATGTTTATATATATATATATATATATATATATATATATATATATTTTATCCACATGTTTATATATATATATATATATATATATATATATATATATATATATATATCTAACAATATATATTGTTGGATTTCTGTTGTTTTTCGGATTCCAATTGGGGATGCGGAGCAGTGCTGCCACCAGGGTAGTTGATAAAGTTCAACTCTATAAACTTTAGATACCAATTCCATATTAAGATGATTAATTTTTAATGGTTAAATGGACCGGACGACCAGTCCAAGTGGCCGAGCGGTCTAAGGCGTTATGTCTGCGCAGTATGCCTACTTGGAAACTGGGAGGTCATGTGTTCGAATCCCGACATCGGCAGTTTGTCAATTATTAAGAAAAAAAGGGGTGGTTAATTGACTAAACTGTCGGTGTATGGACAAGAACGAAGTAACCGGATAAGTTTGAGAAGGTTCTCTGCAGTTTCCTTCACGAACTCCAGATGTTCCTATCATAATCGGCTGCAGCCGCATATCCTACCAATTCCTAGCCTATACACAAAAAATTCCACTCCACTCACATCCTTAGGGATTACAATGGACCTTATGGTCGAAATATAGCCCGTTCAGAGCAAACTCTACAATCTATCTATCTAAATGGACCGGAACAGCTTCTGAAAATTTACTAGACTCCTAGTATATTACTGACTGATACTGTAATAACTAGGCAGATGATTGTTGTTGACTCTAACACTTTAAAACAATTACTATAATTTTAAATATAATTTAATTGACTTTATTTATTACAAATTTGAAATACAATTTGATTATAAATAACAATAATTATGGCGTTAAAGTATTTCAATAAAAATTCAGAAAGACAATTCGATTTGAGTATTCATCAGCAATTTTGATTTAGCGCTTGTAATTTCACAAATATTAAGAGAGTTATTCCAAATTTTGAGTTTTTCCTACTCAACCGGTTTTATCTATTTCAAGGCCAAGTTCGTTAATAGATAAAACCGGTGTATAACTCTCTTTGGAATAACTCTCTTAATATTTGTGAAAAGAGATTCTCTAATATTTATGAAACTATTTCCGATTTGTATATTATAATACTTAAAATACGCTGAGAGAAAATTCATATCATCAATCCAGCTTATAAGGGGCGAATTGTTTTTCATTTTAGGCCGGTTAACAAAAACGGCAATAAGTTTACGAGTATCCTATTTCATTCAACTTTGAATTAATAAAATAGTGTTGCCGCTATACGATATATTTTTTCATATACACCTTAATTTTGCACTTCTGATTTTATCATGGCAAATGGATACTTATGAGTAAAAGAATAAATTAAAATTATTATCTAATTAATTACAATAAATCTAGTAAATTTTCTATTACTTCTGATTTACACTATCTAATGATATACGTTCTTGTTTTTATAAGCCTATTAAAATATTTACGTCTTGGTTGAACTTTACTAGCATGTTTATCATAAGTTTACTTAGATTAAGAACTTAGAGTACTTTACGTAGGCAAAAAGTAAATAGTTGTAATATAGAGCTATTACCTACTTTCATATTTTATGTTTGGAAATTTATTTCATGTTACCAATTAAATTTTTACAAGCTTTTATTTAATTTGATTTGTGAGCAGGTAATCATTTGCAGTCTGAGTTGGCGACTAGGTTCAATGTGCACCTGATGTAAGTTCCGGGCAATTGGGACATTCTGAGGAACTATAGCGCCGACAAGCTAGCCAGATATGATACAAAGCTACCGGACACGAGCATCTGCAAAACATATAGGTGTACTTTTTGTGAACTGCAAGTTACTCCTGAAAGAAACCATAGTAGGCAAAGCCAATATAAGGTGGTGAGAGGAACGTACTTATGGTACTACCAGATCTCGCCAGAGTGCAAGTCAAGACGCTCCGAAAATATTTTCTCCTTACGGAGATCGAGGCAACGTTATAGCAGCCGACACAGGGAACTGACATGCAGAACATCTAGGACCGTCAGATCAGCAGTTCAGTCACGACTAATACAAGAGCTACCACGGTGAGGATGAGAAGAAACTTTTAATACAAAGTGCTCTAAGCTTTTACAAATGATTATTAAATTTTTTTTGCTTTTTAGTGCGTAACTATATACTTAAAATTCACATCATAAATTATAATAATTAACATTTATATTACTTAGAAGTTCTCAGATTAAAATGGTATTCTACAGTGCCATCAGAAGTCTTTTGATATCCTGATGTTAAGCTTTAGTTTTTTGGCATTTTTTCGATACTGACCGTCGATGGAAAAAAGGCAGAATTCGTCTGTTCATTTATAGAAGGGAACATAGGAATTATATTGGAAGTAATTGCGTTGTAATATTTACATTTAATTCTCTAGTAGTTTAAATGACTATAAAATTATATAATTACTTTATTATATGGAGTCAGACGATGATTTATTTATTAATTAATAACTACTGCGCTTTTTCTAGGTAATTCTCTTATCAAATATAGGTCTACTAGCTAGTACAAAATATTAAATATATAGGGTTGACATAAAGTGGCCCAATCTTAAAAAAAAGATGATAACGCTTTTTCTCCTTCCCTTTGGGAGGGAGTCTTATTTAATTTTTTTAAATTTGAATTTCACAAAGAATAATAATTTCTTTCTTGGGTTATTTGACAGTATCCATACTTTTGGATTCCTTTATGTTCAATATTTATATTACAATAGTTGAATTCTATCCTGTAATAAACATGAAGGTATTTAAATAAGTTATCTTATTTAGGTCACCCCAAATATGTAGGAGACGTAGGGTAAGACTGATTTTAATCCCATTAGATTAGTTAAAGCCTATTGCTTGAGATAATGGGTTACCAAAAAGTCTGGATTCAGTCGAATATCTCGATAAATAGATTTGGAATTAAAAAAAAAAAAAGTTAATTATTTTTCTTTGTGGAGGAGTTCTAATTTGCAGACTATTACATTAAAGAAGTATCGGACACGCATTTTTAAAAGGTTTTATTTAGCTTCATCTCCGTATATCATAGTACACCAAGTTTAAGGGACGTGGCAATGTGAATTTCGGTGAACTATATACTACAGGAAATATTAGGCAAAAAATGACCCCGCTGTAACTTTTGAACTAAAAGTGCTATAGAGCTGACTTTTCGAAAATAAAAAGATGAAGCCATTTTAACACACAGTTTTCAATGTCATTGTTAAGGTATAAATAGTTTTATTTAAAGATATTTTAATACAAAAATCGAAAAGTCTCATTCCCCAAAAAACCCGATATACTTTAAAGTTTATATTTGGTATACAGTTAGGTGTAATGCCCTAACCAAAGAAAAAAGTCTTAAAGTCCGAAATTTCTACCCAAAAATAGAAAATTTCAACATTTTTCGTTTGGTGAATTGAATATTTAGTAATACATATAATATGTTAACTGCAATTTCATTGGCTGATACTTAATTAGGATTGGTCGTGCTAAGGCATCGTAAAACCATAAATATTTTTCTCACCTTGATTTGATTGCAGTATTTCCAAGGAGTAAGACTAAAAAATAAATAAGATATGGCATGAACAAAAATTAGAAATTTTGGTGGAAGTATTGTGAAAAATTATGGAAAGTTTTTAGGCCTAAAGAAATTAAAAAAAAAATGAATAAAGATATTTCTTTAAATTAAACGGTTTTATTGTACAATCGATGATGTACTTAAAGCTAGAAAAAATTTCGTAAGGTTCAATCTAGGATATTGATCAGACTCATATAAAATCTTGGGAGGTATTTATTACAAAACGTATTTTTATATTCGGCTTTTGACTGTTTCTTTTATCCTTAACTAGCATCACCCGTCTCGTTTTCGCTCGCAAAAATTTTGTAACGCCCTTATAACCAAGTAACATAATATTTTCTACACTACTTATATACACCACATATATACACCACTGATATTTTGTCATCTATTGTAAGTTTAATGAACTAATGTGTAGGAATATAGTTTCACTGCCATCTATCAATGAAAATCAAAAGTTATTATTATATCATATAGTAATCAATAAATTATACAACCGTACCTTCCTCATGAATCATTTTTATAGTATGTAAGGACCAATGTATACAAAAACTTGACAAATTATTTACTAAAACCTTCCTCGAGAATCACTCTATCCATTGGTGAAAACAGCATGTAATCGGTGCAGTAGTTTTTGAGTTTATCGCGAACAGACAGGCGCGGCTGGCGGCTTTATTTTATACTATGTAAGGATATTGACAGAACAATCGTTTGTTATGCGCTCAATGATTTTGTTTATCAAACCTACATTGAACCATAATAATATTTTCTGGCTATTAGACACCATCAATTGTACAATAAAACCGTTTAACTTTAACCTAAAAAGGTATTTTTACTTCATTTTTTAAGTTTTATTTTAGTTCTCTGGTTTCAGTTATTCAAAGATTGCCAATCTTTTTGTTCACCCCGTATATACTTTGTAGAAATAGTAATTTACAATTTAATGACGTACAATGCAATTATTACATTAGATGTTTTTTCTTAGTAAAGTGATTATAATCCATGTTCTTCATTCTAGTAAAATGTGATTACCCATTTGTAATGCGCATATTTTTAAATTGAATTTCAGTTGAACTTACAAATTATACAGTAATCTACCTGATTAAAGCTCCTTAGTCATCAAACAACATTATAGCACGACTTTGTTTATTAATACGAATTAGTCTGTATATTAAGGCTATTTGTTTGGCAAAGAAAATCGATATCATGTTTTGCTCTTGTCTTTATATTTGATGTAGTCTAAATCCAAAAATACAAGTTTTGGCCGATGGTCTGTGCATGTACGATGTTTGTAAACACAATATCTCGAAAACTATAAGAGTCATATAAATTTTATAATAATAGGTTTTGTACCAATAAAGATGGCTGGTTTCAGTTTTTTGTGGTGTACATTCTTGAAACCTTTATGGACTTCATTATTATCATTTTAAAGATTATTAAACTGTCTATTTTTTGTTTTGCCAAAATTGGTAAAATAGAACACTTATGGAATCAAATCGGCGTCTATTTATCTATCTATCTGGTATAAATATTTTTAATACTCAAGGTTCAAAATTGGTTCTGGGAATTAAACGGGTAAATAAAATCAAATTTTTATTGTGTGGGTTGTCAATTAAAAGCTTTTTGAAGGGATATTTCAGAGATGTTTAGTTTTTTTGTGTTTAATTTTCTTTAACATATCTCCATAAGTATCGCTAACATAAATTTGAATAAAATCACGATAATAAATTAATGCATAGATTGAAGGAAAATGATCATAATTGCGAATTTTTGCGAAGGGTTTAGCTTTGGGAGTTGAAACGAGAAATAGAAAAAATGTATTCAAGATTATTGTGTGGGATATCACTTAAAAGCTTTTTGAAGCACCATTTCAAAAATGTTGAGTTAACTTTTTTGTGTATTATATTCTTTAATATTTTTCTGAAAAACGTTTCGAAATTACTGTTTCCCATTCCTTGAAGTCCTTTCCAAATGTTTCAAGGAGTAAGCATGTTCCAACCTGGACAGCCACTGCAACCTAACCTAACCTTGTATTTAAAGAAAAAAAATCTTCAATTTCAAAATTTATGAATTAATTGTCATACTAACTCCAGACACAAACAACAGACATAAATAAAGCGAGCGGCGGGGAAAGAGAATTAGATTTGAAATAATAACAACTAAATTTAAAATATATAATTTTTAATTTATTTAACACAAATTCGTAGACAATTGCTACTGTACTCTGTGTATATAATTTATTAAAAATATTATTACTTAATTTTTTTTGTAAACAGCTGAAGGCATCTTCTTCATAAATATTATTAGACATATCAGGTCACACGTCGGAATATAATTGACAAAAATTAAATACATGTCATCTAATATATGTGATTAATGGTTACAAATTGTTTTTAAAAAGGGTCTTTCCTTTATGTATAAAAATATGTAGATACATTTAATAATAATCGTTCATTTTTAAAAGGTCATTATTAATTGTATTTTTGTTTTTGATAAATACATTTTACTAGCTTTCGTTGGCGACTTTAGTCACGTAAGAAATATGCATACAAATAAATGATAACAATAAAGATTGTTACCAAAATTCTTGATTGAAACAAGTAATGGATATAAAAAAATGGATACATAAACAAAAAATTTTTAAACTTACCAGTACAGGGAATCGTTATAATAATTCATATTTCCACGTTTCGAGTTTATTAATACCCTTGTGAAAAGATATATGTTTGTTTGTTTGTTTGCTTGTGTGTGTGTGTGCGTGCATGTTCGTGAGCCATAGGCATTTCTTACGTGCACGTTTTCACGAGAACTTAATATCGATTTCATTGAGACGTCATGAAGTGTCAGATCATATTGACGTCAATATATGATCTGAAAGAAATATTATCTAATTAAGTCAAGGTAAAAGAGGGACTTAGTGAGAAGGGGTAAACAAAGTTTGAAATAACTCTCTTAATATTAGTTAAATGGTCAAATTTATCTTAAGTACTATGGTCCACAGAAGTCCTGGTCATTTTTCAAAACTTTATAATTGATTTGTTTGCCATATTCAATCGGGTTGCGAAAAAATACTTCGGCTAAAAGTTGTTCATTATTAATATAGTAACAAATTTTATTGGATGCATTTTATCGAAAACCGATTGAATAAGGCACAAACCAATTGTAAAAATTCAATTTGTAAAAATGAATTTTTTTAATGTTTACCAATAATATTTTGCTGTATTGTATTTCCATGGAAAAAAGATTTAATAGAAATCTTTTTTAAATATTAGATTATCAAATGATAATTAATGAGAACTCTTGGTTTTTGAAATAAAATTTCAAATTCGCCCCAATACCTATATCAGCTTTTGTATTATAAATAGGTATGTCGACTACAAAGTAGTCGTCATCAGTATAAATTAGCTAGTCGTAATTTACTCTTTGACAATTAGAAATAAATAGAAAATCGGAATCAATAGACAAAAATAAAAATAAATAAGAATTTAAACAAAATAAATTCAAATATAATAAATTTTATTGAAATTACTCTTGTTAAAATTGCTTTCATTCGATTTACTCTTGTTAACCCTCAGAGACACATCCTATGATGAAATAAAGTATCAAAGTAAAAAAGTATCAAAGTATCAAAAGTATCAACGGAGTTTGTTTACAGCGCCTTTGTGGGTGTTGGTTTAAATTTTTTCTAAATTGTTTTTATATTTAAAAAAAAATGCAAAACAATTTTTTGAGAACTAGTGGGATTCAAATCTATCAGTTTCTCAAGAACGGAAGGATCTATCACATTGCAATTGGAAAGACCATCATATCAATAGGATAATGTAACCCCGCGAGAATAATTTTGAAAACACACACAGACCTATGACCAAAAATATTATTTTTAGAATGAGAGAATCTCCAATTGTAAATACCCTATGAGGAGCATTCAACCTCGAGTTTGGACATAAAGTGCAAAGTCTATATTATATACTATGTTGGACTCTATATACAGAGTGATTTGTTAGCTTATGACAAATTTTGGCAGATGCGATTTCAAGAAAAAGTTTTATCTGACGATATAGGGTCGCTTTATTCTAGTTACGAAGTTTAAAAGTTCTAAAACTTTGTAAAAGTAAAATCACCATGTGAAGCAGTAAAATAAACAGTTCTTACACTGATAATGAGCTCAGTATATATAGATATCTAAGTAAGTTACTCAGTTCATGGTTGAAACTGGAAAAACGTTTGTACCAAACTGTTTTCATATATATTGGACCAAACATTTGATTCACCGTGTAGCAGGAATTCGCTGCACCAGCCGGAAAACTTACTTGTCTCAAACGTGCGGTTCAACATTGGAGCGAGGGTTCCTTGCATCGTGTAGATCCGGCTTAAGCAGATGGGCTGCGAAAAAGAATGACAATTATTTATATACACTAATGAAAAGTATATACAGAGTATTCAATTTAGTTACTGGTTACATTTCTTGTGTCTAAAAACGTTAAATAAAATCACTTATTTATAAATTAAGCAGAATACTTTTTTTAATAATAAGTTCATTAGTCGTGTCTATTGATGAAACAATGAACCCAGGAAGCAATTAAATTTTACTGTCTTCATTGACTCTACTTTTCAATTATCCAAAATTATAATTAATTTTAAAATAATTAAGTGGTTCTAATAATATAAAATACAAATATAATTTTTGACAGAGTTGAATGAACAAGTTTATTATGTAGTTATGGTCTGGTATATTTAATATACCGCGTGCTGATATTATAAATCATTCTTATGAAAAACATTTAAAATGATTTTGTTGATAAAAATTCTTTGTGGTACCTTTAAATTAATAATATTCACATGTGATAATAAATTGAATTATATATATATATAAATTAAGCGAGGAACAAACAAGGCCATTAATGTTTACAATCATAAACAATAATTTTCGAATAGAGAGTGTTATTTAATATTTAACTTTTGAAAATAATAGGGTGTTATTTTACATACATTATTTCGTATAGCAGCAGTAGTATAGTAGTATATTCAGGCCAGTCTTATTCACATAATATTTGAGTATGTCGATTGCATTAACAATTTATGTCAGAATTAATTGAACTAAACAAGTAAATAGTAAGAGTTATGTTTAGTAGACAGAACTTTGTTATTGGTCTCTTTCTTAACCATCATTCAATGGAGAACTTGGAATAAATCGTAGATTTAACTATTATTGTGCAAATCAAATTTTTAAGCTCCCTACGCTATTTTTACCCCCTAAGTAAGCCAATGATCTTGAGAGTGACATCATGGGTGTATTCGTTATGGGCGGGCGCATACACGATTTCAGCGACATCAAGTGGTATTTTTAGTGTCCAAGTTGGCAAAGCGCGATAATGGTTGATTTCAAACGATAGATACCAAGCTCGCAGACGCTTTATCCATCGATGTAGAGCAGAAAAAGAGCGCCCGTAACTAACTCCCAAAACGAATACTGTATAAGCGTTTCATTTATTTATTTGTCATGTGAACAGTGTAGCTAACTTAGGGGACTTTTCTTTAAATTTAAGAGGGATATTAATTATTTCAAGCAAACATTCTATTGCTTGAAAAACAGCAAAACTTTTTTTATCTGTCATAAGGAATATTGATGTCATATGAGACGCTTACACGCATTTATAATACCTGAAAGAACGGCATTTTCAAGAGTAATGTAACCGTTCATAAGCCAATACGAATGCCCATAAATTGCGCTTATAAGCGCAATTTAACTAAAAAGTCAATGTAAGTGCACAAATGTAACTAAAAAGTCAGTATCGATATTCAACCTCATAACGAACACATAACTTGGTGGTTTTTGGTTTTTGTGGAAATTTACTATAGCAACAAAAATGGTATACCAAGTCATAAGGTTTGCAGACATTTTCAAGAGTTCAAAAGCCAATTCGAATGAATGCCTTTTAATTGCGCTTATAAGCGTAAGCGTTTGTTTATCTGAAATGTGCACAAATGTAGCTAAAAATTCAATATCGATATTCAACCTCATAACGAACACATAACTTGGGGGTTTTTGTGGAAATTTAGTATAGCAACAAAAATGGTATACCAAGTCATAAGGTTTGCAGACATTTTCAAGAGTTCAAAAGCCAATACGAATGCATGCCTTTTAATTGCGCTTATAAGCGTAAGCGTTTGTTTATTTATCTGAAATGTGCACAAATGTAGCTAAAAATTCAATATCGATATTCAACCTCATAACGAATACATAACTTGGTAGTTTTTGTGGAAATTTAGTATAGCAACAAAAATGGTATACCAAGTCATAAGGTTTGCAGGCATTTTCAAGAGTTCAAAAGCCAATACGAATGAATGCCTTTTAATTGCGCTTATAAGCGTAAGCGTTTGTTTATTTATCTGAAATGTGCACAAATGTAGCTAAAAAGTCAATATCGATTTTCAACCTCATAACGAACACATAACATTGTGGTATTTGTGGAAATTTTGTATAGAAACAAAAACGGTATACCAAGTCATAAGGGTTGCAGTAATGACACATTTTTATTAAAATCAAGGATATGGCTAAACAAGAGAGAAATGCGTATTCGAATTATTAACAATTCGCATTTCGAGGAACAATTGAGAGAGTTGAGAAGGGTACGATTATTTTCTTTAAAGTATGGCATTTGCGAAGCAGTAACTCTGTTCCAACGTAATTCAACACGGTATTAGAAACAATGCTACATATAACCACCCAAATACAGAAGAATATACAACTTGGAGCTGCTTCATGCCGACCGAAAGTTGTAATGATCGCGCTAATCAATGTTCCATCTCCAACTGTCTGAATAATAAAATTACAATTTATACAAATGGTATACCCCAGACTGTTGACAAGTACAATCCAAATAGAAATGGATATATTTTCGGGACCAATATGTATGATTCTTTTTCCGTTTGCAAGAATTTGCCAGCAATATGCTATCTATATTCCTGATTTCTGTCAACATACTCATATTCCACACAATTCGATATAAAAATTCTAAAATATTAAATAAATCTAATTTGAATGTTTATTTTTCAAATAGTAGGTTATGATTGATGATAACATAAGTATGTATATCTACCACCTGTATGGAAATCAATTCTCTGCAGATTGCATTGATTAATACACCGTTGGAATAAAATGCGGGTGAACACAAATATCTGTTAATCTGTACATACTGTACACCAGTTAAATTAGACACGAAAAGTGGTACTGAATAAATCCTAATTACCTGAATCATTACCTACCTATATAATAGATAGGTATCTCTATTTATTAAATATACATGTATATTATTTTCATCTTTCCTTACTTAGCTTTGCCTACTCTTACCTCTATCAACAATCTGAATTTATTGTATTTTATTGCCAGCGCTTCCACTTAATTAACATTTAGTACTTTTTTATTCCGATTCCATAGTTAAAAAATTTCCAAAAATTGAAAGAATTATAACAATCAATATTTGAGTATATCGCGAACATAATATGTATAGAATTGTAAAAACTATTTTCACAATTATATAAAGATTATTGCCATAGATAATAAAAATTAAAGTTATGCAAATAAATTTATACATCGTTATAAATTGTTATTTAATTATTATAATTGTTAAATATAATTTTCTCGACTATTCGATGTCCTCTGTTCGATGACAAAATTAAAAATATCTGAAACATATTTTAATCTACAAAATTAACCCTTAACTACAAAATTTGTATTTTAAGTCTGATGGTTCGTATTTGGGTATAAGTGCATATTACAACCGTGTAAAGGCACGCGAGGTGTTTCCGTGAGTGTGGTAAAAAGGGAACATTTGGCAAGAGGCTACGTCAAAGTTTAAGTATCAAGTGAAATTACAACACAATTTTGAATATCGACAACACATTATTAAATTCTATAACATTAAAAAATTCGATTGTATGTCATAGTCAAGGCGTGATTGTAACGATTGTAACGTTGATTTTTCAATTATTATCAGGCAGTTGTAAGTTAGTAGTTGTTAAATAGTTACTAAAGAGTTTTATAATTACTGGTTACAAATGTGAATACCTAATCGGCATGCATCAAACTAAGGTAAATTGTCATTTTACCAGACGCAAACATCAAAGACCATTCTGAATTCGTCTGGAAAATGAGTAATTTTAGTTATCTAATAAAATATATCTTTGAAGACTTAGTGGCAAGTGTGCCTTTCTAGGCCTTTTTTACCGACCTTTACAAGACAAGGTGTTTGTATGCAGACTAGAAATTGGTAGGTATATTGAGACTGCAGCCAACTTTGATAGGAACTAGGCCGATAATCATCTGGAATTTGTAAAAGAAAACTGCAGAAAACCGACACAAGCATAGCCGGTTAATTTCGTTCTAGTCCATACGCTAAGAGTTTAGTCAATTAACCGCAGTATTAACTTTTTTTTTTAAATTAATTTAATTGACAAATTGCCAGTGTTGGGAATTGAACCAGCAACATCCCATTTTCGAGCAGAGCGCCGTTAACAACTGGACCACTCGGGCTGGTTTGAACATGACTTGAGGTTAAACGTTTGGTTGAAACTCCAAATTGTCATTTTACTTACTTACGTACTACTCGATTTTAAATCTTAGTTTTCTTCAATATTTAGATACCTATGAGTACATTGACTGTTTCCCCGAATTACCTTGTAACTACCAACAAACACATATATTGATATTAAATATTCAGGTAAAATAAACGTTTGTTTGCAGCTCCAAATTGTCTTTTTATTTAACTTTTATTGCCGTATGTTTCAGATCGAATATACCAGGATATCTTGGTATATTCCTAAAAGTTCATTTACTTTGCTGGTTGCAACAGTTCATAAGGATTTCTAAAGGTGGCCCCAAATTCTTATTAAATAGCAATATATTGTTCATTATCAGTAAGTTATTCAACATGGCAAGTAGGAAAATAGAAAGTATCCCAATTTTTAAAATTTTTTTATGCAACATTTCCGTAAAAAAGTCATTTTTTTAACGCTGTGTGGCATATAGGAAGTGTGTGTTTAGTAATCACTTAAACATTCTCTTTCAAAACTCATATTAGTAAGAGAAGCGATTGTAACATATGTGAATGCAAAAGACTGTTTGTCTCAATTTGTTTTTGCCTACGACATACCTATATGTTATACATTGCAGATTATATAATACCGATATTCAAATAAATTTATATAACATTAATAAATTTATATTACATTGTACTTTGTATTTTTTTGTTTTTAACTTCAATCTGGGGTTTAACGATATAACAACAGTCTGGTACTTAAAATATTTACACTCATATACTAAACAATAATTGTTAAATATATATATTGTATAAAATGTTAAAATTAATAAATAGTTTTATGAAAGTTTTTTGATTATTATGTATTATCATATAAATAATAACGTTGTTCACGAATTTTTAGACTTTTTTCTACTTTGCAGGCCTGCGTCTCGGATCTTTTGATATCCACAATTTATTGTTTTACACTATTAGCTTCGAATTTATAACGATTGAAAATATTGATCGCATTATTAATTAGTACATTTCCGAATGTCTGCCCGTCTAACCGTAAACACGATGACTTAAAACGAAAAGATATAACGAGCTGAAATTGTGTTTTAGAGCTAGAAAGTGAGGTAAACTTTGAAACTGTAAGAGAAACAAAAACTTAAAAAAAGTTCATTTTTTTTAAAATAAACAACGTTTGTTTGAAAATTTGTTCCGTAAACTAATGAATTTAACCGCAATTTCAACTCAAACATCTTGCATTACTCATACCGGATATTTAAGCAATTAACTCAGTTACATTATTTTGACTTTATTGTTTTGATATGAGCATAAATCTGACACATCTTAACTGAGGATTCAACTTAAGACCTCTCACATTTCGGACAAGTGCCGTTCCAACCGAGCTACTTGCATGCTATGGTAGAATGTGTATACTTTCTCACTATCTGTTTATATGTGTTTTGTCAGATTTTTGTGTCTATTCATCCATTGTTAGTACGGTTAAATCTCGATTTTCTCGCTTAATATTAGATAGATAGATACATCTTGGGGTCTACAAAGTATTGCACTTCGACCGTATGGTCCATTGTACTCCCCCTTCTACTTCATTCCGACGAGATTCGCCTCTCCCTCTCTTAATATTAGTAAAATGGAAAAATGAGTCAAGTTGTAGTAAATCAGTTTTACTACAATTCATTATCTGACCATATTTTCTGTAGCCCTAATACTTACAGAAATATTTGCAATTTAAAAACAATACCCACAATAATGAATATTACAAATGCATCACCATGGTTACTTGATATTTTTAATTTATGTAAATGAATTTTTCTAATGTTAAGGGAGATATTCCATATTTTGTGATTTCTTCTTTCTCTAAACGCCCCTTACCCTTGATCGATTCTATTCATTAACGAACTTGACCTTTGAGATACCAAAAGCATATCACATAGGAAAATATATTTATTTATATATGTGTCTGTAGCCACTCTAGAGGTCACGGATCACCATGAACATTAATAAGATTAAAGCTACTTAAGATCTATTTCTAAGTTGTCGCAGCTCCTACGTAACCAATTTTTTTTTCCTTATATTTTTATTGAACAGTTTTTGAGTATTACGTTTTAACAATAATTGCCATAAAACTCATTTTATCTCCTTATTTTTATGAAAAGTATTTAAAACTAAAACAGTTACATGATTTTCCAGATATTATTATGTTTAATTTGGTGGAAGCAATGGGAAGAGATGTCTCAATTATTTGGTTCAAAATTTTGTTTTTTCCATTACGATTTTCAGAATGTTCTAACTATATGCATCCATAGCATATGTACTAAATTTTAAGTTTCTAGCATATTTTTCAGATGGCTAGACGTTTTGATTTGACCAGCAACTAAATGCGGAATCAAGCACAAAATTAAGCTTGTAACTTGGGATACGTTATTTAGCAGTCACTCATATATAGCCGCAAGAATGTTTGGTTAAAGACGATGTTTATGCTAATGTATACCCAGAAAATATGTTTTATTGATTAAATAAGACAAGAAGTATAATACTTCCATTTATGAACAACATTGTAGTAATAAAATATAACACAATGAAATTTATAATTACATTTTGTTTTAATTATAAATAGAAAAAGTAAAGGAACTAACGAATATTTTAAATGTATATATAATACAGCTGCATGTGAATAGATAAAATAATTGTAACCAAAAGATAAAAAGGGCTTTTATTATTCGCATACATACATACACACACATATATATATTGTATGTATAATTAAGCAGTAAGTAATATTTAATACACGATATACGGGTACACGAATGTGTATATATTATTAAAACTGTTTTAATAAACCGTATGTTTCGAAATAAGTATTAAATCATTTTTTTTGTAGTTCTATAAATAGCATTCATGATGTCATACTTGCTTAGAAAGTTCAATTTTAGAATAATTAAATTTAGAGTTAAACAAGTAATGTAACAACTAACTGAGTTAATTGTTTGAATACCCAGTATATACTGAGTTGTATATACTTAGTATTGTTAATATTTCTGCCTATCCAATGTTTATAAATTATGAATTATCAAAAAATCAGCACTGTTGCTGGTTTCGTTCAGAAGATATTTCGGGGTCAAATTATCTATGATATTTCCTGTAGTAATAGCACTGTAAGTGAGAATGCCAAATGTCCCTTAAACTCGGCCTTGCGCTCTACCGTGCTCTAGATTTGTAAATGTTTGTTTTGTATTAATAATTAATATTGAAACAGTAAAAATGTAAAACGATAAGCGTTAACCCACGCGAAACGTAAGCTTAAGTAAACCGTAAGTCATCCAAGCGTTGGTCAGCGAAGCGTTGGTCATGAGAAGCGTTAGTCAATAGAAAGCGTAAGGTAAACGCGAAGCGTTAGTTAATCAACGCGAAGCGTTTGTTAATCAACACAAAGCATTAGTTAATCATCGCGAAGCGTTAGTTTATCAACGCGAAGCGTTAGATAATCAACGCGAAGCGTAAGATAAACAACGCGAAGCGTTAGTTAATGAACGCGAAGCGTTAGTTAGTCAACGCGAAGCGTTGGAATATCAACGCGAAGCGTTAGTTAACCAACGCGAAGCGTTAGTTAATCAACGCGAAGCGTTAGTAAATCAACGCGAAGCGTTAGATAAACAACGCGAAGCGTTAGTTAGTCAACGCGAATCGTTGGATAATCAACGCGAAGCGTTTGTTAATCAACACGAAGAGTTAGTTAATCAACGCGAAGCGTTAGTTAATCAACGTGAAGCGTTAGTTAGTCAACTTGAAGCGTTAGTTAATCAACGCGAAGGGTTAGTTAATCAACGCGATGCGTTAGTTAATCAACGCGAAGCGTTAGTTAATCAACGCGAAGCGTTAGTAAATCAACGCGAAGCGTTAGATAAACAACGCGAAGCGTTAGTAAGTCAACGCGAAGCGTTAGTTAGTCAACGCGAAGCGTTAGTTAGTCAACGCGAATCGTTGGATAATCAACGCGAAGCGTTTGTTAATCAACACGAAGAGTTAGTTAACTAACGCGAAGCGTTAGTTAATCAACGAGAAGCGTTAGTTTATCAACGCGAAGCGTTAGTTAGTCAACTTGAAGCGTTAGTTAATCAACGCGAAGGGTTAGTTAATCAACGCGAAGCGTTAGTTAATCAACGCGAAGCGTTAGTTAATCAACGCGAAGCGTTAGTAAATCAACGCGAAGCGTTAGATAAACAACGCGAAGCGTTAGTTAGTCAACTTGAAGCGTTAGTTAATCAACGCGAAGGGTTAGTTAATCAACGCGAAGCGTTAGTTAATCAACGCGAAGCGTTAGTTAATCAACGCGAAGCGTTAGTAAATCAACGCGAAGCGTTAGATAAACAACGCGAAGCGTTAGTTAGTCAACGCGAAGCGTTAGTAAGTCAACGCGAAGCGTTAGTTAGTCAACGCGAAGCGTTAGTTAGTCAACGCGAATCGTTGGATAATCAACGCGAAGCGTTTGTTAATCAACACGAAGAGTTAGTTAACTAACGCGAAGCGTTAGTTAATCAACGAGAAGCGTTAGTTAATCAACGCGAAGCGTTAGTTAATCAGCGCGAAGCGTTAGTTAATCAACGCGAAGCGTTAGTTTATCAACGCGAAGCCTAAGTCAATCAACGCGATGCGTTAGTCAACGCGAAGCGTTAGTTAATCAACGCGAACCGTTGGATAATCAACGCGAAGCGTTAGTTAATCAACGCGAAGCATTAGTTAATCAACGTGAAGCGCTAGTTAATCAACGCGAAGCGTTAGTTAATCAACGCGAAGCGTTAGTAAATCAACGCGAAGGGTAAGATAAACAACGCGAAGCGTTAGTTAATCAACGCGAAGCAAAGCGTTGGTCATCGCGAGCCTTTAGGCGACGCGAAAAGGTAGTCAACGTGAAGATTTAGAAAATTAATGGAAAGCGTTGGTAAACGTAAAGCGTTGGTAAACGGAAGAGTTGGTCAATGAGAAGCGTTAGTTATCCAAAGCGGAGCGTCAAAGATTCGCGAAGCGTGATTTCACGCAAATCGTTAACCAACGAGAAACGTAAGCTTAATTGAACCATAAGTAAGCCAACGCGAAGCGTTGGTTAAAGAGACGCGTTAGTTAGTCAAAGCGAAGCGCCGGAGAGTCGCTTTGGTGATTCGCGAAGCGTGATTTTACGCAAATCGTAAAATTATCGTTGGTAAACGATAAGCGTTAACCCACGCGAAACGTAAGCTTAAGTAAACCGTAAGTCATCCAAGCGTTGGTCAGCGAAGCGTTGGTCTTGAGAAGCGTTAGTCAATAGAAAGCGTAAGGTAAACGCAAAGCGTTAGTTAATCAACGCGAAGCGTTTGTTAATCAACACAAAGCATTAGTTAATCATCGCGAAGCGTTAGTTTATCAACGCGAAGCGTTAGTTAATCAACGCGAAGCGTAAGATAAACAACGCGAAGCGTTAGTTAGTCAACGCGAAGCGTTGGATTATCAACGCGAAGCGTTAGTTAATCAACGCGAAGCGGTAGTTAATCAACGCGAAGCGTTAGTTAATCAACGCGAAGCGTTAGTAAATCAACGCGAAGCGTTAGATAAACAACGCGAAGCGTTAGTCAGTCAACGCGAAGCGTTAGTTACTCAACGCGAAGCGTTAGTTAGTCAACGCGAATCGTTGGATAATCAACGCGAAGCGTTTGTTAATCAACACGAAGAGTTAGTTAATCAACGCGAAGCGTTAGTTAATCAACGTGAAGCGTTAGTTTATCAACGCGAAGCGTTAGTTAATCAACGCGAAGCGGTAGTCAACGAGAAGCGTTAGTTAATCAACTCGAACCGTTGGATAATCAACACGAAGCGTTAGTAAATCAACGTGAAGCGTTAGTTAGTCAACTTGAAGCGTTAGTTAATCAAAGCGAAGCGTTAGTTAATCAACGCGAAGCGTTAGTAAATCAACGCGAAGCGTTAGATAAACAACGCGAAGCGTTAGTTAGTCAACGCGAAGCGTTAGTTAGTCAACGCGAATCGTTGGATAATCAACGCGAAGCGTTTGTTAATCAACACGAAGCGTTAGTTAATCAACGCAAAGCGTTAGTTAATCAACGTGAAGCGTTAGTTTATCAACGCGAAGCGTTAGTTAATCAACGCGAAGCGTTAGTTAATCAACGCGAAGCGTTAGTTAATCAGCGCGAAGCGTTAGTTAATCAACGCGAAGCGTTAGTTTATCAACGCGAAGCCTTAGTCAATCAACGCGAAGCGTTAGGCAACGCGAAGCCTTAGTTAATCAACGCGAACCGTTGGATAATCAACGCTAAGCGTTAGTTAATCAACGCGAAGCATTAGTTAATCAACGTGAAGCGGTAATTAATCAACGCGAAGCGTTTGTTAATCAACGCGAAGCGTTAGTAAATCAACGCGAAGGGTAAGATAAACAACGCGAAGCGTTAGTTAATCAACGCGAAGCGTTAGTTAGTCAACGCGAAGCGTTTGATAATCAACGCGAAGCGTTAGTGCATCAACGCGAAGCGTGAGTTAATCAACGTGAAGCGTTAGTTAATCAACGCGAAGGGTTAGTTAATCAACGCGAAGCGTTAGTTAGTCAACGCGAAGCGTTAGTTAATCAACGCGAAGCGTTAGTTAATCAACGCGAAGCGTTAGTAAATCAACGCGAAGCGTTAGTAAATCAACGCGAAGCGTTAGATAAACAACGCGAAGCGATAGTTAGTCAACGCGAAGCGTTAGTTAGTCAACGCGAAGCGTTGGATAATCAACGTGAAGCGTTAGTTAATCAACACGAAGCGTTAGTTAATCAACACGAAGCGTTAGTTAAATAACACGAAGCGTTAGTTAATCAACGCGAAGCGTTAGTTAATAAACGTGAAGCGTTAGTTTATCAACGCGAAGCGTTAGTTAATCAACGCGAAGCGTTAGTTTATCAGCGCGAAGCGTTAGTTAATCAACGCGAAGCGTTGGTTAATCAACGCGAAGCGTTTGTTTATCAACGCGAAGCCTTAGTCAATCAACGCGAAGCGTTAGTCAGCGCACAACGTTAGTTAATCAACGCGAACCGTTGAATAATCAACGCGAAGCACTAGTTAGTCAACGCGAAGCGTAGTTAATCAACGCGAAGCGTTAGTTTATCAACGCGAAGCGTTAGTAAATCAATGCGAAGCGTATGATAAACAACGCGAAGCGTTAGTTAATCAACGGGAAGCGTTAGCTAGTCAACGCGAAGCGTTGGATAATCAACGCGAAGCGTTAGTTAATCAACGCGAAGTGTTAGTTAATCAACGTGAAGCGTTAGTTAATCAACGCGAAGCGTTAGTTAATCAACGCGAAGCGTTGTTTAAAGAACGCGAAGCGTTAGTTAATCAACGCGAAGCGTTAATTAGTCAACGCGAAGCGTTAGTTAATCAACGCGAAGCGGTTGTTTAACAACGCGATGCGTTAGTTAATCAACGCGAAGCGTTAGTTAATCAGCGCGAAGCGTTAGTTAATCAACGCGAAGCGTTAGTTTATCAACGCGAAGCCTTAGTCAATCAACGCGAAGCGTTAGTCAACGCGAAGCGTTAGTTTATCAACTCGAACCGTTGGATAATCAACGCGAAGCGTTAGTAAATCAACGTGAAGCGTTAGTTAGTCAACTTGAAGCGTTAGTTAATCAAAGCGAAGCGTTAGTTAATCAACGCGAAGCGTTAGTAAATCAACGCGAAGCGTTAGATAAACAACGCGAAGCGTTAGTTAGTCAACGCGAAGCGTTAGTTAGTCAACGCGAATCGTTGGATAATCAACGCGAAGCGTTTGTTAATCAACACGAAGCGTTAGTTAATCAACGCAAAGCGTTAGTTCATCAACGTGAAGCGTTAGTTTATCAACGCGAAGCGTTAGTTAATCAACGCGAAGCGTTAGTTAATCAGCGCGAAGCGTTAGTTAATCAACGCGAAGCGTTAGTTTATCAACGCGAAGCCTTAGTCAATCAACGCGAAGCGTTAGTCAACGCGAAGCCTTAGTTAATCAACGCGAACCGTTGGATAATCAACGCGAAGCGTTAGTTAATCAACGCGAAGCATTAGTTAATCAACGTGAAGCGCTAATTAATCAACGCGAAGCGTTTGTTAATCAACGCGAAGGGTAAGATAAACAACGCGAAGCGTTAGTTAATCAACGCGAAGCGTTAGTTAGTCAACGCGAAGCGTTGGATAATCAACGCGAAGCGTTAGTGCATCAACGCGAAGCGTTAGTTAATCAACGTGAAGCGTTAGTTAATCAACGCGAAGGGTTAGTTAATCAACGCGAAGCGTTAGTTAGTCAACGCGAAGCGTTAGTTAATCAACGCGAAGCGTTAGTTAATCAACGCGAAGCGTTAGTAAATCAACGCGAAGCGTTAGTAAATCAACGCGAAGCGTTAGATAAACAACGCGAAGCGTAAGTTAGTCAACGCGAAGCGTTAGTTAATCAACACGAAGCGTTAGTTAATCAACACGAAGCGTTAGTTAAATAACACGAAGCGTTAGTTAATCAACGCGAAGCGTTAGTTAATAAACGTGAAGCGTTAGTTTATCAACGCGAAGCGTTAGTTAATCAACGCGAAGCGTTAGTTTATCAGCGCGAAGCGTTAGTTAATCAACGCGAAGCGTTGGTTAATCAACGCGAAGCGTTTGTTTATCAACGCGAAGCCTTAGTCAATCAACGCGAAGCGTTAGTCAGCGCACAACGTTAGTTAATCAACGCGAACCGTTGGATAATCAACGCGAAGCACTAGTTAGTCAACGCGAAGCGTAGTTAATCAACGCGAAGCGTTAGTTAATCAACGCGAAGCGTTAGTAAATCAACGCGAAGCGTATGATAAACAACGCGAAGCGTTAGTTAATCAACGGGAAGCGTTAGTTAGTCAACGCGAAGCGTTGGATAATCAACGCGAAGCGTTAGTTAATCAACGCGAAGTGTTAGTTAATCAACGCGAAGCGTTAGTTAATCAACGCGAAGCGTTAGTTAATCAACGCGAAGCGTTGTTTAAAGAACGCGAAGCGTTAGTTAATCAACCCGAAGCGTTAATTAGTCAACGCGAAGCGTTAGTTAATCAACGCGAAGCGGTTGTTTAACAACGCGATGCGTTAGTTAATCAACGCGAAGCGTTAGTTAATCAACGCCAAGCGATAGTTAATCATTGTGAAACGTTAGTTAATCAACGCGAAGCGTTAGTTAATCAACGCCAAGCGATTGTTAATCAATGCGAAACTTCAGTTTATCAACGCAAAGCGTTTGTAAACGCAAAGCGAAATGTAAGCTAAAGCAAACCGTAAATCACCCAACGCGAAGTGTAGCTTAATGAGAAGTGTAAGTCAAAAGGAAGCGTAAGGTCAACGCGAAGCGTTAGTAAACGCCAACTGTTAGCAAAGCTTTTACTAACGCGGAACGTTAGCTGCAGCGAACCATAAGTCAGCCAACGCGAGGCGTTGGTCAATAAGAAGCGTTAGTTATGCAAAGCGAAGCTTCATTGGTACGCGAAGCGTTATGCCAAGCGAATAATTAACCAACGCAAAGCGTTAACCAACGCGAAACGTAAGCTTAATGTTAACTTTAATGAAACGTAAGTCAGCGAAGCGTTGGTCAATGAGAAGCGTCAGTCAATAGGAAGCGTCAGATCAACGCAAAGCGTTTGTTAATCAACGCAAACCGTAAGTCAGCCAACGTGAAGCGTTGGTCGATGAGAACCGTTAGTCAATAGGAAGTGTTAGGTTACCGCGAAACTTTAGTAAACGCAATGCGTTTACTAATGCGAAACGTAAGCTAAAGCGAACCGTTAGTGAGCCAATAAGAACCGTTAATCAGTAAGAATTGTTCGGTCAAGGCTTTGCGTTTATCAACACGAAACGTAAGCTACAGCGAACCGTATTCAAAGCGAAGCGTCAATGAGAAGTGTAAGGTCCACACGAAGCGTTATATTATATATATATATATATATATATATATATATATAGATATATATATATATATATATATATATATATATATATATATATATATATATATATATATATATGTAAATATATGTATATATATATATATATATATATTTAAATATATATATATATATATATATATATATATACATTATATATAGATAATTTTTGATAGGATCGATGGACCTTTGAATAAACTATTTGCAAAATTTTGTACAAAAAAACTTATATACACACCAGGTTGAAAAAACTGAAATAAACATAAAAACAATACTATTTGATGTATGTTATGTTTGTACATGTGAGGACAAATTTTGAGAAAACTATTGAGTTTATGAAAAATTTTTGCAAACAAAAGTTCTTTATTTTAAAGAGAAGAAAATTTTTTGTCAATAAAATTTTTGTTTACCTCTTACGGTTTCAAAGATATATTTTTTCCACCCTGGCGGGGGGAATTACTTTCCGATTATGCCCATTAACGAATTTGACCTTAATTTTTTGGTCTAGAACGCATACAAAAATTTTCAGCTCGTTATCTCTTCTCGTTTTTGAGTTATCGACTTCACAGACAGACAGATGGCCGAATTAGGCCATTTTATGAATATCTTTGTAAAGCATTTTTGTCAAGGATTAATATTTTCAAGCATTAAAAAGTCGTAACTAAACTTAATATACCTTGTATATTTACAAATATACTGGGTACAAAAATAGTATGTATGGTTGTTATGTATACCTACGGGTCCATGGAGACCATGCCTTCATTCGCCTATCAATTATATTTCTCATTGTTTTCAAATTTGAGGACAAATTTTGAGAAAACTATTGAGTTTATGAAAAAGTTTTTCAAACAAAAGTTGTTTATTTTAAAGAGAAGATGTTTTTTTGTCAACAAATTTTTTTTCTATCTGTTACGGTTTCAAAGATGTGTAATTCCCCCCTCTTATGCACAAATTTGTGCACAAATTTGCTCTTTGTGCACAAATTATGAGAAAACTATTGAGTTTATGGAAAAACATTTCAAGCAAAAGTTGATTATTTTATAATGAAGAAGATTTTATGTCAATAAATTTTTTTTCTATCTCTTACGGTTTCAAAGGCGAACATTTCCACCCCTCCTAGTGGGGGGAAACACGTTCCGATTTTGCCCATTAACGAACTTTACCTTACTTTTTTGGTCTAGAACACACAGAAAAGTTTTCAGCGCGTTATCTCTTTTCGTTCTTGAGTTATCGGGTTCACAGACGGACAGACGAATAAGGCCGAATTAGGCCATTTTATGAATACCTTTGTGAAGCATTTTTGTCAAGGATTAATATTTTCAAGCGTTACATAGACGGGACTAAATATAATATACCTTGTATATTTACATATACAGGATATAAAAATAGTATGTATAGTTGTTATGTATACCTACGGGTCCATGGAGACCATGCCTTCATTCGCCTGTCAATTGAATTTCTCATTTTTTTCAACTTTGAGGACAAATTTTGATAAAACTGTTGAGTTTATGAAAAAAGTTTTCAAACAAAAGTTGTTTATTTCAAAGAGAAGAAGATTTTTGGCTTACAAATTTTTTTTCTATCTCCTACGGTTTCAAAGATATAATTTTTCCCCCCTAGTGGGGGGAAGCACGTTCCGATTTTGCCCATTAACGAACTTGACCTTACTTTTTTGGTCAAGAATACACACAAAAATTTTCAACTCGATATCTCTTTTCGTTTTTGAGTTATCGGCTTCACAGACGGACAGACGGACAGACGGACGGACGGACATGTGAAAAAGGCCGAATTAGGCCATTTTATGAATATCTTTGTGAAGCATTTTTGTCAAGGATTAATATTTTCAGGCGTTACAAAGTCGGGACTAAACTTAATATACCTTGTATATTTACAAATATACTGGGTATAAAAATAGTATGTACAGTTGTTATACATACCTACGGGTCCATGGAGCCCATGCCTTTATTCGCCAATCAATTGTATTTCTCATTTTTTTCAACTTTGAGGGTAAATTTTGAGAAAACTGTTGAGTTTATGAAAAAAGTTTTCAAACAAAAGTTGTTTATTTTAAAGAGAAGAAGATTTTTTGTTGACAAAAATTTTTTCTATCTCCTACGGTTTCAGAGATATAATTTTTCCCCCCTGGCGGGGGGAAACACGGTCCGATTTTGCCCGTTAACGAACTTGACCTTACTTTTTTGCTCTAGAACACACACAAAAATTTTCAGGCCGTTATCTCTTTTCGTTCTTGAGTTATCGGCTTCACAGACGGACAGACGGACAGACGGACAGACGGACATGTGAAAAAGGCCGAATTAGGCCATTTTATGAATACCTTTGTGAAGCATTTTTGTCAAGGATTAATATTTTCAGGCGTTACAAAGTCGGGACTAAACTTAATATACCTTGTATATTTACAAATATACTGGGTATAAAAACAACATAAAAAACATGCTTTCATTGGAATATGAACTCAAAAAGGCGAAATAATTTAAAATAGAATAGACTAAAAAGATTGACAACAAAATTAACTTTCATGTAAAAAACATAAGCATGGGGTGCTGTTACGGTTTCGTAATGGCTCTCTTTTTACAATAGTAAGTATAAGGTCCATTGTTATACCTAAAGATGTTAGGATGTGAGTAGAGTGGAAGGAATTTTTGAGTATAGACTAGGGATTGGGAGGATATGCGGCTGCAGCCGACTATGATAGGAACTATGCCGATATTCATCGGGAGTTTGTGAAGGAAACTGCAGAAAACCTTCTCAAGCATAGCCGGTTACGCCGTTCTTGTCCATACAGTTTCCGACAGTTTAGTCAATTAACCGCCCCCCTTTTTTCTTTTCTTAATAATTGGCAAACTGCCGTTGTCGGGATTCGAACCCATAACCTCCCAGTTTCCAAGTAGGCATACTGCCCAGACATACCGCCTTAGACCGCTCGGCCACTTGGACTGGTATAATAGTAAGTAGAGAGTACACCATGCTTTTGGTTACATTAAAGTTAATTTTGTTGTCAATTTCTTGATTCTATTCTATTTTAAATTATTTTGCATTTTTTATTTCATATTCTAATATAAACATGTTTTTTTAATAAAATTTCAAATTAGCCCCCTTTTAAAATTAACAGGAATAAATGTGAATAAAGGAAATTTTAACAAGAGTAATTTCAATATAATTTAAAATTTATTATATTTTAAATCCAGTATATTTTAATTTAGTTAATTTTCTATTTATTTTTATTTTTGTCTATAGATCTCGACTTTATATCTATTTCTAATTGTCAAAGAGTAAAGTACGACTAGCTTATTTATACTGATGATGACTACATTGTAGTGGAAATACGTATTTATAATACAAAAGACTGATCTAAGTAAAAATACTCACTAATTATCATTCGATAATATAATGTTTTTTTTAAACCTTTTTTTAAGCTCTAAATTGTATTTTTGATTTTTAATCTTAAAACAAAATTATTTTTTGTGTTGTAATTTCATTCTTCATTATTATTCCTACGAGTAATGGAATGAATCCAATTCTTACCAAAGAAGGTTTATAGGAAATTTATGTCAAATTATTATTTTTTTCTAAATTTTAAAAGTGAGAAATGACATTTTTTTATTAAAATTTTGTTGATTTCCATAGAAACTATAAACTATAGTATCACACTATAAATCGTTATATATATTAGTTGCATATTAGAAATATGCGAATTTGTATAATGGCTATTAATAAAGTTTTAATTTAGTTTTTTTATATTATTGTATTGTCATCGGTTCTTAATACGTCTGCAAAATTTCAGATTGGGTGAAAACTCTCTTACAAAATGCCATTACATGCGAATAAAGTAATAATAAAAGCATGCTAATAATATAGACTTCTTCCTAATGAGAACGTTAACGTTTTCTTTATTTTATCGCACTAGTGTTCAAAGTGTTGCTTTATTTGACAGAGTAATAATTGAAAAAATGTCTTTTTTATCGATTTAAATAAGCTATTATATTTTATTTCATTTTCAAATGAATGGCTAGTGATATTTTATAATATGAAAAGACATATTAAATACTGTGGCCTACTAATAAGGTCGGGCTCCAAATAAAGCCCAGTTATGAAAAGTCGTTATTGTAATTGTTTAATTAATTCGACATATCCGACATGCCAGCAGAAACATCAATAGACAAAAATACAACAACACTTTTAGTCAAATGCGTTTTCGGTTAGACAGTAAAACCCGTGTTTATCAGTGATGTCTCAATATGACACTCTATTTTTATAATATTGATTGAACGCTTTTTTGAAATTTGTGGTGAATTAAGTGATGTTTTTTTTTTGTTTTTACTATTGGATCTTAATATTCAAGTTTATCATCATTGGTAGAAAGCAGATTTTTATTTACTTATTTCATCATTTGTTTTTTAACGACATTTTTGCCATCACTTGTTACTGCCCGTAGTAAGGCCCACTTGATTGTACGCTAAGAAGGCCCGTGCCTTATTAAGAGCATTGAATTTACCTTTTTTTGTTAATTAATTTCGATAAATTTTCGTTTTAATAGCATCTTTCATAAATTAAAGGTCAGATAAATTAAAGTACCTAAGCTTTTTATATTCCATGCAAACAAAACAGTTTCTTAGTACATTTAGCCAATGAAGCTCCTTCTGCTACCGAAGTTCGAGATTTTTTCCTCTGACACCAAATAAGGCCAAACAGGGTGAATTGTAATTAAATTAATTTAAAATGAAATATTTAAAAATTAAATATTTTTGTTTAATAACGAAATTTTTGTTTATTTCGAAATTTTACGTTTTTATAGTCATTTTGCAGAAAGTAGGCCTTATTAGGTATCAGTACCTTATTCATAAATACACTAAGTGATTTATATACGATTAAATACACGGGCTCATCTCGATTACTGGGAATTTGCACAGGGCATTCGAAGGGCCTAGTTGTGGATAAGCACAGCTAGGCCACTCGACTGTTCTCGGTTGAAGCTCAATAGAATGAAGTTGGGAAGGATGGTGCGTCTCTTGACAGGAAACTGTCATTTGAACTACTACCTTCATAACTTGGGGACCTCTGATGATCCCACTTGTGGGGCCTGTATGAAGGACGATGAAACCTCTACACATATTGTATGCACCTGCAGAAGCCTGCAGGGGGTGAGGTATAGAATGTTTGGGTCCGACACCTTAGATCCATCAATCCTGGGAGCAATCCCGGCGGAGAAGTTGTGGGTCTTCTGTGTAGCTTCATCTGCTTAGAATGACAACTCTTATCCGATGACGTCTCGCCTTCGTGTGACAGGTTGTTCTCAAGGAGGGCCCAGAGGACCCCTTGGTCTAGGTGCTACGGACACATTTGCGGTACCCCTCTTTTTAATTATTATACACTAAGTGAACTTTTTTCGTATGTTTCCTGAATAAATCATTTAGGGGGAAGTAAAATAAAACTTGTATCGACCGTAATTTATATTGGTGGATGGGATTAAAATTCTGGGATTAAAAGTCTCGTCTATGATGTGGATGTTTTTGAATAGACTTTATTACTAATACTGAACGACTAACTAAAATGCAAAACAGTTGGTGTCTTTAAGAATTTGCTTTTTTGCTTATTTCTTTATTTTTGTAATGTGTTACACAGGTGTTTAGCTACTGATAATGGTTTCATTGAAAAGTCTCAGTATCAAGATGTACGTTTAATTAGCCGTCGTTATTTGAGGATGTCTATTCCACCTACCTGAGAATATCTTTTCTCCACCCCTTAATAGATGAACTTCGGAATCAAATCTGGTAAGTACCGAGCCAGTGCTATTTTGTTTCTGATTACATTTATTGCGTTTGTATCTTTTAAATTTTCTAATTTTTTCAGAATTTGATATTGAAAAAAAGTCGACAATAATAAGAAAAAAGTCAATTAAGATCTATTTCCAAAAGAGAAGTGATATATTTATTCTGAGAAAATTCGCAAAAATAAAGCTTCTCCTGCGTATCGATTTAAAAAAAAATTAATTATTACTTGTTTGTTTAATGACTAATAAAGTATGAATTTAGATTGAAATAAATATAACTATTGTTTCGTTGCATAATAAATATGTTAAATCAATTTTAAAATATTTCATAACATGAAATCAGTGTTAACACGGGAGAAGTAAATTACTACCATATAACACATATAACCAGTTTTCTATATATTATATTGGATTGTAAAGAGCTTATCTATTTAGTGCATACAGAAATTGTGGAATGAGAAAAATGGAATGAGCTAAAAAAAAAATTATTAATACATTACAGCAAAATTGTATATTTCTTATGCACAATAGTATTTTATTAAATCAGATCCGTATTTCTACTATTTATATTGGTAATAAATAGATTTTTTTGTAGCAATGGACGCAGTGGCGATTTTAGATAAGATGCAATACTAGGCCTATTCCGATATGGTTTTGGAATTAATTTTTTATTTTTCAAAACTCTTTTGAGAATAAAAAATTTTCATAATAAGTGCCTATAACAGGCTAACTTCCTTCAGATGTATGTGGTGCCTAGGTAATGTCTGATGCAAGAAGTAAATGGTTAAGAAGAATGGCCACTGATTTTTTACCCAAAGTTGGGGAGTTTCCTCTAAATGAGGTTATATGATTGGAAAATGTAGCGGTACTTGTATTCACTTATCTTTTGAAAACTATATAAAATATAATTCTCCATGTAGCGAATCAAATATAATCTTATCACAAATGGAATGCGTATAACTTTGTATGCTACATACAATATGCAATGCTTTCTAAGCCCCATATAAGCCAAGGAATGCTTTTACTTTGAAATTGTTCAACGTTTTTGTATAATTATCATGGAAAGATTATTACATTATAATTTATATTTTCAAATCGAAAATATTTATTATAGATTTATAGTAAGAATGAAAAAAACAAAATTTGTTAATTTGTTGAATTTCATTTTAATAAAAATGAAATTTAAATAAATTTTAATTTTATTTTTAATGGTTATACCACCTTGGCGCTCTGAAAATAGGCATACAAAGAAAAAAATTTTGTGGCGCAGCTATTAAGTATATAGAATAATTTCTATTTTGCACATTTACATACAAGTTTTATAAATAATTTGAAGAATAAAAAAGCGGAGATCAAGTAGGACGCTTGTTTGAAAATACTCGCTAACCGCGAGCATGATTTCCCTGTCCGGCAAAGCATTGTCCGAAAAAAACAAAAACAAATTGTTTATGAGAAATGACAGCTGTTTTTCGAGTCACGTATGCAAATATTTTAGTCTCTCGCGTTTTAGAAACCCTCCCTAAAAACAGGCTTAATTAAAATATTCTTACGGATCGGTCACAAAACTTGAAAATATCAAAAATAATCGAATTTGAAACTTTGTTAATTTTAAAAATTTCTTCTCGTAGAAAACTTTAGCTCAAAATTTTATAAATTGTTTTTGTATACAAGCGTCTATTTACAACCATTGCTAGTATGCCTACCTTTCGGTTATATTATACCAACAGAAGTGGCTAGCGTTTACATAATTTAACATTTAAGTAATATGTCTGAATATATGTTAAAATACTTAGGCATCAAATGCTTGATATGAAAAATTATACACATCTAGGATCGGAATCGAACCAACTACCTCTGGCATACTAGACCAATGCTCTTCCGATAAAGGTAGAGCTAAGTTTGTAGAAGGATTCGGGTTTATTTAACAATGTTTGATAGCAATGATGGATAAGTATTTAATGAGAGATAATTTTAGTTGAAACGCAAACTTCACAAACATGAAGTGAAATTCGCAAAGTACACACATTTTTCTTAAGTCAGTCGTAAAAAATTTGCAGGAAAGAACCTTAATTATTTTGGCCAAAGGCCAAATTCAAAATAAGAAACTGAAATATTCGGAACTGCAACATTGAGTATGTTCTCTGATGGATAAATTAGAAACTTGTGCTACAAATTTCATGTTCGCACTCTGGTGAACAACTTAGCAACTAGTGCAAGTAGGTTGAAATATTAATCGCCACCCCTGCCAGAGATAACAATATGTGTATATAAAATGGCATATGAGGGTCATTTTTTAAAATTCTGAGAACTATTCTGAGATGAAAATGGACTATTTATTATATCACATTTAACGGAAAACAATTGAGTTACCCGACCCAGATTCGTTGATAACTTTTCTTGATTAGTTGATCATTAAGTTTTAATGTGAAACATTTATTACGGCGGGCTAGACGTTTGTAACCTGGCAACGGCCTGGCGACGTTTTCTCACCACGCGTCAACAAGTTGTTCATAGGTGATATTACAGATAACTAATCAGTTTTAAAAAGATGCTGATAGATGGCAGTACTAATACAGGTTCAAAAACTCATTCATTCAATGCATATTTTCTATACAAAATAGTTAATGATAATAATAATAGTTTAAGTAACTGATTGAAAGAATTGAGCCGTCTCAATTTGTAAGAAATTATTTAATTATTAATTTTTTGGTATTCAATTAATAAGTATTTTTAAAATAAAGAAAATAATTTTTCTAAATAAAGAAAATCTGAATATTTTGTTTCTGATTATGCCATATTTGTTTCCTTTAATATCATTTCATGAATATTTTCTATACAAAATAGTTTCGGTGTTTCACACCTACCAGGCGTTACCGCGACCGTCTTAATTTTTTTCTGGATAAGTTTTAGGGATTTTTTCAAATAAAAACTCCAGTAATTTATAAATAATGTAGTTTTTTTTTTCTTTATTGTTATTAACACAGATAAACTACTCCTAATTGCTAATTACAGCACAACATTGTTTTATATAAAACACACTGATTTTTTTTTTTCATAACAGCTCGATTTAATTTTCATTTAAAAAATATTTGATAGAAACAATTATCAAAATTAATTTTCAAAATGTAAAAAGTTTGTATGAAAAATAAATTTTTAGATTTTAAATATCAAATATTCTTTCTATACAAAAATATCAAAAAATATCCTCTTTAAAGAAAATTTTGGCAATTGAATAATATATATATATATATTATCAAATTAGAAGCATTTTTATGCGGATAGATATTTCGAATCAGTTTAAACTCAGTTTATAATTTCTCATTTCATCGCGAATTTTCTTTACCTAGAAAAATTAGCTATTAACATTTGTTGTGTCGAAAAGTCCATTAGTCCTATCGGTTCTATATAATCAATGGGGTACAATTTTAGTCCAATCAGAATGATTCGATGTGCGATCGGTCAAGGGAGAAAGAGGTTTGATAGAGAGGAGTTAACACTAAATTGAATATATCTACTGATGATTAACGAGTGGATAGACGTTAAACACCGTAATCACGGGGAAAATAAACCGCAACAAAACCTCGGGAAAATACTGTTTCGGAATGTATCTTAGGCTGTTTCTCGATGCACTCAACCTGAGGAAAATACAACTTTGAACGGCTACCGGATTCATCACCGGACATTATCACCTACGAAAGCAAATAGGACTCCACAATGGATCCATTTTGTGTACACTGTGCGGCGAGGATGAAAAACATCCAACCACATCATCTTTAGCTGCGAATCTCTCGGTTACAGCAGATACAAGATATTCGGTGTATCTCAGACGTAGTAAACGAACCTTCAGGAAAACCTGATAAGAAAGGCCCTGGTTATGAAGATATGAGAGAAGCAAATCTCGTCAGGCAGAAGTAAAAGGGGAAGGACACTAGGGCATAATGTCGAAGTGTCATACTTCTTACGCCACAAGATATATCTATCTATCTATCTACTGATAATTTTTTCTATAATATTAAACTATTTCCTATTTTAATGTTATAATACTTGACACTGGTAACATTCTTTGATAATAAATGAAAATATGAAAAATCATGCACATCTTGGATGCGAATCGAATCCACATTCTCTGGAATGACGGACCAGCGCTCGAACTCTAAACTACCAGATGCTTATATAGGTAGAATAAACTTAATTCTTCTTGATGTCGATGTATTTCACCACGGCAATGTTATTTTCTTCCTCTAAGAAAATTCGCTTAGTCCACGTAGATTCTAAGAAATCTTAATTGAACGAGATCACTCTGAATAATGATTTTAAACAGTATTTAAACCGATTGAAATTCAATTCTTTTATAAATTCAGAGAGCAATAATCTCTTTCATTAAATCGATTCCAAATGACAGCGATTGTACACTCGAAATTAATTGTTTTTAATAGATTCTAAAATTTATTTTTCATAACTTGTTCTCTAATTATTTCTATCAAATTTTCCATATTTTTAAAAAAAATTTATTTATTTTAAATACAATTATACTTATTACCTAACTGTTTTTTTTTTTTTTTCATTTATATATATTTTAATATATTTTCTTACATTTATTTATTAATTTTTATTTTTACTTTCTTATAAATATCCAGAAACATCATATTTGTTTTTTTATTTTATTTTTATTTTTTTGTTATTATGGGATGAACATAGAAAAATATTATCATTATTATTATTATTATGTTTTTTTTTAAATTATTTTTTTCGCATATTTTTTTTTTTTAAATATCTTTTAAAAAAATCATCTGCCTTAAAATTACTCTTTTTTTTTGTACAAGGCACCTTTATATACTTTTCATGTACATACGCGTGTACATTTTTAGATTTTTAAACCACACACACAACGAAAGGTGTCATTTCAGTTCGGTTAATTTCTTTAATATTAATTTTTTTTTTGTATCCGTTAATGCATAAAATTTTTTTTTGGTGATTTCTAAGTGATGAAAATTTGGTGAATTTCTGAATAAAAAGAATAAAGTACAAAATCAAAATTAACGCACAATTTATTTTACAATTGTATTTGGAAGGATCACGGTTTATATATCCGAAGGGTATAAGGGTGTATTCGGTTTGGGCGCTTATACGCTTTCAGCGCTCACTAGTATAAGCGGATTTTATATGCTTTCGTATTTGCTTTTAAACGCTTACGTTACTCTTGAAAATGCCGTTTGTTTCAGGCATTATAAGTACGTTCAAGTGTCAGTTGGCATCGATATGCCATATGGTGGATGAAAAAAGTTTTGCTGTTTTTCAAGTAATAGAATATTTGCTGAAATTATTAATGTCCCCACTAAATTTAAGGGATAGCCCCCTAAGTTAGTTACACTATCCACATTACAAAAAAATAAACAAACGCTTATACAAAAATCGTTGTGGGAGTTAATACGATTTGGCGCTCACACTTTTGTTGCTCTACCTAGATGGATAAAGCGTCTGTGAGCGTGGTGTCTATTGTTTAAACTCAACCATTAGCTAGCGCGCTTGAACACTAAAAACACCGATTGATGGTGCTTAAAGCGTGTAAGCAGCCAAACGGATACACCGGAGGTGAATAAGTATAAGAGGTAAAGATTTCTACATTCAAAATTAGTTGACATTTTAATTTTTAAATAATACATACTTTTTATTTGATCATTGATAATATTTTTACTAGAGAGACTGATTAGAGATAAGCTCTGTCCTGGCTGCATGTTAATTCGTTTGACTAAAATTTTCACAACAAGTTGACATAATTGCTACGAAATGTTCCGGCAGTGTTGTATCGAATTTCTTATATAAAGTCCTCAATTGTTCAATTGTTAGTGATTCAGCAATGTACACTTTATTCTTAAAATAATCCTCAAGGTAAATGTCCAATTACGTCAAGTCACATAATCTCACCCCACTTTGGAGTTATCTTTACAATAAAGTGTACATTAGTACTTCGCAGTTGAGGACTTCAAAGGAGAAATTCCCATATGTATTCGGCATTTCTTAGCAATTATGTGAACATGCTGTAAAAAATTTTGTTAAAAGAATGCACACTCAATGCTCAATTGTCAGATATTTTGTATGGCACAAAATTTCCATATCACCACTTTCTAATAGAGCAAAAATAATATCTATAATCCCTTTATGGCATAAACAGAGGTTGTTTTCTACTGTGTTAAATATTCCACAACAACTATTATTTCAAATAAATTCCATTCATAATGAAATTAATTTTTGTTCATTTCGTGTAGACACATAGGCTGCATTCAGAAGAAATTTACGATTAGTGATCGATTATGTATCGGTCAGTAATAATCATTACTTACTCGGAATGCCTAAATATAAATTTTGACAGTTAAACACGACAATTTTTTTATGTTTTTTTTCTATTGACAAACGATCAAATTTTAGGTTATAAATTATGATTTCTGATTGAAATGCGATCGGTGTTCGGATTTCAAAAGCGATCACTAAAATGGCGTCCGATAAGTAATCATATGATTACTGATCGGAGATTTATATACCATTCAGTCGAAAATAATAGAATGATCACTGATCGAATGCATTGTATCTCATATCACAGTACTCGAAACAAAACAGCAATCATTGTGTTTCAATTGATTTCCAATTATTTTTAAAAGTATACCCTTGAGATATATTTACAGAAATTATTGGTACCCGTGTAAGTACCATACCCTTCACAAATAATTAATACATTATGTAAAAATACTTGCATAAAAATAAAACCATTAAAACTAATCAAATTTTATTTTAGCTGATTGTCATAAAAATTTAGCAACCAAATATTGTTATTTACGAATTTTTGACGGCATTTTAACAATGTGATAATTATTTAATAATTTTTGAAGTGAAAACTTCTTTTAGGGCGCAGTGTATACACAATTTTTTGAGAGACAGTGCAATGAGATGTTCATGATATATTCACAAATTCTATACATGTTAAGTGAATATCATAAAAACTGACTTTAGTCCGTTTTGTACATGAGTGTGTGTAAATATTTGTATAATATAAATAATATGACTTGTTAGGTTTTTATCAAAGTCAGATATATTGTACTCATTCCAAATTATGATTGTTGAGTGTGTATGTACAAACTTTCAACATTTCAATCTATAACAAACAAAGATAACTATACATATATTAATATATATCTATCTTTGTTGTATACTTTTTTGTTGTCGTATATATTTGTTCATATACAATAATATATTATTTTGCAATTTTACAATAATGAATAAACGAACTGAAAATTGTTTATTTTATTCTTCATTTTAATGTTAATCATAAATTCCTATAAACGTTTTGTCGGATGCTCCCATATAAGTGAAAACTTCTTTGGGCGGATAGCATCTTACAAACGATTATAGTCGCCCTAGAAGTTTTCACAACGGTTGTGCGATATGAGTCACACTCTTTGTGTGCCTTTTTTTAAAGTTTTATTGAAAATCTTTCAAAATATATTACAGAAAATATAGAAAATTTGAAAAATTTTATGCATTTATCGTTTTATAGTAACACTATAAATTTCATACTTTTTTAAGGAGACCAATATTAAAATTACTTATGTGTAACTTTTATCATCTGTACATTATACATCATTTTAAAATATGAACAAATTTTATTACAAAATTGCTTGAAAAATATTAAATAAATGTAAAAATTGAATTTTTATTTTCGAAAATATGGGAATTTGATTCTGAAAATTATATTTTAGAATTTTTTTTAGGTTACGATTACTAACTGAAAAATCACCTGGATCACTTATTTAAAAAAGAAAAATCAATAAAAGTTTTACTAGAAAAAAAAAACAAAATTGTTTACGTATATTTTTAAAGATTTTATTAAAACACCTATGAGTTAAAATATTATAGTTAATTATTCTTATTTTTGTCTATTTACAATTTTTTAAATTTATTATTTTTTATAAACATTTTTCAAAAATAAACCAACAAGCCAATTTTATTCCATTAAGATTACAATTGTCTGATTTAAACTAAAAATATGCTATCAAAATGGTCTAAATTTCATCGAACTATGTGCTGCGGAAATTTGTAGGATTGGATATTTTGTATATTCAACATAAATAATCGAAATACAGACAAATATAGTTCATTTATTTTATTAATAGCATTCCAGAACATCTCTTTTTAATTGTAAAGATTAAACGGCTGTGTCACAATCAAATAATTGGATCAAAGTTCTTAGACCAACTTCTAGTACTGAATTAATTCAACGTAACTGTCACCAACTGACAGTAAAAGCGCAAAGGACCTCTACCCTTCATAGTGCGCTTACAAACAGAATTAAAATGGTGGAACTATAGAGACTAGATAAAAAAAAGATTAAAAAAGATGTATCTATTTCTTAAAGATTACTCATAGACCACAGACCTGAGAAATGGCATATCTATGAGTTTTAATCTAACTCTAACAGTTGTTTTAATTATTTTTTATACTTGGTACAATTGTATAAGGTTAATTACTTTATTGGGATTTCTGGCAGGGGACGGAGCTTAATATTTCTCCCTACAAACAGTAGTTAATAAGTTGCTCGAAGCTCGTAGCCAGCATGTTTTATTGCAATTATATTGTTTTGTTTTTTATTTTAATATAAAATCTGAAAAGCATAAAGTTTGTCGTTCGAAGAAAAATGAAAAAAGGGCTCTCTTAAGTAAAATATTTTGAAACAATTAGGCAAACATATTATGCGTTATGTTCGATGACTGATTCTCAAAGATATCTCAAAAACTATGAGGCCTAGGAAGTTGAGATGTCTGGAGGAAGATCTTAACTCAAAGGTTATTCAGTGTTAAACTAAAAAAAAAACAATTATTCTAGAAAATACGTTGTTTTAAAAAAATTATACTATCGCATGTACTTTTCATAACGATAGTGCAATTTAGATCAAGAAAGGTGTATTGACTTGTTTATGTAAAATATTTTAGAAATATGAATGTAAACGTTCTGTTGGGTCATCAACAGATTGAAATGCTATAAATATAAAAAATAAACCATATGACAATTTTTCTTGTTTCGTTCAACATAAACTTTCAATTATGTTCAATTAATTGTAAACAGTACAAAATAATTTTTAGTTTTAATCGACAATTTTTCATGCAACTAAAAGCGTAATTTAATCTGTGTTAATAAAAATAAATATTAAATATAAATTAAAAAAACTCAAAGCGAAAAGCTTTTATCACAAATAAGGAGGCAAAATACTTATTAAAAAAAAAAAAAAAAAACTTTAGGAAAATAATTTTGAGTTGTTTTAAAAATATATTAAGTAATACAAATATCACAATAAAAATATAAAATTAATGTCAAGTAAATTAGATATTATGACACAAAAATGCAAAAAAAAAACAGAATTGGCAAGATTTTTTATATAGGATAAGTATTGTTTAATACGTAATATTTGATTTCTTTTCATAAGGTTTCGCTTGTCAAAAATGTATACTTAAACACCTTTGCAAAGCTGATCACGTCTTCGACTCGACGAAAAATGTATAATTAGCATCGAATGCTGTGTATTTATATAGAGGTTCGTAATTGTGGATTTTTCGTAACATCCGTAGCGACATCTTCAGTCTCAAATGACTTGCTTGACGATTTCCTTGATACTTAAGTCATGACGATTTCAAACATAACGGAACACGTATAGATGTGGTGAAATATCCATGTTTGTACATAATTGTGTAAAAAAAAGACAGTTGGATCTTTTGGGACATGGTCGAGGCGTTAGTATTGAGAATGTAATAATGACTGGAAAGTTGGAGGGTATAAGGAAAACAGAATTCCAAGCTGTCGTATATATAATTAGCTGACAAATCATGGTTAATGCCTTTTTCTTAGGCATTATAATAATCATATGGTGTACCACGGTTCCGTATTGTTTAAATATGTCAGGTGTCAAATCATGGAAACTCATGGAAACTCATATCTCGCTATTTTAGTTGTTACGCGTATCCTAAACTTGAGTCGTCTAGTATGGAGTAAAGTAGCTTTGTGTGGGGCAAAGGGTTTATATTGTATTATTCCAAAAAAATAAATAAATAAAATTAAGTAAGGGACAGGGAGGGTTTATGGGTTAATAACATCTTCTCTCTATATAATATATTTTCTATTGAATTATTTATATCTCGTGTTTTGTATTTTACGTAATTGCATATTTGAACCGTATTTATATCAAAATTAATTACAGTAATCAATTTTAAACGATAAATTCCCATTGGTTAATCAATTATGTTGTTAAATTAAAAAAAAATGTTTTTAAAGATACAAAATTCATGATTCAATTCGAGTAAAGGAAAGTAATATTTATAAATACATGGTAATTAATCAATTATTTTTTTAAATGTCCTTTTACATGATATAATTTTATTACATTTTCTATATATTTTTGAAATTACATAGTTGGTAATTTTCTTCAATATCGGAGGTTCTTTGTTCGATATGCAGTAAAAATATCAGGGAAGTATAAGGAAGACGAGAATTTTCATGAAGTTAGATCTCATCTCATAGGGATGCATGCCATAATTTTTTGCGTTTTAAGATAATAGAGCTATCTCTTATTAAATTTAAAAAAGGTTTAGGTATATCTTTTGTATGTTTAGGACATCTTCTTTTCACAACAAAATTACAAACAGTTAAGGTCTAAAAAGAGTTACGTTAATTTTCAACGGATTTTCGTTTTTTAGTTCACCTCAGGATAGATCCGCCAACGCAATTTATTTCTCAAGGCTACGACCCCATGTTGTTATGAGGCAGCCATTACATCGACTTCCTTCAGGATTCCAATCTAAAGCCACTCTTGTTAGGTTTTCTCGAGTCTTAGTACATAGGGTAGCCACACCCATTTACGCTTGCCTAACTTCTTAACTCCTGTTCTTTTCCATAGATTGCAGTTAGCTATAGTTTCTGACCAAAAGATCTACATAACTCTACGAAGACATTGGTTTACGAAACTTTGTAACTTTTAAGTTATAATCTTCATACTTGATCATGACTCGAAACCATAAAGCAACACGGGAATAAGATTGGATATTCTGATTTTGGAGCAGCATACCAGATACATTGATAATTGTGATTTAAAAACATAAAAAAAGATCCCACCAGTGTGGGATTAGACATTTTCTTTTTAATTTGTGATTTAATTTATGAATGAAAATATTCTAGTTCGAATTTCAAATATGCGACAATTAACTTTAAATTAATTGTGTAAAGTTTTACGTTTGTGGTAGTAAATACGCTTTGGGATTAAATTATATCAAACAATAATTATCCAATATTAATTTGCGAATATTATTAATCAAATATTTAGGGCCTAATTTTTTAGTTGCGTACAAATAGAATAATTATAACATACCGATTATCACAGAGTTTCTAAATACGATTTTTTTTTATATAAAAAGGATGCTGACACAAAATACACTAAGGAGATTCTTTATATATTTTTTAAATTTATTATTTGTGTTTTGGAGTGGATTTGTATTTTCAAGATGGAGGAATTGATGAGTTCTGTATGTGTACAAGTAGATATTATTGTTAAATATGTTTTTATACATCAAGTGTAATATATAGTTTTTGGGGAATTTTTGATTACGTGTTTTGTGATTATTAATACAATTTTTTGTTTCTCCAGTGTAAAATCTATTTACTTAATTTTTATTTAAACATTAATTTTTCATTTTCGGCATTTTCTTTAATGTTAAAAATATCGTTTAATTATTTTCGGTCAATAGGTATAGTTGGAACAAAAAATGGTTACTCTAAATTCGACGTTTAACCACACGAATAATTCTGTTAAAAGTTGGAGGGATTAATTTGATTTTAGGTACGGCGATTTTAAAATTACATATTGTTAGTACTGGATTGATTTGTATTAGGAAGGTTAAATTTGACCTCAAATTGATGTGAATAATTCTACTGTGACCATATTGACTGAAAATCCTTGTAGCCGTTTATTGTAATTAAAAAATTTATTGCTAAGACATACCAGATGACGGATCATCTAGATCAGATGCAACTAAACCTGATTGGTGAGTAATTGGATAATTATTTGATGTATAAAATGTTGCAGACGGATGATCCGTTTGATGGATACCACCCACTGCTGCCGAAGTTTTTTGGGCAAGTTCATCCATGAATATTGGCTCTTCATAGTATGATTGCTCATCACTTTTCTCTGACATTTTCATTGGTCGATTTGGTGTTGTTAATTGTGGACTAGCACTTTGATTGTGTGTCACACGTGTTTTATCGTCTTCGTATTTTGTATTTCGTCTGCTACCACCAAATTCAGCTGGATCAAAATCTTGGAATGCTATTTGATATTGAATACTATCAGTGTTTTTTAATTTCGATATACGATTTGTCACTATTTGTAAATGCCGTAAAACGTAATCTTCACCAGGGGCCAACTGGTGAGCATGTTTTAAGCAAGCTTGCGCTTGTAATAGTTTACCACGTTCCACATACACTACACATAAATTATGAAGTCCTTGAATATTTACAGGATCTAATTGTAATATTCGTTTATAACACTGAAAAATAAATACATTTTTTAGTTTTAATGAAAATAAAAAAACTTTAAAAATATATTACTTACATTTTCAGCTGCATCCAAATCTTTAATGTTATTGATGTATATATCTCCAAGTAAAATTAATCCTTTCACATGATCAGGATGGTATTTCACAAGTTGATTTAAAAATGGAGCCGCTTCTAATGGTCGTTGATCGTCAGCCAATAATAATGCTAAATTAAATAATGCACTACGAAAGTCTGGTTTTAAGTGAACAGCCCGACGGAACCAATTTTCGGCATTTTCAATGTCTTTATCGTCCATTGCCAACATGCCCAAATTAAAGTGTACTCGTTCATTTGTACTATCTTTTACAAGCAATTTTAATAGTCTTTCACGTGCTATCCGCCTTAGTTCTGGCCTGCCTAGCTCTTGAAGTAAGATTGCTGAATTTAATAACGCTTGTTCGTGCTCTGGGTCAAATTCCAAAGCTTTGTCTAGATATGCAAGTGCTTGTGATGCTTTTCCTTGTTCCAAAAATACAACACCAAGCTAAAACAAGAAAATGAAATAGGTAATTTATGAAAAACTGTAGACTTTTAAGATACAAAATTTTCACTTACATTATAGTAAATATCTGGATTATTACTGTCGTAAAGTAACGCACGTTCATATACTTCTTGAGCCTCTTTTGTGCGATTTAATTTAATTAATATATCCCCACGATTAATATACGCTTGCGTATAATCCGCTCGCATACTAATTGCCTGCCTGTACAATAGATCAGCTTCTTCCAATCGTGTTACATTTCTCGATATTAAATTTGCTAAATTTAGGAAAACATTCAAATGATTTGGTGCAATTCTGGCTTGATACGATTCACCAGGCTTTGCTTTTGGTAACAATGATTTCGCTCTTAGATAAGCATCTTCAGCTTCTTTGAACATTTTTAGATGATTGTACGTTCTTCCAACATTAATATGGGCACCAACATCATCTTCTTGAACGCTAACGGCAGTGTGGAAGTATGTCAGTGCTTCGTGATATTTGCCTTGGCTTTCTAATGCATGACCCACATTATTGAATAATTTTGCATTACGTTGATTTACTTTTAAGCCAGACATGAATATTGAATACTCTGATTCCCAATCCCAATTACGTAAATATGTTTTAACGCCATGGGATAGTAGCAACAGTGAAAATGCAATATATGTTAATTTCTTATGTCGTTTTTCGGCTAACAAATAAAAACCATATCCTACTAGCATACAAAAACCCATAGATGGCATATAAAGTACACGTTCGGCAATTACAAAGCCCACAGGAAAGAATAGGTTTGAAGCTGGCAAAAATGGTAGAATTAAGAAGGCCAAACTCTGAAACAATTCAAAAAATTATTTTATTAATAATAGATTTCAAAAGAAAGCAAAATGTGAATTATCATTATTTTATTCCAACTTTACAGCTGTAATGATTTTAGAGAAATTTATGAGATTCATAGTGTTTTAACTCGCTTTTATTAACTTGACATGTAACAACCATGTGAGCAAATCTCACAACTCACTTTTCACCTATTCTAATTGTCACATCGATTTAAAAGTTTCCAAATATATTACAATAATTTGGCACCAATCAGAAGAAAATACAAAAATATTGTACCATCCAAATGCAAACACAATAATATGACAGCGCTTATTTGGTATTTTTGCATATACAAGATTCCCGCCTGATAGTTTTTACTGAAATTGACCGATCACAGTTTGCAAAAATACCCATATCCTCGGACAACTCGTATCTTCTAAATAATACTTCATATCTTCAATTTTTCGCAATTCAAAATTGAAATTCCTAGTTTCGAGGATATTCGCAATCAAAGTTTGTATGGCTAGAAAATGACAAAAGCTGCCTATATTCCTGAGTTTTCAGCGTGGTTGTTATTTTTGGAAGGTTAAAACCTTAAGTAATTGTACTCAAATAAAACTGCATAAAAATGTCCTTATTTAAAGTCATTTCAGGGGCTTGGATAAGTGATCTCTTGTGATCTTGTAAGTGTTATTCTGCATTACTATCTCCTACGATTTTAGGTTTAAACTAATATTTTCCAAAAAAGCTATTATGTGCACCAATCGAAATCAAATTGGATTACTGTTCATTTAGGTTTTATTTTATATTAATTGGCAAAAAATGGTAGATAACTCTTGTGGAATATAGATAGATAGATAGATATATCTTGGGGTCTAAAAAGTATAACACTTCGACCTTATGGTCCATTGTGCTCCCCCTTCTACTTCAGTCCGACGAGATCCGCTTCTCCTATATGTTGGCAATAGCCAGGAGCTTGCTTATCAGGTAATTGCTTCCTGAAGGTTCGTATATTCGGGGTGTGTTACACCGAATATCCTGTATCTGCTGTAACCCAGAGGTTCGCAGTCAAAGATAATGTGGCTGGATGTTTCTTTCTCCTCGCCACACACAATGAACCCGTTATGGAGTCCCATTGTGTGCAGATGCTTCTGCAGTAGATAATGCCCGGTTATGAATCCGGCAACCTTCCGCAGTTGCATCCTGTTTAGCCTCAGTGCATCGAGAGATAGCCTCTTGGTTTCACTCTGAAGTAGTACCTTCCCGAGCTCCTGCCGCGGTACTTTTTCCCAGTAATCACGGTGTTTAGCATTTGACCACTCGTTAATCACCTGTTTACATGCAGTCCCTGGAATTCTTAAAAAAGGCTCTGAGCCAATGAAGGGTCTTCCGATCCCCTTCTTTGCTAAGGTATCTGCTTTTTCGTTTCCTTCGAAACCACTGTGACCCGGCACCCAGATTTAACACTGTTCCGTTTTGCCAGCTCCAGCAGTTCCTCCAAACAATCCTTGACTGCGTTTCAGGAGACCTCAATTCCAGACAAGGCTTTTAAGGCAGTTGTAACTGTCCGAGAGAAGAATGCATACGTTCTGGTTTATGTAGCCTCTACGTAAGTTCTCACGGACGCAAGCCAGTATGGCGTGGACTTGAAAGACCGTGGCATATTTCCCCAAGTTGAGACTTAAGTTTGCTTTAGGTCTCTCACCGTAGATTCTCGTCCCGATCCCTTCTTCAGTTTTGGATCCGTCTGTATACTTGACGATTCCTTTTTTGAGATAAGGTGGTTCCCCTTCCGGCAACATGGCCCTATCACAGACTACAGTGAAAGGTTTTGAGAAGGAGTTGTGGGCTATACTTTTTGGATATAGTGAACAATTTTAGTTTTCGTTATGCGTTTGAATTTTGCTTGAGAGATCTCATACATTACCCAGACCGTCAGACCTTTCTAGTCAGACCTTTTTAAAGTGTTTCGATCATCAAATGGAGCGATGAAATCAACACTTTTTAGTGTTTCAAATTTTCTAAAAGATGATACACAAAATTTTCAGTTCGGAATATACATTTACATTCAAGAAGAAAGTTTTTATGTTTATAGTAGATATTATCAATTAATTTATACACATATCGAATGGGCCATAATGCAAAAATTTGGCGACATTAATTCTTATTGACTTCAACTAATGGATACATTTATCTGTATACAACATGTATTCTGAGAGAGATAATGCAGATTGCAGTAGGGACCTAGATTCAACTAGAACACAAAACAATTTGGTATTGATTTTCTTGGCTACAATATTCAGGTCAGTAGACCATATTTTTTAAACTTTATCTATGAAGACAGCATTTGCAAATAAATCATATATTTAGTCATCAGATAAAATACTAAAGAAAAATGTTGCTATTTTCTTCACATTAAGGCAGTTAGTGTAATAGTTATAGTAGGTTCATAAAAGTCTAGAAAACGAATAAAGACTATCATTTTAAGACGTAAAATAATATTAAATAAAATTCATTATATTAATTTATATTATATTGAGATTGCAGATTTTATAATTAATCAATAATTTAACAATAAAGCAAGTGGAATAAGTACTAACTGAGTTTATTGCTTAAATTATCTGTATATACTGAATTCATCTTTTGTGTATGAGTTGTTTATCTAAATATTTAAACACGCACATATATATATATATATAAAAATACACAGTAATGTATAAAGGTGCTATAAACCTTTGTCCTCATACGTGTGCTTTTGTCATTTATAGAAAAGAGCAGATGTTTGAGATGAAATTGTGTCAAAATTATTCAATTTCATTCGTTATTCATTATTCTTGAATCAAAAAACCTTTCACCAACAATTGTTTATTTGAATCTTATTCGTTTTAACCCTCCCCAGTAAAAATGGTTGGAAATGTTTGGGAAAGACCGCTGGAAGTGATTCCAAGGAGGATCAAGTCCTTTTCGTCCTTGGAATCCTTAACCCAACCCAACCCCCCGACGATTTAATATTGTTTAGAAATTTTATAACAATTTTTTTTACTTAAAAATGAAAATAAAAGTTTTTAAACTTTAAGGATTACAAGGACGAAAAGAGTTGGGTTGCGTTCGGTTGGGGTAGTTTAGTGAGAGGTTACTTTATTGGAAAGTATTGGGATCGGGTAGTTTAGCGGGGGGTTCCCCGAGAATTTAATATTGTAAAAAAATTTTTTTCTCGTAAAAATCCTAAAAAATAAAAAAAACATTTTTGAATTTCAGATCACTTCCTATGGCCCGAACAAACCATGTTCACCCATTTCCAAATATTTTTACTGGGTGGGGGGACGAATAAAATCCTATATATCCGTTTATTTTTAAAAAAGAAAGATTTTTATTAAATAATTGTTTTTTCTATCTTTTACGGTTTCAAATAGTGATATTTTCCCTCGTAGTGCGGCGAACATGAACCCAATTTTTAGCTCTAGAACACTCACACACAAAATTTCAGCACTTTTCGTTTTTGAGTTGAGTTTCGGACAAACAGATGAACGGATATCCGGAAATGGCTTAATTAGGTCATTTTATTATACCTATACCCAAAATTTTTCTACGAAATTCGGGCTAAACTTATAATACCGTGTATATACATATTAAATAATTTTCAAATAAACTATATATCGTTTAATCTTCAACAAAAGGTTTGTTTATTCGATAAAGTGGAGGTTTTCGATAGGTTTTGATGTATAACTGCATGTTAAAAGACTCACATAATGTACGTGATTTCAAATTTTGATATTTTTTGTATTAAATATTTATGAATAATACATCTAACAATAATTAATTATTCTGTATTGCTCTATTACACCAACTACCTTAATAAAATGCTAGGATTAATTCAAAGACGAACATGAACTTTTAACTATTACGAAAGGTATCTGTTTAAATCATACAATTTTTTATCGATTGTAACATTTCATATTGGTTAGAAAACAATTATCAGTTAACGTCCGTTTGACATTATAAAACTAAAAATATAATTGTTTTATTCAAACAATGATAGACTCTTTTCATGACATTTTCATGACATTTATATTTAAAATAAATATTTTCATATTTAAATATTTTATTTGACATTTTATTTTATCTTTTGTGCAAAGCTAAAGGTGACTTATAAATTAATATTCAATTGAAATTTTAGAGTAATGCATTTATAAGGGCGTAAGTAAATTTCGTAGTTTTCTGATAAATTCAGCCGAGGAGAGTAAAATTATTTCTCCTTCAATGACGCTTTCTATTTATACATATACATATATATACACATACAAAATTAAAAGTGGGCGTGTATACTTATGTACGCGCGTTAGCAATATATTTCTTTGGCGTGACTAAAAAAACAAGTCGGAAAACCGATAAAATGACCGAAGAAAGGCATTAAATACAATTATTGAAGGTTTGATTAATGAACTATTTTTATACAGTTTAAAAAAAATTAAAACATTAGACATTATTATTATTTTAAAACAGACACTAAATCTATACACAGCATTTGAAGGGTTATATATAGAGGTAGAGAAGAGGGTAAGTTAGCGACGTTTAAGTGAATACCTTAAGCGAGAACTTAAAGCAAACAACAAAAACTTGGATTACCTTACTTTTTAGAGTTAACTCCTTAAGAATCGATTTCATTTAAAGCCGGTACGACATTATGATGGGTAGTAAAATCTTGTGTTAACAAAAAGCGTTGCTTTTACAAGCTAGCACTTTATACGCTATGATATACAATTTGAATTTATGATGTTTTACAATATCTTTTCAGATTCAATTTTACATTATAAATTCCCCTTTTTCGTAGGTTATTAATTTATTTTAAGAAAAAAAAATTAAAGTAAATTTAAAAAAAAATTTAAATAATATTTTGAAGTGTATGTTAAATGTTAGCTTCTAAAAAATAACTATAAAATTATAATTTTTGTTTATAATAGATGGCATCACATGTACTGTTATTTTATTATTAATCGATGGCAGCACATGTCTTATTATGCTAGCGCCATCTAAGCAGAATATTAGAACAATTCGAATATCAAAAATTAGATATTTAATATAATTTCAAAAATAATCATTACTAAAAATAAACTGTAAATACCTCTGATATAGCTATCTGTTACAACCGAAAATATAAACTATTTGATTTTAGATGGTAGTGTCATCTATTACTAAAAACAATAAACTCTATTTAACGGCTAATTTGGACGTTGTGGTTGGCACATGTTAAAATTAGACTCTCATCTATTTTTTTCTAACGCCTTTAAAGTAATATAACTGCAAAAATAACATTTAAAAAATGCTTACCATTAAAAGGACTGTTGCTTGTTGTCGATTATCTTTTGTGCAAAGCTAAAGGTGACTTATAAATTAATATTCAATTGAAATTTTAGAGTAATGCATTTATAAGGGCGTCAGTAAATTTCGTAGTTTTCTGATAAATTCAGCCGAGGAGAGTAAAATTATTTCTCCTTCAATGACGCTTTCTATTTATACATATACATTAACTATTCTACTTATACATTAACCTTTCTATTTATACATAAACTATTTGATTTTAGATGGTAGTGTCATCTATTACTAAAAACAGTAAACTCTATTTAACGGCTAATTTGGACGTTGTGGTTGGCACATGTTAAAATTAGACTCTCATCTATTTTTTTCTAACGCCTTTAAAGTAATATAACTGCAAAAATAACATTAAAAAAATGCTTACCATTAAAATGACTGTTGCTTGTTGTCGATTATCTGTACTTAATGCCGTAAATACCAACATTGCAACACCAACATATGATAAAATTGTTGCTAAATTTCTATAATCCGTAAATGTTTCAATCAATGGCACCGTGCCCATTGTCCAATCACAACATAAATCACATGGGAACAACAATAACCATACATTTACACTCATTAAATAGTGATAACTTAATTGTCGTGCGGGTGTTGGTGCAACAGAAGCAGGATTATCAAAACGTGTAAATACGGGTAATTGTGATCCCATTATTTGTAAACGACCCAATAGTAATAGGATTGTTGTACCTGCTAATACAACTAAACGTTTTGTTGCTTCCATGGGCCATGTGGGATGTAAACAACTTTTCCCACTTAAGATTGATTTCATAATGTATTGTAAATCGTGCAGACGTAACTGAAACAAAAGAAAATTTTTATCCAGATTTGTTTGATTAAATATGTACACTTAATGCTTCACATAACCATTTCAAACATTTTTTTTCAAAGCCTAAAAGTTTACTAATGTCACTGTTGAAACGTTGCAAGTTTAAAACCAAACATCTAATTTGTTTATTGTCCAAAGAACCCAAATTACATTTGGTTCAAAGCCTAAAAGTCTTAAAGTCTTATTGCAATATTTTCAATAGATACAATCAAAAATACCAAATTTTCGTTACTGTTACACAATTACTGTATTTATTTCGACTGTATTCATGAACACCAATTTTTAGCCATTTTCTGATAGTTTTTTTATTATGTTTTTTCGCCCTGATTCAAACCACCCCACAGTTAGTTAAATTAATTAGCATATATCTGAAAACGACGCTTTAGAAAAATTCAAAATGTTTCTCCAGTATAAAATTTGCAAAATTTAAAACAAGGCACAATGTCTTTCAAGGCACAATGTCACACTATAAGGATATCTATACCTATTGACTATATATTTTTTCTTCCGACTTACTTCACAAATATCGATATTTAACGCTAAGTAAGAATTTTAACGTAATGCTAGATGGCCTATAGCCTTCCTCATGAATGTGGCAAAAAGAATTTTTCAAATAGGACTAGCAATTCCAGAGATTAGCGCGTTTAAAACAAACAAAAAAACTCTTTAGTTTTATTATATTAGTACAGATTTATGGGGGATAAAATTTGCCATATCCATGTATCATGTCAATGTACCATGTCTATCATCCGGCTTCGATTTTCTCTCTACGGCCCTGCTTGTCATATAATATTTCTACACTATTATTTGCTATAAAACAATAAATTTAGTTGTCGAAAAGACGGATTAATAATGATGCTATTTTTTTCTATATTAAACACAAGTATAATGTATGTGTCTAGTACAAAAAAAAAAAGGAATAGTCACAGACACAATGAAAATGTAACGGTATAGTAGGTAATACCCACTCATATGTGGACGAATTGAACTAGCTCTAGAGCTACTTGTTACTTTTGTTTGAAAATACTATTAAATCCTATTAAAACAACAATAGTAACAATAGACTATGTGGATTTGAAACGTTATTTCAAACATTTCAATATAGATATTTTCTATATAATATTAAACTACTGTCAAAAGCGATGACTGGCAGTATTGTATTTATAGAACACTGACGTCTATAAATGGATTGCAATCTCTTATTACGTAAAAATACTGTTCCAAATTGAAACGTACTCTTGATCAGATGTTTCCTACATTTCTGTACCCGAGAGCAAATTTTAGAATACGGGTTGATCGGTGGCCACTATTTAAGTCATCAAATCACAATCAAATTTTAACCAATTTCGATTAACTTTAGTTTCAACTCAGCTAAAATTGGTCCAAGGAATCTTTTCTATCTCCTTTATAAAACGTTTATCTTCTATGCAGATACACATAGGAGATGAACACCTAATTTTACTTTTAATAGAGTCGGTGTGCGCCAAAGTTTCCGCTATCATATGATTGGTTATCCATGCACCAGGACCACCAACCAAGTGGTACAAACTAAATATAGAGCCACCTATACATATTTTTTTGAATGACAATTTTAGTGGTCATTTATAATCCATGAATGATGATTACCACGTACAAATGACGTCAAAAGTCGAGCTATCATTTCAAAATTTTATATTGAATTTGTGCCATATTTAGTCGGTTTTCGGAAAAATGCTTCGGATAAAAGTTGTTCATTATAACTATTTTAACAAATACGAATAAATAAGGCACAAATCAATTATAAAATTTTGAAATGATAGCTCGACTGTTGATGCATTTTGTACGTCGTAATCATCATTCATCGATCTTGAATGACGAATGAATTGAATGGCATCAATGGTCAGTCGAAATGTCAATCATTCTTTTGCAGTTGTTAGTTGATTTATTAGATATAGCATATCTTATAAAATTAGACTTTTATGTATTCATGTTTGAATTTTTAAGGCAAGATTAAAAGAGGTATCAGGACACTGCAGGGTTGAGGATAATGAAACGGCCGACGAACTCGCCCGTGAGGGAGCCGCACCGGAACCATATCTAGGAATAACTAGGGAGCCGACTACTTCTTTCCTAAACAAATGGGTGGACTTTGTCTATGAAAAGGTAATGGAAACATACAGCAGACTGTGGACAAGACAGGTGGATAAAATGCCGCTAGGCCAACCTTATTTATTGGCAAAAACCGGAACGAGATTAACCTTCTGGTAATAGTGCTTACCGGTCTCTGCAAGCTCATGAAGCAAGTGAGACATGTGTGTCCTCTATCTCTTATGAGGTTGTAGGTAGTGTGATCTGTCCGGACTGTAACGGTGCGGATGATTCGCCCTTTCACTTTCTAGAAGAATATCTTTACAAACCAGAATGAGGTGTCTGTGTAATGTTTGCAATGTATTAATAGATTAGTTTTAGTTTTACTGTTAATTTTTCATATGGCTCCAAATTTAAACCCCACACTCTTACAGTTGTTATTTTTATTTTTCTGTTGGTAAATTTCTATATAAATTCATGTTAAAACTTTTGATTGTTACAACTTTTGTTAAGGTCGTTTTAAAACAAAATGATAAACATTAAACTGATTTTTGTCCATTGAAATATATATTAACTATGTATAGAAGTATATTCATTTGTAAAGAAGCCTCGAATATCGTCACAGTTTGAGTGGATCAGTTCATTTTCAAAATGACGGGGAGGAAACATATTAATGTTTCCCCCACTTTTAATCCATTTATCATTTTATTTAAACGTGTGAAATATAACCAGTATAATAAGTTGCCCTTCTACTTTTAAATAAGTTCCCCTTACGCGCATATAATAGTCAAAACAAATGAATTCAGCTCTAGTATAAATTATGTTGTGCCGATCTACTTGAATAGCGTATGGTTGTTTTATCAAATTTGCGGTTGCATGACTTTTGTTCAATTGTTTTTTAAACAAGTTAAAAAAAATCTTCTTACTTTTTACATAATTTCTTCAATTTATTAATCTATTTGTCACAGTTATTAACATTAACACACAATTGTTTAACTTTTAACGCTTAACAATTATTTTTATGTATACATCGGCCGTCGGCCGATATAAATCCGACCATCGAGTATATATTCGGCCATCGAGTTGGCGGCACTAGTGTATGTTCCAAATTGTAGAATTTCTAAACTATAAGACAATTCAGTCCATATATACGGATGTCAGTGATATATTATATTAGTACCTACATTTTATAAGGCAGGTTTTTCGTTTGTCGACACATTAAGTTGACAATACAAGAATAATAACGTTGTTGTTTTTCCATTTCGATATAAGGGATTTCTCTGAATTGAATTTTATACCAGTAGTAACAAAGTAGTTATAGCAGAGGGGATGATGAAGCTAGGCAAAAAAGAGATTTTTCCAAATTAAAACTGTTGTAGCCGAAAATATCGAGATGGTAAGCTATAATTTCTGTGCTTTATATAGAGTAGTTACAAGACAAACGTATTCAAAGTTTTCGAATCTAGGAAGAGATGCATGGAAAAAGGACGAAGAAGGTCGACCCCTTACCACTTAACCGGAGATATTTAGCTTTTATGCTAATTACGGTTAGCCATATGTACAAGTAAAGAAAAAAGGAAAGAACATTAAGACTGTTAAAAAAGGTTAATGGGGCGTTTAATTGACTAAACTGGCGGCGTATAGACAGGAACGAAAGTAACCAGCTATGCTTATGGGCTTTCCGCAGTTTCCTTTCACAAACTCCAGATGAATAACAGCATAGTTCCAATCAAAGTCCGGTGCAGCCGCACAACCTCGCCAATTCATAGTCTACATATAAATTCCTTTTCCTTTAGAGGTCGATAAAAATGTCCTAGAATGGCCTACTTGCCAGGCATCGACCTTCCCTCTCCGCTACTACTAAGACTCCTTACAAGAATGTCCCTACTATTTGCATCTATTATAAAAACGGTTCGTATCTATTATTAACGGTTCTCAAAACTGTTAAGCTATTTCTTTTTACCTACTTTCATTTCATTACCACCGTTCATTTGAAGAAATACAATATGCCTGGGGAAAAGCTACCCTATATATAGACATACTTTTATATAGAACACCGTAATACCTACGGAAAACATTCATTTTTGAATGAAAAATACATCGTTTTATTTGAAAAACTATTTTTCTGACTAATGTTATCAAACTGCGAACAATATAATACGTAAAATCTAAGAAGTTATTTTAAAGGTGATATAGTCTTCTTTTTTTAGTGTTCTTCGCTACGAAAATGGACACTTCTGGAATCACCTCGGTGACTGTTACAGTCGTCTTCTCAAATACCTACTTCATGTAAATGATTAAAATTTAGCATAGTTGTAATATACAGTTATCCAAATACGGGCATGAGGCTTCAAACTAATTTTTTAGTTAAGGTTTTACACTTTGGGGCTGTATAGGGAAATTAAAATTAAAATTTTTTTCAAGGGTATCGTATCGGGTATCAAATGAAAGCTTCGTGCAACACGAATTCAGCATGATGTATTTTACTAATGCATTTTTTGGAAATAAAGTAAAACATTTTTTTCATCTAGAAGATTCTGTCACCCAGAAAAAACTGAAAAAAAATCCTGAAAATTGAGATAGTTAACCAAAATTATCATGATAGAAAAATTAAAGCGCGATCACTTGTTATAAACAATTACATTGTTTTTTTAGTATAGATACATATTTTTACAGTTATATACAAAACAACATTAACGCAATGCGGGTTGCTGATTTAAAAAAGAAAGAAGATTTGCCTATTTCAGTATTAATAATTTTTGTATACCTATTTTATTCTTTCACGGAACACTAATTATGCAAGTATAGTGGGACCGATTTTTTTCCCATCTATACCTAAAAGGGAATATTCTACTCATACCTCTCTGTATTAGGGTGAGTGTTACAATTACTTTGAGAAAATGTAAAAAAAACATTTTTAAAAAAATCTACAATGTTTCCGGGATAAGGGAGTACGTTTTTCTCCCCATTTTGGTATAACTAATACAGGATGTTGTAATGAAGGGAGTACTTGTGCTTAGTTTTTTTTTGTCTAGCACAGGTCATTAGGAAACAATAAACAAGGTAAAAAATTAAGGTTTTAAGGTAGTTATCTTGCAGTAATCGTGGTAAAAAGTTTCAGCTCAGAACCCACATCAATCATATGGATAAACTGAAATTGTAGATTATACTGTTTTTACTTGAATGTATCTTGCAAACAGTCAAGAGTCGTATTATTGGGTAGTTGTCTAGCAGTAATCGTGTTACAAAGTTTCAGGTCAGAACCCACATCAATTATATGAATAGACTGTAATTGTAGAATGTAGATTATACTTTTTTGCCTTGAATGCACCTCGTATATTTGTTCGCTTGGATTATATAAAAATGTCCATCATTTCGATAATCTATTACAATAATTGAACGGTCAATAATTTAAAAAAGTAAACTAAATATAACATTATTTAACATTGTCCTATTTTTTTAGCCAAATTGCTCGACACATTTTTTAAATAAAATTAAAAGTGTGGTGAAATTAATACTTTTGTAGGTATAAACGATAAACAATTTTGAAATTTTGTAAGAAGTTAGATATTTATAGTTGGACTAATTTATCAAAAATTCAGCCAATTCCGTCGACAACGCGTTTCACTCGGCAACTACCTTAAGCTGATAATGCTTCGCGGATATATAAACTGCCAGCAGTAATGTATAATTTGTCCAGTCTTTCATTTACAGTTCTAGGTATTCTCTGTTATAAATTATACTATGAAAGTAAAGTTCATTGTATTTTTATAATCCATAGTAAAACCTATGAAATAGTCAGAGACACAATTTATGTCGTGGAAATTCTCTTTAAAAAAGAAGTTGATTGGTTATTTTGTTTCCGGCGTTATTTATAAATTGCAACTTTAAAATTTTGGTCCTGAAAATGCAATTTAAAAAAATAGCATAACCTTTCGATCTCAAGATCAATTCTATTGAAACACGTTTACTCAAAACACTGATTAAAATAGTACTTCAATTTTCGCTGTGATGTATGGAAAAATGTATCTCGTACCGTTTAACAGATATATTATGAGCACAGCTTCAACGCGGATACATGGAATGCATGGAACAAAAAATTTCAATAGCGTATATGTTACTCGGTAAAATTGACTACCTTCCGGTAGAAATCGCAAAGAGATTCGTTCAATCATTTGGCGTATTTGAGTTACAAATATCTAAACATCCTAACAAACTTTTACATTTATAATATTTTGTGGAGTATTCTGTTATATCCTGCCCATAGATTTTGTTATAGCTCTTACTATTTAAAAAATAAAAATCCATTTTAGCGAGAAGTGGATCAACTTTTGCCTATTCACGAGCCTCAAGTCCCTGTTCGAAGACGCACTGGATTTACAATTTCAGCTCATTATCTCTTTCTTGGGTTATCTTGTTGTCGGACATCTGACATGGAATAATTAAAACATTTTATGAACATTCCATCAATATTTCTAGCCTTTATAAACATGAGATAAACTTTTCAAAGTTTTTTGAAAATAAGAATTTAAAATCCCCCAAAAGTCACCTATTTTAGGCTTTATGGGAGTTTCTAGCGGTCCTCCAAGTTAAAATCCATCTGTCATACAATTTGAGACCTACAATGATTTTTTATCCAGAATGACTGATGCATGTGATTTTAAAATACCTATAATATTTGTATTAATATATTGATTATTACTTATCACCACACCTATTTCACTAATCGGTAACTAAAATATAGAAAAAAAGCAGCAACTCTCTCTCTCTCTAAAACAGATGATCGGAAAATATTAAAAAGAAATGTTACATTTGTATTATGAGAATGTTTATGTAATTTTCAGTAATGTTCGATTTCCAATGTCTAAAATATTTCAAATACTTTAAGAACATATTATTTATTCAAAGAACATATTATTTGTGCCTGAAATATTTTTGAAAACTCGGTCGGATCTCGGTCTGGTTAAATATTATCAAGTTAAGAAACAATGTTTGCATTCATACCATCGGCCACAGTCAAGTTCCGGTCCAATCACACTCCAGGCACGATCAGTCTCGAAGAATATTTTTGAGTGAGATCGAACTGGTAACGGCATGTGAATGATAGTGTAAATGCTCTCTGTTCCCGGTTCACTCAGCTATTACCCACTGAATTTGAAATTTGAAAGATTTTATTAAATTTCTATTTAATAATTGAAAACATTTTATTATTTAGCCAATCCTTTAATTATGACTAAACAAATGTGGACTTTTGAAAAACGTAATTATGCATAAATATACATACTGAGATTGTATTATCAGACCGAGATCGGACCGAGAACGAACCGTGATCGGCACTATAGTGTGGATCGATCCTGAATCATACCTATAGAAGAATTTTAGCAAGCCTCTGTTAAGTAACAAATCATCAAATAGTGGGTTTTGATTTAGTACTAATTATTTTACACATTATTTTTGACGTGAATACGTCTTTAAATTTGCTTCCATAGTGGGAGGCAATTCAAAAAAACTAATGATAACGAAATCGGGGAATACAGTTTGGTGTTGCAGATACATATCTACCATTTACATAAAAATTTAATTATACCACTCGATAGCTACAGTTTCAAATAAATCGTTTCGTTGAGTTAGGACTGTGACGCATCGCGCGCGATGGAGGGGGAAACGCCTCCATTTTGAGGTCGTTTTGCTGCGTCATATAATTTCCGTTTAGTATTAATTTTGACTCGGAGAAGCTAGGACGTTCGTTTTAGTTTCAATCGTCAGCTCTCGTCAAGATCTATCGATTGCGTATATAAAATATTAGTGTGAAATAGTTTTAGCTTAAATATATGGTGTTAAAGTAAAAAATTAAAATACGTAATGCAATGTCGGCCTATACTCGTCGAAAAGACAAATCAAAATAAAGAGATCGTATACCATTTGAAAGGGCTTCTCAAGAGCAATCCAGAGATACCCATAAAACACCATATGACAGAGTAAATCGGTGCCGGGAATATTATTTAAAAATATTTAAGGAAATTCATTTTACGTAATGTTTGTGTCAATTTGCTAAAATAAGATGTGTAAGTGAGAGGTTACGGGTTCGAATCCCGACATCGGCAGTTTGTCAATTATTAAGAAAAAAATGGGCCGGTTAATTGACAAAACTGTCGGTGTATGGACAAGAATGAAGCCACCGGCTATGCTTGAGAAGGTTTTCTGCAGTTTCCTTCACGAACTCCAGATAAATATCGGCATAGTTACTAATATAGTCGGCTGCGGCCGCATATCCTACCAATTCCTATTCTATATACAAATTTCCTTCCACTCCCCTCCCTCACATCCTCACATATTTTTATAAAAGTATGTCTATGGGTACACATACAAAATAAATGGTGTGTTTTGTTTGAATCATGAAAAAGGTGCTATTGCTTTTTCAACGGTTTTCATTTTTCGTATTCTAATAACCGCTCTATATGTCATATTATAACTAATAAATTTGATTCACATAAATATACTTTTATACAGAATGATTTAAGAAATGAGCTAACGTCGAATACAATTGTAATCGACACAAAAATTTAAATGGGAGATTTCTATGTGTCAAGGTCTGGACAACTCTTTTGAGTAGTTTTAAGCGTGGCGTTTGTTCGTGTGCTCGCATAATGTATGTATGTACTGTGAGTCAGTTGTTACACTCAAACTGCATTCTTACAGGCAGTGGAGCAAATACGTCCCTACCAAAGACTGATCTAAGACAGTGCATAGTATAGCAATACACAGTATACTTTGCATCATAATGTTGGATGCTTTGAAAATGTTTGGTTGTGTTATTTTAACGGTATTTCAACAATGCCATATGCTGGTAGAGTCCGTGTAGAGTCTTACAATTGATTAGGATATTGTTTAGCAAATAATGGAGGCATATTCGAATAGTTTAACAATTTAGTTTGTATATAAATAATAGTTTTTTTTTTGTTGGGATATTCTTTTTCTTTTAATTTGTGTGGTTTGTTGCTTTACGTTATACTGTTAATAGAATACTATCATTTATTTTAAAACAGTCCACATACAAATAATAAGAAATATTGTAAAAATAATTTTCAATTCTTGTTAATAATGCAAAACCTTTATAACAGACGATGGACATAATACATCTTCACTACATGTACAAATATGTACTGAGATTCTGAGAACTGTATGTATATCTGAGAACTATATATCTGTGGTGAGAACGTATCAACCCCGCCACCGATTTTAATGCAGCTTAAGTGTAACAAAGTACACCATATCATAGTACACTGCAGATAGACAGCGATAGATACACTATACATTGTTTCCAGATTGGGTCTATTAAAAAATACAAGCACGATATTTACACATAGAAAAAGCAATTGGGCTCAGATCGAAATACTGGGATCGGAAAATTGTAATTTGTAATTTAGATTATTTTAAAATGCTGTGTAATAGACGTTACGTTTTTAGACTTTTCAGTTAAAATTTCAAGCAGTTACTAATCTTTTTTTATGTAATATTTATATTTTCGGTTTAATATTTATCATTAATTAAAATATTTGACTAAAATATTATATGTCCTCCAAAATATGAATTTCATTTAAACTTTGCTGACTTATCAACTAACTCGACTGTGTGTCTAACATTCATTACAATCGTGCTTTTGATATTGCCCCATTGTTAGTAGACATGAACCATACTGTAAAAATCAGCGGTGGTAGCTTAACCGAAATTTGATATAAAAGCTTACCTAACAAGCCCCTATCCCATTAAATTAATTAATAAGTATTGCAAGTATATTATATATATATATATATATATATATATAAAATATATAATATATATATATATATAAATATATATATATATATAATATAGTTATATATATATATATATATATATATATATATATATATATATATATATACAGGTGTTCTGAAATTCATTCCAGAAAACTGTACCACGGTGTAGAGCTGCAAAAAACAAACAAAAAAGTTTAATCAATTTTTTCGATTTGAGTCTTATTTTATTGAATCTTATTTATATTTTAAGATCCAATCAATTAAACATTCATAAATTCATACTCAGAGCGCATAGTGTAAGAAGACCGTCTGCGATCCTTTAAAAGCTAAAGCATCCTGCTGTACTGCTGTGGCCACGCCTCCTTACACTATGCGCTCTGTGTGATTGGTTGAATTTATCAATGTTTAATTGATTATATCTTAGAAAATAAGCGTCAAATCGAAAAATTTTATAAAAAATTTTTTGTTAGTTTTTTGCTGCTCTAAACCGTGGTATAGTTTTCTTGAATGAATTTCAGAACACCCTGTATATATATAAATATATATATATATATATATATATATATATATATATAACATAGCTAATACATTACTATACGAGTACATACTATGTTATTCATGATTATGGTTGGTAATAAAATCAATATTCGGGTCAAATATTGTATAAATTTTAAAGTTATTAAAAGTATATAACATACATATTATACTCGTATATATATATAACTCATACTGAACATATATACTCGTATAAAATATAATATTATGTGTGTACATATAAATTATTAGTATTCAATCAACTGAAGTTCTATTTATTTACTTTTGGTTGTAATATATAGGATGTTCGCCAATTGTATGAAGACTAGGTTGTGTGACTGTATCCGACTTTGATAGGACTAGTATGCCGATATTAACAAGCCTGTTAGCCTGTTACTTTCGTTTTTGCCCATACGCCACAGTTTAGTCATTTAACAGCCCCGTTAATTTAAAAAATAATAATTTAATTATCAGTGTTGGGAATCGAACCAGCAACCACCTAGTAATGAGCAGAGCACCTCTAATAGCTCGACCACTCGGATTGGTTGGCAAGGATGGGTAAAATGCTTTTTTGGAAATAGTTAAATAAAATACATTTAAAATGCTAAATGTAAATAGTTTGGAGAATGAATGTATTTAAAATGCCAAATATAAAATATATATTTAAAATGTTTGACAAAATGCAAAAAGTGATTTTCTGGAAATTTTAATATTTAGAGACCATACTTGAAACTTTATTAATAATCATAAAATAGTTGAGTTTCTTCAATGTACTAGCCAATGTTGATTTCCAAGTGCAAAACTGGGATTTTGCGCGTCTTATTTCTCAATGTTCACAATTTTAAACAATTCCGTACAAAATATTAAGTATTTAAGAACCATTATTATCACTTAAATTATCTTAAATTTTACAGTTCATTCTTTTCGATCAGATACGAAACGGTTGTGATGCAGTTTCGCATAACCAAATATGAACTATTACTTTGAGCACTACATCGACAATATAAGCTACCTACCTGACTTTATGAAAAAAAGTTTCAAACAAAAGTTGTTTATCCAAAAAAAAGATACATTTTTTGTCTTTAAACTTTTGTTCTATTTCTTACGGTTTCAAAAATAAACAATTTTGCCAATTTTTCCCATTCACGACAACTTGACCTTACTTTTTAGCTCGAGAACACTCAGACGAAATTTCAGCTTGCTATGTCTTTTCGGACAACTTTGCGGAAATGGAATGTGTATGTGTAAATTTTATGAACACATATACCAAATATTTTTGCGATCAATATTTTCAACCGTAAAAAAATCGGGACTAAACTTAATATACCCTGGTATATATTCCATACCGGGTTTAAAAATACCATTTCTTTTAAACTCTTTAAAAGCATTTCTTTTAAATTCTCATATTAAAAATGGAACCATTTTAAATATTACCCAAATATTGGCAGTATGATAGATGCTAGTCTCAAATAATATTGAAGCTAAGAATTATTCTCTGCACTTTACAATAAATGATTAGCTGTTAATATTGGCTGTTATTACGATCTGTTATTATCAGTTTCCCAGCATGGTATGAAAATAATAGTATTGATAATAATAAAATTGATGATGATTTATCGGAAAATATCCGATATGTGGAAGTACCGATTGCCACTAGAAGAAGTTAGATTCATTAAATCAGTTCAATATGGAAATTTTTGTATAAAAAATTTAAATGAAAGTATATTTACCTTTTGAGCCACAAATATTTCATACGTAGCACAAATGCCAGTTATAGTAATACCTTGCTCTTTACACAACATTGCTGTCGCCACAAAAATCATCGATATGATCAGTGATCGCCAACCTGAAAAAATTAAATTAAAAAAAATTATTGATTTTGAAAATTAATTTGTTATTAATGAAGATATAAAATTTTGAACATAAGGGCACTCTAGAATATCCAATAGAATTATTAAATAAAACAACTATTTGAGATTTTCGCAACAATAATTTTATTTTGACTATAGTTTCGATACGCAGTTTCATTCATCAGAAAATAAATGATAATATATTTGTTACTTTATGTTCCCATAAAGTAACAATTCTATTTATATAACATTTTCGTTATATAAACTTAATAGTACCTATATTTTTTCGGTATTCCAGTTATTATTTCGCCTTACAAACGATTACACTTCAGTACTCCAGTCCTGTAGGACAACGAATTTTCATTCCTCAACTACATTGTTGAATACGTCAAAACTGTACCCTTTGAATGAAACTGTACCTATTGAAACCCTTTGACTCAACTATAAATCGGAGTTTTTTTTAACTGCTAGGTTTGTAATTTAGATTATTATAAAATGTTTGTATTATCTGCTAGATCAGGGGTTCTCAACCTAATGCACGCGGGCATCATAGTGCCTGCCGTGTACGACTTTGATAAGTAAAGTAAATATTCCTTAAAATGTTATGCAAATACTTTAAAAAAATATTTAATTACTAAATTTTTATGGTTAAAAATGTTTGTTGAAAATATAAATGGTGCACATCGCTCAACCGATATTCTAGAATGTGTCCAGAGGTATAAAAAGTTTGGAGACACCTGTGTTAGACCATCACAAAATGGTGAATCATCTTTATGACATATTATCTGTTAGATAATAACATGACATACAAAATTGATCATTTTCACACTGCCTCAACGCTATTATATGAAAAAATACTTTTAAGATTTGAATAAATAATTTATCTGTGCTTTTATTAGCGAATTTCCTGAAAGGAAATATATTGGTCCCGTACCGAAGTCAAAATTTCGCAAAAATTTCTTCAAATGTCCATCGATCCTACCTAGTAGAAGTCAAAAATCATCATCTATAAAATTTATATAGGTATATATCTATGGACATATATATATATATATATATATCTACATATATATATGTGTCTCACTCTAGCGGTCACAGTTTTCATTGAATCGGAATGAAATTTGGTATTTGAGGCGCTTTTGGTATTCAAAAGTCAAGTTCGTTAATGGGTAAAATCGGACAAGGGGAAAGAGGGGTTTACAGGGAGGGAGAAACACAAAATTTGACATATCTCCCTTAATATTTGAAAAATCGAAAAATTTATAAGAAGTAAACTTGTAGGTATTTAGTTTTACTGTAATTGTGTTTATATCGATTTACTTCAAAAAGACACCAGTGCTAATACACTTCAAGAAATTCTTCTATCATATAACTTTCAAATACTCATTAATGAGCCAACTCGAATTGCAAATAACAGTGCAACATGCATCGATAATTTTTTCATTAATTTTAACTATCGTAAAGTAAATATACACCATAGTCCTTTGTCAGATCATACACTACAAATTCTCACAACAGATATAACTAAAAATTTAAGCACCAAAGGTTATTATGAAAGAAGAAACTTCTGTCAAACCAACATAAAGTACTTTGAAGCATTATTGAATACGGAAACATGGGAAGAAGTATTATTTAAAACGGATCCAAATAGTGCCTTAGACTCATTTTACGAAGCGTTTATGTACTATTTTGATGTAGCATTCCCCTCAAAGATCGTCTTCCACAACTACGAAGAAAAAAATGCGTGGATAACACCTGAAATTATAAATCTATCTCGAAATAAAAATGAATTATGGAGAGAAATTAAATTTCGCAATAAACAAAACCCAGAACACACTCTCACAGAAAAGAGAAGCCAATATAATAAAATCCGCAATCATCTTAAAACACGGATTAAAGACACAAAAATATCGCACTACTGTAGCAAAATAAATCGATCTGAAAATAAGACAAAAGCTGCCTGGAATCTTGTAAATAGACTCACTCAACCAGTACCAAACAATAGGAAGGAAATAGAAAGTATAAATAATATTGAAGGTAATAAAATCACCAATATAGAAGAAATTTCAAATACTTTCAACGATTATTTTATTAATATTGCTGAAAATCTTGGGCTAAATCAACCAAATTTTAATACGAAGCTAAGCAACGCAAATAATACACTATATCTACTTCCTTGCAATGAAATAGAATTACTGGAGATAATGCGGAAACTAAAATGCAAAAAATCTTGTGGTTGGGATGAAATCCCTACCGAAATAATAAAACTCAGCGCCACACAATTAATAAAACCTTTGCTGGATATTATTAATAAAATGTTATCTAGTGGTATTTTCCCTGACGCATTTAAAAAGGCTATTGTAACACCCGTATTCAAAAACAACGACTCTATGAACTTAAAAAATTATAGACCGATTTCGATACTGCCTGCTATTTCGAAGATATTTGAGAAAGTATTGTACAACAGATTAATATCGTTTCTGGAAAAATTTCACATTATTTCTCCAGCACAGCATGGATTCACGAGGGAAAGGACCATTGATCAAGCAATTTTCAAAGCTTTTGCTGAAATTTACCAAGCACTGAATAGTAAAGACATAACGATTGCTTGCTTCTTAGATCTAAGCAAGGCCTTCGACTCACTAGATATTGATCTGTTGCTACACAAACTCGGTTTCTACGGAATAAGAGGTAAAGTCCTTGATTTAATAACGTCATATCTGACAAATCGGCAACAGTGTGTAAAACTGAGTTGTAATGTGGGAAATAGACGAAAGCAAACATTTTCGACCTTCAAGCAGGTGCAAAGAGGCGTACCGCAAGGATCACTATTGGGTCCTTTATTGTTCATTTTATATGTAAACGATCTTCCTCTAAGAACTACAAACAAAATGATTCTCTTCGCTGATGATACGACTGTTCTTTTTCGCGGAAAAAACGAAGAAGACGTTATATCAAACATCAATAAAACTTTTGAGATTTTAAATAAATGGTTTAAAGACAACACATTAAGTCTAAACGTTGACAAAACTAATATCTTATGTATAAGAAATGATATTGAAGAAATAGAAATTGAAAAAATGTCTACAACACTTAAAGCATCACAATATGTAAAGTTTCTCGGATTATACATAGATAGTAACTTGAACCACAGAACACACATAGACTATCTGTCAAAGAAACTGTCGAAGCTAATATATTTGCTATACAGGCTGAGAGACACCGTGTCTCAAGACATTGTCCTACAAGTTTACTACGCCCATATACACTCAAATATAAGATACGGCATACTGTTTTGGGGAAACTCCCCCAACGTACATAAAATACTTAAACTTCAAAAAAGGTGCCTACGTGTAATAGTGAGTGCAAAACCAGACGAACCAGCAAGACCTATTTTCAAGAACCTGTGTATCCTTACAGTGATTGACACGTTTATCTTGGAAGGAGCTTTATTTGTTAAAAACAACCTAAATTTATTTCTAGATCATCAACTGGAACACACATACCATACAAGAAATAAAGATAACTTGGTAGTAATGCAAACCACAAGAACGTATATCGATTCAGCTGTATTAAATACATGTATTAGAATTTACAATACAATTCCCACAGACATAAAAAATTTAAATTCAAGCTTGTTTAAAAAAGAATTAAAAAAGTCGCTGCTTACAAAAAACCATTATGATTTAAAAGAATTTATAATTTAAAGATATCAAAAAATTTTTGTTTACTGTTATATCTAATATTATGAGAGTTTATTATTAGCTGTTAATATTGTTTATATATTTCTATCAATTCTGTTATATTTGTTATTGTTATTATCTTTACTAGCTTTGTTATTGTTATTTATTAGCTTTGTTATTGTTATCATTTCTCTCAATTTGTTATTGATATCATCTTTGTCAATTTTCTTATTGTTATCATTTTTTGTTAATTTTCTTGTTGTTATCACTTTTGTTAATTTTCTTATTGTTATCATTCTTGTAATTGCTACCATTTTTGTTACCTAGGTTTGACGCATTCAATGTACTCTGTACGAAAATTTATGAATAAAGTTTAATTATTATTATTATTATTATTATTATTATCACTTTTTCTGTTACAATGATATTTACAGAAATATTGACGGTTTAAGATTGAAAATTAAATTCCTTAATATCTCTGTACACATTAGAGTTTGATTAAAAATGATAAGGTGATGAATTGTAGCAAATTTGATTTTCTACAACTTTATTCCTCACGCATTTTTCGATTGTACTAATATTAAGAGAGATATTTCATATTTTGTGTTTTCTTTTTTGTTTATACCCCTACCACTCCCTCCCTCCATTCTCCTCGACGTATGTCATTTATTAATAAAATTGGACTTGCAAATACTAAAATTATATACGACATTTCATTTTGATCAGACTAAAATTGTGACCGCTAGAGATTGATTTATGTATTCTAAGGAAATTCGCTTAGTTGAAGCAGCTCCTGCCTAACGATTTTTTTGTTGTTTCTATCGAAATATTTCTAAAACTACACATTTAAATACTTTGTTTATATTTTTAACATATTAAAAATTATTTAAAAAAAAGGGACCGTTGATTGACTAAACTGTCGGCGTATGGACAAGAATGAAGTGACCGGTTATGCTTGTGAAGGTTTTCTGCAGTTTCCTTCAGGAACTCCAGATGAATATCGGCATAGTTCCTATAAAAGTCGGCTGCAGCCGCATAGCCTACCAATTCCTAGTCTATACACAAAACTCTTTCCACTCCACTCACTACCTCACATCCCTAGGCATCACAATGGACTTTATGGTCGAAGTGTTCCCATACAGAACAGCAGCCGCTACAATTTATCTATCTATATTTTTAACATAATCTACGATAGATATTACAAGCGCCTTTATTTAACTTCACTTGTTAGTCAGTATGTGTGGGTAAAATCTTGCAAGCAAAATTTTGACTAGTTCTGATTGAGTTTGAGTTGCACGTGAAAATGCAATGTAGTATATCTGATATCGGAAGTATCGATAATTATTTGAAGTAGTGAAAGCGGTGAGAAATTACAATGAGGTTTTTAATCTTAAAATAAACATAAATTAAAAGTTTTTTTAAAAATATACTATAAAGTAGAAAATACTAGACATAAAAAACAAGCTTTTATTTTCTTTAAAAACTAGCTTTTATTTAATGAAATAAAAAGTAGAAAATACAATTTTTTACCCATATCACTAATATGTGACTGACTATAAACAAAAGCTTCAGTTTTTAAAACATTTAAAACCTGATCGCCCACCAGCTTTTCTTTATAGTCACATATCACACATATATTCAGGGATTTTATTTTTTACTTTTTGTCCGTTAAATAAAAGTTTATATATATATATATATATATATATATATATATATATATATATATATATATATATATATATTTTTTTTTTTTTTTTCCGTGTACCGGCTATTACATGTCTATTTCTACTATCATAAAAATCCAACTTTTGAGAATTAATAACACAAAAACTGGACGTCTGATCTCTATCAAATAAATTAATTTATGTGTATTTTCCTTGATTAATAGCAACACTAACATATTAAAATTTTAGACTTTAATCTTCACTTAGCTTCAAAAGTACCAAAAACATTAAACATTATAATTAATTATTTGTAATATTTAGTATTACTTTGAAACATGCCTGTAAAGTATTAAAATTTTAATATTCGTGTTACAAAATAATCGTTATTATGTATTCAATATATATATATATATATATATATATATATATATATATATATATATATATATATATATATATATATATATATATATATATAGTATGTAATATTGAACACGCAGTTCAGATGTAGTCTTTATCAAATAAAACACATATGATGGATCTATTCGATTTGCTTTTATTATTATTGTTATTATTATATTAAGCAGTAAGCGTTTCTAATTCAATTAGACAAAAATTGTTAACTCATATTTCCAAATTTGAGGTTTCCTGTCTCAAAAGATGTAGAATCTGAATTTGGGGCTTGACGTTACAATTTTGCCTCAAAAATAATAAATGGGGTGCCATCCACTAATTAAAAATAGGATTGATTAGAAAACCGCTGAGGTACAAACAATGGAACTTAAGATATCATCCGGTACAAACGAAATTTGAAGGTGAGCGTACAAAAATTACTACGGCACTCCCTAACTGAAAATAGGGATAATTTGAAAACCGTTGTGGTACGAACGACGGGACTTGAGGTACAATCAAGAAAAAATGAGGCACAAACGATTGACATCGATTTCAATCGGAAATTTGAAGGTGTTGGTGCTGGTGGAAGCGGTGCAGGAAGTTTAATTTAGTTTTGTTTTGTTGAAAACATAATCATATATATTTAAATAATATATTGAATAGTGGAAAAAATCGTCATAAAAACTTTTTTTTAAAACAACCTTTTATTTAATGAACTAAATAGTAGAACATAACTTTTCCCCAGTCATCAACATACGACTCTATATAAAAGCTTGGGGTGAACATTTAATACCTGAGTATTCCAAACTTTTGTTTAGAGTCATATGTTGATTCAAAGAAATTAATTTTATTTTCTACTTTTTAGTTCATTAAATTATGGCTTCTTTTTTAAGAAAAAAAAACTGTATTTCTATTATTTGTGCAATTGTTTTCTCGTTCATCAAAATAGATTTTGTTTTTTTTTTTGATATGGCATATTTGAACTAATAATTTATAATATTTGAACTAGTAATTCATATTACATGTTATTACAATTTAAAGCCATAAAAAAATTGCTTCGTTTTTCAACATTAAGAAGCATTTTCAGAAAAAAAGGAATCTCCTTTCCTGAGATTTTTTGATAAAAATATTTGCTGAGTTTTTGTGAAAATGATGATTATGAAAAAAAATATTGCCCCTCGTCTTTCTCCTTCGTCCCTCGATTTAATTAGAGAGCTCAAATAAAAAACTTGGGTGAACTTCGGTACTTTGAAAAATAAAATAAACTTCTCATAGGACTTTTAATAACTTCATAAATAACCCACATTGGCTAGATTTGCCTTCTACTTTAATAAAAAAGGCTATCTGTTGTTGTAAGTGAGGCTTTGAGCACCTCTTGGATTAATGGAATCAAAATTTGAACTGATTTGGGGCAAAAGATAACTTCAATATCTTAAACATCGATCGACTGAAATATATCGATATCATAAAACATCGAGAATATTTTTGAATAACGATAAAATTAACCAATTTTCAATTTCGAATATTTTTCGCACCTTTTTCGGTTAACACTGCTATACATGTGTGTATGATGTATAGCCGTAAATATATATGAGCTCCAGCACAGGCGGTAGACCTCCAACGCTGGTGCTCAAAAATACTGATATTTTTTTATCCAATATCGATATTACATCGATGTATCGGAACTTGAAATATCGATATATCGTTGCCATACTTAGTATCTTTATGTTGATGCATGAAATTCTAATTATATTTTCATTTAAGAGGGTTAATATTTTTGCGGGTTACTATACTTACGATATTTGTAAACATGAAATATTGAATTCCGTTTTGAATTCATTAAATATTCATTTTATTTAATGAGCACTATACGTAACATTCATGACATACTTATTATTAGAACAATATACTTTATAATAAATTCTTCTTGTAGGTGTTTTTCATGGGAAAAACTACTAAAGAACCCTTGTAAATTGAATGTATACCAACCTACTTAAACAACATTATATTTTAATAATAATTGTTATTACTTGAAGGAAATACATTTTAAATGGAACTAATTCTTATAATTCCTGAAATTGTATTAAAACATAAGAAAATTCCTTATTATTTTATATTCTAGCTATTTTTAATTTAAAACCCTAGCATGAACGCCAGACAACCTCCATATATTAACTGCTAAACTAAAATATTTATGTAATTGTAGGGCGCTTTTATTTGGTCCAAGTCCATTTTCTAACCACGGTTTGATAATGACCATGATGGTTTGATAATTTCGGGCGAAACATGTCACTTTTTAAAAACATTTTCAAGTAAATATATCCAAATTGATTTTTTCATATCGTTAAAATGTTTATTTTTATGAATTTTACAATCTCTTAAATGAAGCAAAATTCTAAACAATACGAAGCGAGCTAATCTTCGAGCCATCTTATAAATAATTCATGTAGAAATATTTTACGAAAAAGGACCATTTTTAAGGATATCAAGAAAAGTCGAAAAACTCCCTCGGTTAAGGCGCCAATTCTGGTGGGATTATTTCGCCAAAACCTTATTTTTTACAAGCTTTTATTTAACTTGCAATGAATGTATGTATGCATGTATGTATGTATATATGCATGTATGTTCAGGTCAAATCTTGCAAGTTGAATTAGAACCACTTTCTCGTATCCTATGGTGTTGAATTTTTATATGTTGCTTCAGTTCCGATGGCAATACATTTTTAAGGTAAGCATGACAAGAATCGACAAGGTGAATGGTTGGTTTAGAGGGAGAGGGAAACACAAAATTTGGTATATCTCTCTTAATATTGAAAAAGTCGAAAAACATATAAGAAGTAAAGTTGTAAAAAACTAGTTTTACTTTAAAAAGCTTGTTTTTAAAAACGATTTTTTAATAGAAACTTATTCAAGCTTTAGTCGAACTATCTCTGATTGGAAAATCCATTTCACTGTCTGTAAACGATTAAAACAAGAAATGTATTGCACACGTTTTGATTTCACACTTTTTTAATAAATCAATACTCAAATACTCAAAGGATATTTCTTTTATCTATGATATCTCTTTTATCGCCGAATGTGTTTTGTAAAAATATTTTATCAAATAATATTTATGTTTAAATCGTATCGTATGAAATTTTCAATACATCTATACAATATATATATATATATATATATATACATGTGTGTGTGTGTATGTTATATAAATATATGTTATATAAAACATACATGTTATATAAAAAATTAAATCAATGAATTATTAATTTCTTTAATCTTTGATTTTATTAAATAATAAAAATGCAATACATAAATAATATTATAAAATATTTAAACGGTAGTAAAAGATGGAGAACGAAATTGAGCTTACATTATACATTATAGGGTTGTACAATATTATAACAAGCTGTGGAAGTGCGTTCTGTGACGTTGAACTTTCCAGCATGATATAATCGCGATAAGAAAATTGTAATTGGTCTAAAAATCAAAATAGAAATATTCCCTATACGCAGCGAAGTAGTTTATTCATATTATTCACTGTGTGCACGAACAAATCTAACTATTGGCAATTATTCTCAGAAAATTGATTTTGTTCCACATTTCCTTTTAATCTTCCTGGCTTCTTATAAAACGGTTTTTAGCAACAATGTAGGTTATTTCACGAAACAGAATTAGTCGAAATAAATAAGCTTGAGAGCTGAACATGTAAAACAGGAGAATAATCAATCATTCAAGCAAGGATGCATCCGAAAATTTCTTTATTTAAACGATGAATTGTAATTGAACAACAGTTAATTTAACAATTTATTTTCAGTAAAATTTTCTGAAAACATAAACGATTGCCTTTTTAACTATCGAAATATTTATCAATGAAAGTGTTTATTGCAGTGAAAATTTCATATTTGTCGAGCGTATCCATTTCGACATACTTTAGAGATACTAGATATTTTGCTACTGATACTGATTTGATATTCTAATTATTAAGTTTAAAAAAAGTAAGTAAAAATAATTTTGATAAACTTATAGCAAGATAATAATATTATGGAGCAATTTGGAACTTTGGTCAGACTCAAATGAAATCGTGAGGCGTATAACAACGACTTAACTATAAATATTAAGAACAAAGAAGAAAGAAGAAAGTAAAAATCAGAGCTTTGTTTTATTTAAATCTGATCGAAGTCCCAATATTGATTGATAATATTGTTTTGTAGCTTTAAATACAACATTGATTTTACATTAAAGCCTTTTAATTTAAAAACTATATTTATTTAATTTAACTGCGAAGAGAAACTTGGCCAGTTGTTAGAATGAACAATGTCTGTTTTCCACAAGCTAATGAAGTTAAATACTTGAAGTAGCACCTAGGTAGAAGCCTTACATGGCAAAAAACATTTGGACCAAAATAAAACAGCTAAAATTAAATCTCTTAAAATATTAGTAACTGATAGGACACAAATCAAAGCATTCATTAGTGTGGACCCATGGGATTCAACTATGGGGAACTGCGATCGAAATACTACAACGTTATCAATCGAAAGTGTTACGAACAATTAGTGAATTTCCGTGGTATTTGCGTAATGACGACATTTATCGTAATCTCGAAGTGCCCATAGTACGTGAAGAAAGTGCGAGATTAGTGACATATACTTGACTCGCCTTGAACGGCAACCAAATATGAAGTGATCTATCTTTTAGACAATAGTAACAGTTTGAACAGACTGAATAGACGAAATGTGTTAAACTTAAGATTTAGCTTAACATATAGTGTTTTAAAGTGACTACCATACCAGTGGGTATATCTGATCGCTGTTCAAGTCATTTTAGCCATTATAATTGTTAATAGTTCTTTTTAGAACTGATAATAGAAAAAAAATTTGTTCAACCAGGTTTGGATTGGCAATTATTTTAAACACTATCGTGCATTTTTATAACCGGTACATAATATATATCAGGGTATATTTAGTTGAATTCCGTTTCTGTAACGATTGAAAATATTGATTGCAGAAAAAAATTTTGGTATAGGGCTAAATGGGCAAAACTGCCTATCTAAGAAACCGTAATAGATAGAACAAAAATTTAAAAACAAAAAAAGGTTCCTTTTATACAATTAACAACTTTTGCCTGAAACTTTATTTCATATACTCAGTATGTACCGGGTATTTAAGCAATTAACTCAGTTAATTGCTTAAATTAGTTGTTATTTTCACTTGTTATAATTCAAATTATGTTTCATCGCAATAGATTTTCTCCATATTTTGTTCAACCCTTGTTTTTAACACCACTACTACATAATTTTCTCTCTGTTCTACATATTGATTTTCCTTTATTTATTACAGAATATATGTATGTATATATATACATATATCCTTGTGAATATACATACTACATATATGTATGTAGGTATACTTTATATATTCACAGCAACATAGATTTTCGCTACGTAGCCGAACAGTGTTACTACGTCTCGTACTACAGAGTACATGTATCTACCTATACATGTATCCTACTTCAAGAGCGAGAAATATTAATACTGTTGTACCAGGCCGGGTGGTGACCACCAGAGAACTAACTCAAGCAAGCACACACCAAACTGTATTATATGTATATGTGAAAATAAATAAATATAGGTCTATATACCACCACCTATATACAACATATACACACGAGTATACCATATAAACATTTGGATATAAGGAGTGGCCTTATTTATATCAAGATGTTGACGTTTAAAAATTAAATGTGAAAGTCATATGCATTGGAAAATCTAGAAGGTATTACAACACATATGTATAAATTCTCTATGGAAAATACAAAGTATCTCTATATAGTGAGATACAATATTAGTGTGGAATGTATTTAAATGATTGTGAAATGACATTTAGTGATAAAAATGTGGAAACAACTGTATTATGTTTGTAGTCAGTTGTTTTTACTTTTTATGGTTGGTACGTGCTATGAAAAACATAATAAAATTCAACAGGACTGTTTTTGTCAGGATTATAAAGTTTAGACCAAAATATTATTCCGCATAGGCGTAAAAAAGTTTTCGTTAAGAAGATGTAGGCTATTTGTATCTAAATTTGATATCCGATGTGATTTCAGTATTTTAACGATCGAGTTTAAGGGTCGTGAACAAACAAAATTTTGAATATTTTCCTTCCATATAAGTAAAGTGGCTTGGTTGTGGGAAAGGGACAACACAATAACATTTGAACACAAGATTTTGAACGTAACTTTTAATTTTATTAAAAAGTATATTAAAAGTAAAGTTGTAGAAATTTAATTTTACAAGAATTTATTTACCTCGTCATATTTTTCTGTTAATATTCACAGAGATATTTACGATTTGAATAAATGTCCGTGATAATCTTTCAAGTGACTCACGGTAACTTTAATGATTATCTTTAGTTATTGATACCAACCGATATTTAGTTAGTTGGAAGCAATGCCGATATCTGGATGCCTCTAGTGCAGTACATATGTCGTCAGGTTGCATGCCGTAACCATCAAAAAACTTGTATATTCATTATTAAATATTCAGACAAAAAAAAACATTGGTTTTCAGTCCACAAATGGTACTTTTAATTTAAATCTTATGCAAATGGGTTTTAGCTTGGATATATACTAGAATATCTTGGTATTATTCACAACACAAAACTCTAGATGACATTAGATACGATTTAAGAGTCAGTGTTTCGAGAGCGTTCACACTTTCCTTCTAAGGACACTTGGAATGTCAAATAGACTAACTAAACGTTATGCTCTTGGCGACACTTCATTAACTTTATCTGGTTGTAGATTTGTTCGTCCCCAATGAAACAGTCTTTTGAGAGAGATGTATTGTGCATTCGTACAGTATATATAGTCTCTTATTTTTCAGGAAAAACTATGCAAAGATTGTTTCCTGTAAGATTGATTTTATCTATTTGCTTATTGATGCGAGGGTGTCCAGTAAGTAGAACAGTAAGTATGCTCTATGAGTTTTAAGCATTTGCATGGATATTGGTCATCGATATTTTCCTGAAACTGTTCCATCCAGTCTTTTATTATTTTTATTATGTTTTTGGCATACCATAATTTGATTTTGGACCGTTTAATGGAGTACGTACATCTATTCTGGCTAGTTCATAAGTCGTTTTATTTCCGTCGATTCTTGAATGATCTGGTGCCCAGCCAATAATGACTTTGTTGGGTTTATCTCATTTTTTTAGTGAATTGATGCACTCCGAGTTTTGGAATTTATTTCAGTTTAACATAATGCTCTATAACTCGAACCCACACACTCGAGAGGGTGGAGCATAAGGTTCGCATATTAATGGTATGTGCCTTTATCAATTAAATTAAAATATATTATAATTTAAATTGAATCATCTACTTAAATTTTCCATATTAATATTAATTAAAGATTAAATGGTTTCTCTAGATAGATAGATAGATTGTAGAGGCTGCCCTGGACGGGCTACAATTCGACCATAAGGTCCATTGTGATGCCTAAGGATGTGAGGATGTGAGGGGAGTGGAAGGAATTTTTGTGTATAGACTAGGAATTGGTAGGATATGCGGCTGCAGCCGACTATGATAGGAACTATGCCGATATTCTGGAGTTCGTGAAGGAAACTGTAGAAAACCTTCACAAGCATAGCCGGTTACTTCGTTTCTTATCCATACGCCGACAGTTTAGTCAATTAACCGCCCCTTTTTTTAATCTTATTGAATCAAATTTTGGAAAATAGTGGAACCTGCTTTGGAATTATTAAATGTACCATTTCTGTTGAAATTTCTTACCATTTCGTTACAAGTATGTCAAAGTACCTTCCTTTTTATAAAATACCTAACGACTAAAGCTGCACCCTATACAATATTCCCGCATTGTTTAGGTTAGTCTTTGACGTGTGGTGTGGTAAATTTACGCAAAAGCCAAACGCGACATTCCTACATAGACGACATATTAAACGAACACACTACGGTATAATACATACACCAAGCTTACTCTGTATACAACAGCTACATTTCTGTCCTCTTTATCTAATTCGTTCCAATTTCAAGTTTCAGAGCTCTATGCTGGCAGGCAGCTCTTTATTACATATAACGGCTTAATATACATTATTTCTTATATATGTTGGTGCATTTATAAAATATGTTGAGTTGAAATGTATACAGAGAAGACTCGCTTATCCGGGCTAATGTTGTGACAGGGGATCACCGAGGATAAATCGAACTATCAATTTTTATTCCACAAACCGTCAGGTGGATTTATCTCGGCGTGTTATATTTCTGAGTACGACCCATGAGATACACACGATACAATTCCCGGTATATTTTTTTTTAATCCAAATACTTGTTGCAAATTTTTAACGTTGGGACATTTCATTGTTTTTTGGGAGATCGTTTCACTGAAACATCGCCCATAGTTGTATGTATCTTAAGAGAAAAGATTTTCATTGAAACTATCGATTAAAATACAAAGATTTCTGTTATCGTCACTTGTAATAAATTAAATAATAAAAAAAAATTCTGAAAATAACAAACAACTGAGTAAAATGCTAAACATCCGGTATATACTGTGTTCATTAACAATGTGTATATTGTTTATTTTAGTTTTTGAGATGAAAATATGGAGTTTGAGATGGAAATTTTTGAGAGGAAACTATTTATGAACAAAAGTTGTTTATTTGAAAAAAAGAACTATTTTTTGTTGGTAAACCTTTCTTCTATCTCTTAGGGTTTCAACGATAGATACTCATCACGTTCAGAATTTGTCCATTCACGAACTTGATCTAATTTTTAACTCTAGAACACACACACACACAGAATTTTAGCTCTTCATCTCTTTTCGTTTCTGAATTGGCGGGCTGGCGGACATGCGGGATTAAAAATAATATACCTAGGTATATATTATATTTTATTTATTTATTTTATGCATTTTTCGTCTTAATATGTTCTAAAGGACTTAAGGACTAAAACAAAGCAAGAAGAAACATGTTTTTTACATGAACAAAAGTACGTTCTAGTTTCATATAGTTACCAGTCCAAGTGACCGACCGGTCAAAAGCGTTACGTCTGCGCAGTATGCCTACTTGGAAACTGGTAGGTTATGGGTTCGAATTCCGACATCAATTATTCAGATAAAAAAAAAGGCGGTTAATTGACTCAACTGTCGGCGTATGAACAAGAACGAAGTAACCGGCTATGCTTGGGAAGGTTTTCTGCAGTTTCCTTTACGAACTCCAGATGAATATTGGCATAGTTCCTATCATAGTCCTAGTATATACACAAAAATTCTTTCCACTGTACCCACATCTTCACATCCTTAGGCATCACAATGACCTTATGGAAGTGTAGCCCGTCCAGGGCAGCCTCTAAAATCAATCTCTATCTTCATGTAGTTAATAATATATTCTCCCGATACTCACATTAGCACACGACATTGGGATGAGAAATTTTCAACAACCTATATTGAGCTGATAGACATATATTATAACTGATTCTTAAAAACAGTAACAATATATGAGTGTGCTTGTCTCTTATTCTCCTAATGTATGTAAGACAATTAGAATTGTGTGTTTTTATCCACCTCCTTAGATTTATTTATAAGTTTGATTACACACTTCAACCTAATAAAAATGTGATAATAATGAAAAATCAATTCCCAAAAATTTGTATGGAGTCCGAAGTAAGGTTTTGAGATACATAAAATAAATTCGTGTGAAAGTCATTAGTTCACTTCAACTTCTAAAACATCAAAGAGAATAGTATTTATGTAGGTAACATACATATGGTGTATATATATATATATATATATATATATATATATATATATATATATATATATATATATATATATATATATATATATATATATATATATATATATATATATATATATATAAATAGAATATTCTATCGTGTTTTGTGTATATTATTAATTAATTAATGTAAATAATATTATATTTTCATGATGGTGGTCAAACTCAAACCAAACATCATGCATGGCCTCTCATCGAATGAAAGGAGTTTTTATAAATATACCTATCTATCTATATTTACCAAATTAATAATTATTAATAATATACAAAAGCCTACGGTTGTAGTCAGAGGCATCCTTATAGTTCTAGGCCTGTAGTAAAATTTCGTTTTTTTTTTCAAAATATTAAAATACTTGCAATAATAAATCCGTTTGTTTTATTAAGCGATTTATGGACATACTGTCTATTCAGAACATTACAGGAACAATTATCAGGTATTTTCTCGAATTTTTATTCTATATAATGATCAAAATTGCTATTATTAAGGCTATGTGACACATAATGTGAGTGTCACATTATCACATACACAGTAAAAAAAATGGATAAATTGAAAATTAACGTAGCTCATTCAACTACGAGGCATACTTGTTAGAAATCTATTCATCCAACTGTAAAGGCTGCCCTGGACGGGCTACACTTCGACCATAAGGTCCATTGTGATGCCTAAGGATGTGAGTGGAGTGGAAGGAATTTTTGTGTATAGACTAGGAATTGGTAGGATATGCGGCTGCAGCCGACTATGATAAAACTATGCCGATATTCATCTGGAGTTTGTGAGGGAAATTGCAGAAAACCTTCTCAAGCATCGCCGGTTACTTCGTTTCTTATCCATACGTCGACAATTTAGTTAATCGCTCTTTTTTTTTCGTAATAAATTATGGTAATTAAAATTTGAAAAGCCCCCAACACAATAATATGAAACCTAATAAGAACTTCCCGTTACTTCCACCAAATTTATATGTAAAATGATATCGTTATTAATATGCCTATACATACATCATCGTGGAAAAGAGCTGATAATCTTCGACGACTGAACAGATTTAATTAAACTTAGCTATGTAATAAAAAAAAACCGCATTCAAATTGGTCCACGAGTTTGAGACCAACGATGCCACAGGCAGGCACACATTGGCTTCAAACTTATAACACCGATTTTTGGCGGGGGTAAAAAATATACATTATTGAAATTAAAACAAAAAATTTCAATTAATGTATATAATAATAATCATTTTATTTCTTGTTGTTTTACATCGCTTGTGTCGAATTACGAGTGGGGTGTGACGTGACACCCCAGAAGATCATTTTCAATACTCTGGCTAATGTTGTTCGCTCGCATGTACTCGCTATTTATACTTAGATCATAACTACCTGCTATGAAGGTTTGATAACTACTTAAACCTATTACAATGGATCATGTCACTGATAAGAATTGTTTATTACCGATTACTAATAGTTTTATGATATTTTGAAATATGTTATTTATTAATTATTTAAGTATAAACAGTTTGATAAAAATTATTTATTTTGATAATTCGTAATTTGGCAAATTACGCATGTATTTTGATAACTCGTAAATAATAACATACAATCTCAACTACACCGAATACTGGCTAAAAGAGGAAAGCCAATTGTTAAAAACAATAAAAAATTTTATTAGAAAAAAATAATATTTTGTGTCGCCAATTTATTGTATTTTTAACCCGACTTCAAAAAGGAGGATGGTTCTCAATTCGTCTGTATTTTTTTTTTAATGTGTGTTTCACCTCAGAACTTCATCATTTATGAACCGATTTTGAATTTTTGTTGTTGTTTTAAAGGGTTTGGTTTCCCATTGGTCCCATTGGCACCAAATCGCATTCTGATGAGGGGATCCCCGGGAAATCGAGAAAAATCCTCATTTTATATGTGATAACCGATTTCTGCGAAATTTTTTTTTGAAAGGGTATACTCATTCATAATAGGAAAATAAGAAAATTTGTTTAAAAACCGACTTCAAAAAAATTTTTTTCAAAAAAAAATCGACCCCAAAAAAAAATTTTACAAAAAAAAAACAAAATGCATGTAAAAAAAACTGAAAATCTGTTATGAAAAAATGCACTAAAAATAAAAAAAACAACGGATAAAAAAAAATGTGTTATAAAGAAATGCACTAAAAGTTAAGAGGTCGTTTAGTTGGTCTACCCATATTTAGACAAATAAAATAAGTTATAGAACTTCCAAGTCACTAAAAAGCGAGAAATAAAACCTATTTTGACAAAATGGAAACCCGACTTCAAAAATCAAATATTCTATAACAAAAAATGCACTAAAAAGTAAAACAATAATTGCATATTCTTGGGCCAATTTTAGTTAACATAAGCAAAAATTTTTAAATATATATGTACAATTATTGTTATTTTTGGAGTCGGTGTCAGCATAAAGAAATTCACATAACTTTTGGACACCGCCTCCAAAAATAACAATAATTGTACATATATATTTAAAATTTTTTGCTTAGGTGAACTAAAATTGGCACAAGAATATGCAATTATTTTTTTACTTTTTAGTGCATTTTTTGTTATAGAATATTTGATTTTTGAAGTCGGGTTTCCATTTTGTCAAAATAGGTTTTATTTAATAAATCAATCGCTATTCAAAAGAAATCTGATGTGATGTGACCATTTTCTTTTAAAACCTTAATTGGGCTGGCAGTGAGGTATTATTATTACACTCTGTGAAATACGACGGCTTTTACATACCCGTACAGCATCAGGACATTAGCAATTCATATGATATGAGTCGTTAAAATCGTGGCGTATGGCGGTAACATGCCATAATAAAATAAATTAGGATATTTTACCGTAACGTACGGTCATAAAGAATGTGTGTGCGCCAAGCACGACTCGAACAACCTTGATTTATTACGTATAATTTTTATACCCAGAATATGTAAATGTATATTAATATACCTTAAGTTTGATCTCGACTTTGTTTAAAAATATTGATCGTAGGGATGAATGTTTGGTGTATGTGTGCATAAAATTCGTTCATTTCCACATGTCCGTCTACCTGTCTGTGGACACGATAACTCAAGAACGAAAAGAGATAACGGGCTGAAATTTTAAAATTGACATGATTTTTACTAAAATCATTAATGAAATATGATATTTCATTTTGATCACACTAAAATTCTGACCGCTAGAGAGTGATTTATATATTCTAAGGAAATTCGCGTAGTTCACGCAGTTCCTGTGTTACGCCTTTTTTTGTTTTTATAATCAAGTCAAAGTCAAGTTTTCATTGTTTTTTTTTTTAGAAAATGTATCAATTATATTTTTAAAGTTATTTTCATTGTCAATATTTATATAGCGGCACTCGGCTTTCGACTATTTTTTGCAAAATATTGTCAGATTGTCAAAATACTGACAGATTTTCTAAAAAAAAAAAACAACAAAAACTTGACATTGTATATACAGGACTAGAGAAAGAAAAAAACACAAAGTATAAAATATATATACATATATATATATATATATATATATATATATATATATATATATTATATTGTTTGTTTTTTTCTTTCTCTACGCCTCCTTTGACCTATGTCATTTAGTAAAAAAATTGGCCTTTCAAATACTAAAATCATATCAGATATGATATTCCATTTTGATCACATTAAAATTATGACCGCTAGAGAGTGATTTATATATTCAAAGAAAATTCGCTAAGTTGATGCAGCTCCTGCGTAACGATTTTGTTTTTGAAAGAGAAAAATGTTAAACAGTTATGAGTTCCGAATTTCTCCATTTATGAACATGAAATCACTGTTTAACATTAGAATATGCTCATAAAATTCCAGGGTTTTGTTTTTCAGTTAACATTTTGACATACGAATAGCTGTATACTCGGAGTAATTATAATCAGAAATATTTTTGTAATCAATATTTTAGTCCGTGAAAAGCTTGATAATTGGGTATACAAATTCTGTGTCCTGTTTCTGATACATTTTTATATTGTTATAAGAATTAATTAACAACAAATAAAACAAAAAAATCAGTCAAAAAAAAGATGTATAAATTACGCCAAACTACAACATAATTTTCAGTTAAAAACTAAAATGTGTGGATGGTTCGTTCCTATGAGAATTGTATTATTTTAATAACATTTGTATAAAGAATATTTATTGTACCAAAAACATTTAGAAAATTATTTAAATTAAATTTTCAGTAAAATTATGGGGTATATATATATATATATATATATATATATATATATATATATATATATGTGTGTGTGTAGAATATACAAAAATATATGTTAATATTAGTTCTAGCGCCCACATGAACATTATATGTTTACAAATACATATTAACATAATATACAGTATGAATATGTAAAATAATTCACTGCTATTTTGTTAATAAATTGAAATGTTTGTGCCAAAATATATTCATGAATTTTTATTTACTGTGAAATCATATCGTATCTCATTGAATAATAAGTAATTAGTATTTATATTTTTAAACTGAATTGAAAAAAAATTGTTATATTTTTAAACCTTTTATATTTATTAATCAAAACAATGAAATAAAAACAATTTGAGCTTATACTATAGTATATTAGCTGAAAAAGACGGCGTTCTTATAAAGATTGCATAGTAAAGTAATGTCAAATAATTATTATACCCAGTATAATTTAAATATACAAGGTATATCAAGTTTAGTTCCGACTTTGTAACGGTTAAAAATATAGATCGCAGAAAAAATTTTTGTTTTACGTGTTCATAAAATGACCTAATTAGTCAATTTCCGCATGTCCGCCCGTCTGTCTGTCCGTCTTTCTGCCTGTGGACGCGATAACTCAAAACGAAAAGAGATAACGAGCTGAAATTACGTGTGTGTGTTCTGGAGCAAAATAAATGGAATTTTTCTGTTTTGCCAGTTTGAGAGGTTCCTCCAGACAATCCTTGGCTACCCTTGAGGTGACCTCAGTTCCAGACAAAGCTTTTAAAGTAGCTTGACTGTCCGAAAGAATAAGTCATATGTTAATCGTTTCTTTAGAATTGCCCATGAAAGGGGAGTTGGGTGGGGCACTCACTTAGGCACAACAACAAGTGGCGATCGAATGTGTGCTAGAAAAAGAGATCGGCCTGGAACATCTCAGAAGCGCTCGTTGCTCCCTACCCGGGGGTGTTAAAGGATATATATATATATAATTGATTATTAGATATGTGACCTCACTCGCAATGTTAAATTGATCTGGGTGCCGGGTCGCAGTGGTTTTGAAGGAAATGAAAAAGCAGATACCTTAGCAAAGAAGGGAGTCGGAATCCCCTTCATTGGCCCAGAGCCAATTTTAGGAATTCCAAGGACTGCATGTAAACACGTGATCAACGAGTGGTCAAATGCTAAACACCGCGATCACTGGAAAAAAGTACCGCGGCAAGAGCTCGGAAAGGCACTGAAGCTGAACAAGACACAACTGCGGAGGGTTACCGGATTCATTACCGGACATTATCCCCTTCGGAAGCATCTACACACAATGGGACTCCATATCAGGTTCATTGTGTGCAGATTGTGTGGCGAGGAGGAAGAACATCTAGCCACATTATCTTTGACTGCGAATCTTTAGGTTACAGCAGCTACAGGATATTCGGTGCATCTCACCCCGAATATATGAACCTTCAGGAAGACCTGATAAGCAAGCTCCTGGCTATTGCCAACATATGGGAGAAGCGAATCTCGTCGGACTGAAGTAGCAGGGGGAGCCCAATGGACCATAAGGTCAAAGTGCAATAGTTTTAGACCCCAATATAAACTCAATCAATCAACATATGACTGGATCTTATTAGTCAATGATTTCGCAACTAGCCACAACTCAGAGGCATAAATATATAACAGAATTGCAAGTAAGTTAGTTTTTAAAAATTATGATCTTGGTAATAATAATAAATAATATACTTTATTTATTTTTATAAACTACTAAAGATCAATTTGAATATGTAGCGGTATCGCTTCTTCATTAAATTTCTATTATAATTTTGTTCATCATTTTTATCTGTTGCATAACAACTATAACTTCCTTCTATTATCACGGTTGCTTTGAATGTTAACAACCATGGTAATTTACATATAAATATATATAACATTTCATAAATCAAATCAATAAAGATCAATTATATCTTTCACATATTTTTATTATTTATTTAAATAATAATTATTTAATATAACAATCATTTACCTTTACAAATACAATACATTCTGTTCATTTATGTCAAATCTATTGAATGATTTCTCAGAATCGGATCTATTGTTTAATAGTTTACCTTTTACAAACCTCCATACTTTATATGTAATTATGTTTGCGTTAATCATAAATTCAGTAATTGTAAATTATTAAAATTTAATACCATTTGTTTTTTTCAGGAAACAAACAATGATAAGAAAATAAGAAACTAGAGTGAAATAGGCAATAGTAGTAATTCCATTGGGATACCAAAATATAAAACGGGATTTATATGTTTCAATATCGTAAAGAAAATATTCTTACCTGTTGATTTTTTACGTTTAGTAGTTTTACTGTATGTGATAAATGCGGCAAGAAAAAATACTGATGATAAAGTTTCAGCTCGACCCACAACACCTGTCACCTGTGAAAACAAAGAAGAAATAAATATATTAATAAAACAACAAAACAACACAACAAAGTCATAGATTTCAATTTTTTTTCACACCTTTCGTAAAAGTACCCTGTTGGTTCGTAAATAGTTTTCGTATATGAGTATGCTTTAAAATATAATAAAATAACCTTTTTCCCAAATTATTAAGGATGTTCGAGCACTGAAGCTTCAAAAAGATTAAGGCTTGATTTTTTGTTTACATGTAGTTTTAACATAAACAAAACTTATATTGTTTGTTTATAAGTGCATATAAATCAATTATAAAAGTATCAGTTTTACGGGGATCTTGAATTAATTCTTTAATGTTAAAGTTCGAGTTTTTATGCATTGCTCTTATGGAGAAACCCATATTTTTACACATATTTTGATAATTTTCACTTGGAATAAAATAAGACGAATAAAAAAAAACTACGCAATAGAAAATAAAAATATTAATAAAGAAATTGATCCAATAAAAATCCGGTATGATGGGTCTAAAAAAAGATATTTAACAAAACAACAGAGATTTTGGGTAAATTTTATTTCTGTCGACGGTAGCTTAGTTACCCGAAATCTCAGGTTTTTTTCTTAAATATCTGTTTTGTTAGGCCCGGTATGACGGGCCTAAATTAATTTTTAATTTTAACTTACGACAAAAAATAATAAACACTATTGTGAACTTTTATGAATATACTATATACGATTTTGAAGAAATTTATAAATGGACTATACATCAGCGCTCGTAGATCCTTAAAAAGGTATAGGTATATATATTATCGTAAATATATTTTATTTATATTAACGTTTTCATTTTTTTTCTTTAATTCAAAAATATTCGAGGGATTCAGAATAGCGTATATTTCTTTGATTTAGTATCATATTCTTATTTCCGTTTTCTAAAACGGTTCGCAACAACAATTTACAATCAAGATTGTAATTTATAATGGAAAATAATTAATATAGAAAAATTTACCGGTCAAATATGAATACTACACATGTAAAAAGTGAGCAGTACTAGTGATTTCGAGAGAGACGAAAGAAACGAGACAAGACGAGAATAAGTCAGCAAGAGACCAGACGAAAATTATAATCCTGATTTTGGATAAATATTCGAGAGATAGACGATGTGTAAAAATGTACTAATCGCAAGACAGCTAATAATTTTGGGTTACCAAACCTTCCCCCCACCCAGCATTATCATTAGCATCTTTTTTGTATCCAGTGTCATCAAATTGCCCACGACACTATACCCCCTACTAAGAAAAAATAATTAAATCAAGTAAATAATTGTTTATTAGTTCTCCGATATGAATAGTTTAGGCAAATTATTCGGAATTTTCTAAAATCTAATTCTAAAATCTAAACTAAAGCTAAATCATAAAAAATTTACAAGCGATAAATCACCAGCCCAAAATTCCGGAGTATGTATTGTATACTTTGAATAATAGTGACCATAAAAAATAGTTGGTATTATAATATTTTTTTCAGAAAATGTTTTATTTAAAAAAGAAAATAATAATAATTGGTAGGATACCCTATATTTACTCTATCTCTCTTCCTACCTCTCACTCAGAGCCCAGCGCAGTCAAGGTCTGCCCACCTATGTATTATTTTACTACCGCTATAGGTGAGACACGCACCAAATTAACAACGAGTAACATATCTTTGACACCATATCCTGGAGATATTTACGATTAGTTGATTCATACTGATGATGATTTTGTAGTCGAAATACGTATTTATAAAATACAAATGAATGTTCTAGGAATTGGGGCAAAATTAGAAATTTACTTTCGAAAGCTAAAACATAATTCCAAAATTTTAAAACAAATGTTATGACACTAATTTTCACAGTATGAAATTTATGAATCATATTGTGGTGACATTCAAGGTACTGGAATTTGGAATATAATTTAGCCGCACTTCATAATGCGGATGGGTTCAGTAATTTCCGAAAAAATTGATACTTTTGACGAAAAAAAAAAAGATGAGATTTGACCTTATTTTTGTCTAAAAAAACAATCTTATCTTTGAAAATATGTTTAAAAATTAGGTCCTACTATCCACCGTGGTGTAACGGTAGCACATTGGGCATGCAATGCAGAGGTCCAGGTTTCGATACCTGGTGGGTGAACTTTTTCATATAAATATTAATTAATAAAAATTCAATAACATGTTTGTCTAGATAGTATACGCTAGTTCTTCCCTAGTATGTTTTCGTAACCTTAATATAAATTGAGAATACTATGGTATAGTGTCGCTTAAGTATACACAAATAATAATATGTGGGGCCCTGACTATATTGTACACTTGAATCAGTAACATTCTCTAGAGAATACACAGTATTGAACAAATTGAAATATTTTTAGCAAAAAAAAGCAACATGTGGTTTAAAAAAACGCACTAAAAAGGAAAATATGCAACACTGTGTTCTTAAGGACGTTCCAGCACTCTGTTCTATAATCAGGACAAAAAACCGGTTTGATTTTATTATAGCAGAAATACATAAAGACACATATACAACACATAAACAAATGCACTGTTCACATATACAAAATAATGTTATTTTGAAGAAAAATAATAATTTTAAACTTTTATATTTCGAAAACAAAACGGTAACACACGATTTAAAAAAAAATTTATATAAGAAATATTTATCTTTACTTTCCTAGTTTTTTTTTTAAATTCGGTCGAGTATTTTTTCTAATACAACCGAGTACAATACAATTGAGTATTTTTAATTAAAATACTCCGAAACTAAACGGTCAAAAATTCTGAAACTTAGACGGGATTTATTAGAAAACGTTATTTTTAACCTGTGAAAAAAAAATGAGCAAAATCTGTCGAAAAGTGGTAGTATGCTGGAACATCCTGAATTGCATGAACAGATATTTTAAAATCATATCGAAGACATTCTTCTATCCAATAGCCTACCGTACCTTGATACAATTTTATTTACATTAAATATGTAAATAATTTGCAAAACTTTAAACAAATTATGAATAAATAGGGAATAACAATAATATTAAGGATAACAACAATGATTAAAACAAGACATTTAATTTGGGCAACAAATCTTATTCACACTAATTGCTTGTTCCAATTAAAATTTGGAGAATGATTTATTATGAAAAATGTTAGAGGATAAGAAGAGATGAGATAATTTCTGTATATTATAATGTTATCGTACCCGACACACCGAGTGAGGTACAAACAGTGTCGAACACTGACTCTGAAGTCTATGTATAGATAGTCTTCTTCTGTATGATGTAATGAATGTAAGTGATTTACAAACTAGACTATAATATTATAGTTTGTATATTATGTTCTAACACAATGTGATATTATAAATATGCTTGTTAAATTGCTTAATGAATGTAATAAATATCAATATATGGAACCTTCCTAAAACTATGTTGTTGCAATAAAGTTCCACCATACGATAAGATTAGATTCGAACTAAAGGGTCTTTCAATAGGGACGCGTGAAATTTGTCACGTTATAGCAGCCATATTGTAAAATTGACATCTGTCAAATTTGTGAATTGTTTAGCAGTGTATGGCAAATAACCTTGGAAGGTTATAGTGCTGAACAAATCATTAAATTTTGTGGGCAAATCATTAAAATTTATTATCAAAATCAGTGCTTCGTTCGATCATCATGTTTTGCGACAAGAATAAAAACTATCTTTAGAGCCATTTTTGGATGAATGGATGAATGGATATCAATCCACACGTAAAACACCTGCAGCAAATGCATCACGACAAAGCTACTCTTTGGTGCGGATTTTGGTCTGGCGGAATCATCTTCCAAAGCGAAACTGGAATTGACATAACCAGATCGATGATAACAATTTTTGGGACCTAAACTGGATGATATATATGGATACCAATAATATGTGGTTCCAATTGGTCATCGTTATGTGCCACACAGAAACAATTGATGCAGTCAAAGTAAATTTAACGAACGTCATCTGGCGCGCAAATCAGTCCTCACGATTCTTCTCTTAATATCCACCACCCATCTAATACAACATAACTGATGAAGCGACCAATATAATGTTGATACTTAATTCCTCAATTAATTCTTGCCCTATGGAGTGTATCGATTCGCAGAAAAATCTAGGTAAAATAAAAGAATGGGCGGTACAAGAGCCCAAGCGTTCTTGGCTAAATACTCATGGTCAAGGCTCTTGTTTCCCATGGATAAAGGTCTCTGAGCGTTTAAAACTAGGAAAAAACCAATTGAGGATACTCATTGGCCTCCTTACTGGTCACTGAAATCCCAATAAACATATGTCCATAAACATATGGCAAGGGATAACCTAACGTTTATCAAGAACATCGGACTCCTGTAACACCTTTGATGGAAAGGAGGTACAATTGATCTACTCTGTCCCTAGATTCCTATGCGTTTTCACTGGTTTCTTTCAGGCTTTCTTATAAACTCTCTTTTTAGAAGAACTCACGATCAAAATAAATAAATACATAAACATTTCGGAAAAATCATTGATTTGAAACCTTTAACCCATCAATAATGTAAAGTTATTATAGTTTCGAGAGTAGTAACCTTTCGAACGAACACATGTTCTAAAGTGGTTCAAATAAATAGATTTTTACTATTATAGAATATAATCTTATACAATCCAGTATAACGAACTTGTACTGTACTATCAATTCCATCGAGTTACGTTTATTTTTCAGAAAGCTGTTTTGGGCCAAATTTATTCGAATCTCGAAAAAATGTTCTCGAACAAAAGCTGTTCTCTATAAAAAATGCTAAAAACTTTTGTTCAATTGTATTGTTTCGAAAATCGAATGGAATTGACACAAATCGACTGTAAAAATTTGAGAAAGGTACACCACTTTTGGATTCGATAGTACGTAAACTATATATGTTTACATACTTACAACAGTGCTGGTAAATAGTAGTCAGTTTCTTGAAAGTAATTTATGTAGTTAGTTGAAACAGCTTGTACCTCATTTTACTTTTACCCATCTCATACTACTACTTTAAGAGTGTTTGTTACTACATAACTACTAAAACTACTACGGCTGCAGCTACCATCGTCATCATCATCATCGTCATTGCATCTTTTTCTGCAGCCCACACCTCCTTCCTTCCCCTTACTCATTTTATCCACACCGAAAAGTAGTGTAACAGCTTGTAAAACTATATATACCAACGATAAATTACTACATAGCAGTTTAGACTATGTACTGTTTATAATTTACCAGATGTATCAAATAATAATATGTTACATAACATTAAAGAAATGACACATAGTTGTGATTTCTGTTAGATAGTTAGATATATCTTGGGGTATATAAATGTACTGCACTTCCACCTTTTGGCCCATTGTACCAGCCCAAGTAGCCGAGCGGTCTAATGCGTTATGTCTGCGCAGTATGCGTACTTGGAAACTGGGAGGTTATGGGTTCGTATCCCGAAATCGGCAGTTTGTCAATTATTAAGGAAAAAAAGGGGGCGGTTCATTGACTAAACTGTCGGCGTATGGACAAGTACGAAGTAATCGGGTTTGCTTGGGAACGTTTTCTACAGTTTCCTTCGCGAACTCCAGGTGAATATCGGCATAGTTCCTATCATAGTCAGCTGCAGCCGCATATCCTACCAATTCCTAGTCTATACACAAAAATTCCTTCCACTTCACTCACATCCTCACATCCATAGGCATCACAATGGACCTTATGGTAGAAGTGTATCCCGTCTAGGAGAGCCTCTACAATCTATCTATCTATGGCCCATTGTGCTCCCCTTTCTACTTCAGTCTGACGAGATTCGCTTCTCCCATATTTTGGCAATAGCCAAGAGCATGCTTATCAGGTTTTCATGAAGGTTCTTAATTCGGGGGAGATGCACCTTATATCTTGTATATGCTATAACTGAGAGTTTCGAGTTAAAAGATGATGTTGCTGGTTGTTTTCTGTTCCTCAGCGCACAGTCTGCACATAATGGATCCGTTAGGGAATCCTGCTGTGTGCAGATGCTTCCGTGTGTAATAATGCCCGATGATAAATCTGGTAACCTTTCAAAATTGTATTGGTGTTCAGGTGGAGTATATCGAGGGAACGTCTCTATGATGCATTTCGAAACAGTATTTTCTCGAGTGTTTGCTACGGTATATTCTCCCAGTGATCACAATTTTTTAACATTCATCTACTCGTTGATCACTTGTTTACATACTCTCTTTAGAGTTCCTAAAATAGGCTCTGAGCCTATGAAGGGTATACTGACTCCCTTCTTTGCTAACTTGATTTCTGTTATGCAAAAATAATCAATTTAAGAGAAAGAAGATGTCGAAAAGACATGACGAAAAGTTGTAAAATATAGTTTTTTCCAAATATATATCAAAATCTATGCGGTTCATTGCAATCAATGCGTCTATATGTTGAAGAAAATTAAATTTTGAATGAAAATCGTTTCATTCGATTCTTGGGCGATTAGAGTAACGTAAAGATAAACGTCTAAAATTTAAACATATGTCATTAATCCAATGATAGAAGTCGTATACAGAGCTTTTGTACCACAACCAATTTGATCTATGGTACCTCTTTTCCTTCAAAGGGGTTCCTATGGTCTTGATAAACGTTAGATTATCCCTTGGCGATACCTCATTGATTTCATCTGGCTGGAGATCTATCCATCCCAAATGATAGTATCTATTGAGAGAGAGGCTTTTCCATTCACAGAGAATGTGAATTCCGCTTTCCACCTCTTCATGACAAAATCTGCAGAGATCATTGTGAGATTGTTTTTGTGCATAGTGCCTAAGTTTGCAGCGGCCAGTAAGTATTCTCAATTGGTTTTTTCCAAGTTATAAACGCTCAGCGGTCTTTTTCCATGAGAAACCTTTTATAAGGGCCTTTGCATGATCTTGACCATGAGTATTTACGCAATAATGTTTGGAATCTTGTACCGTCCATTCTATATTTTATTGTACATGTCGACACTCCAAGAAACGGCTCTGGGCCATTTAGTGGAGCGCTATCACCTATTCTGGATAACTCATCAGTCTTCTTGTGTCCATCGATTCCTGAGTGTCCAGGCACCCAATAGTGGCTATTATATTCCTTCCTTTAAACTGTGCAACTTTTGTTTGAAACATTGTTTCCAAAAATGCATATTTAAAAAAAAATATTTAGGTGGTAACTTTTCAAATTAACTCACATTATATTAAAGTAAAAACAAAATTTAATCCTTAGAAGTTGAATGTTTTAGAAAAAATTTTTTTAAATTATTTTTTATAAAAACTGCAGTTTTTATCCATTTCTGAGATACACAGTCTATAGCAATCAATTTAAGAGACGTGAACCAAATTTCAGGTCTGCCATCTTGAAATACGATGGGTATTAAAATATCAACTTTTCAGAAATTTCTCAAATTTGTCAAAAACATTACCCGTACCAAAACTGAAAAAATTAAACGTATAGAAAAAAAAAATGTTTGAAACGATATTTCTATTCATGAGTTTCCTTCATTTTCGTAACACATTCCTCATGCTCAGTTTTGTAAAACACAAATACATGTATGTGATGAAAATTTGTACGAAACTGGAGTACATAACATACAAATAAGGAATAATAGAATAACAAAAACGAACGGACAAAGTAATTAACTCACAAAAGTTTTTTCAAAAGAAAATTACAAACAGTAATAGTTTTCTAAAAATAAAAGAGAGGATCGTTTTCTTCAACATTTATAATTTTAAATACTTAAATTACATGAATATTTCTCTATTCGTACGAGATCGGTACGTCGTATCATACGAAAGAAAATTTTTATTATTGTTATCACTGTTTAGCTGCTAGTATCCGTAGTAATATAACTGAGGGTAGTAATCATTAGTGAAAATAAACATACTACACACAATGTTGCAAAATTTTATTTCAAAGTGTGTATGTGTGTGTGTTATTGTACAATTGGCTACAAAAGTTGATGTCATTTAAAAAAAATTGTATAGTTGATTTGTGCCTTTTTGAATAAAAATGAAACATCATCGAATAAAAGTTGTTACTATATTTCTAATGCACAACTTTTATCCGAAGCATTTTTTCGAAAACCGAATCATTAAGGCACAAATTTAATATAAAATTTTAAGAATGACATCAACTTTTGTTGTTCCTAGTAGGGATGTTGTGGATATTCGCATCCACAATCACGGAGCTTTCACATTAATTTAAGCACTCGCAATAATCAATGCTTTTGGCGGATGCGAATATTGCTTGTTTTGTTTAGTATTTCTGATTGTAAATAAATCACAAAGTGTTATTATATGGATGGTTTAATATTTATTTCAACAATTACCGTTTGAGTGTTTCGTCTTGAATAATCTATTTGATAAGTGAATCAACAATGCCACAACCGACGCAAAATGTGATTAAGTCTTATTTTAAACTAGATGAGCATGTCCGAGGTTAGTCTTAGTGTAAAATATGCAATACAACAAACTCTCGCAAATGCCGTACAACCATGCCTTTGATGAATAATCTAAAATCAATGCTGATATGTGAATACTGATGTATACGGAGGTCACGGTTGGAATACTCAGTATACATACGGACGTCACCTTTAGTATTTTTACCTTGCTTAAAAAACTTTTCTTCGGATAGTCAAACTAAAGATTCGCGGAAAATGAGTCAACTTAAAAAGACACTCTCTTTAGTAGCGTCAAACTAAAAATATCTTTTAGCTTCAAGTCGAAAAGACTTTATTTAAGTGCTCTAATGTTAGACACTTTTTATGCGTTTCAAAGATTTAGTTGATTGCGATGATTTAGTCTCAAATTGTAAATATATGTACATTTTTATTTAAATGTTGTAAATAAATTGCTTTTAGTATAATTTTGTTTTTTTCTAAAAAAACATTTAAAATTACTTCAATCGTAAGCAGAAGTGGAGAAAGGATTAAAAAGGGGGCTTCGAAGAAGCCATTAACGAAATACGAATCTCTGGGGATAATTTCTTACAACTGTGGGATGTGAAATAAGAAATTATTCAATGGGCCAAAAGCACGATTTTTGAATACACTCTGTCTTCTTTAAAATACTACAATTCTAAATTCTTTATCTATATCATTTTCTTTTCTTAACTTCAACTTATTATATCTATTATTTTTCTTTAATATTAATGAATATTAATATTTATATGTTAAATATTAATATTATCTTATCTTAATCTTGAACCGAAATTAATTTAATCAAAACCAAAATCTAAAAACTCCAAATCTTAATGTAAGTTTCTTTTATTTTGAAAAAGTTTAATATTTTATTAAATTTTTTCAAAATATTTTTCATTTGAATGCATATTTTACTCTCATTATTTTAGATTTATCTTGGACATGCTCATCTGGTATGATTCACTTGTCAAATAGATTATTCAAGGCGAAACATTTAAACAATGAAGTAAATTGTTGAAAAAAAAATTCATATAATAACACGTTTAAACACGTTGTGGTTTATTTAAAATCAAAAATGTTAAACAAATGAAGCAACTTCCGCATCCGAAAAAGATCCACAAAGAGCATTGATTATTGCGGATGCGGATGCAAAAATTAATGCGGAAGTTCCGCGATTGCGAATGCGGATGAAAATATCCGCAACATCCCCACTCTATACTTTGGCTATCAGGAGTACATCCCTACTCCAATGTCTGGCTATCAGGAGTATACTATCTTAAGCGATTCAAAGTGAGTGTTGCAAACACAATTTTACAACACTCTGTATAAGATCGTAGTTTGCTTGATATTTAAATAAGGTACAAAAAAAGGTATATTTTTTTAAATTATACATTTTATGATGTGTATAACCAGCTCACCCGGGAATTTTTCTTTAAAAATTACTTAATAGAACCTAATCTGAAACAAAAATAATGTTTTTGTGAAATTACTATTAAATATTTACGTGCTTTATTGTAACTATAGAATCTTAAATAATGTTATTAATCCGTGATCTACCAGAAATTAAGAAGGATTTTGTTTTTAAGATGCTTTTCTTTAATTGATCTGAAACAACAACAACAGCAAATCTTGTAGAACATTGCAAATGTTTATACTTCTGTTGATAATTATAAAACACTGATATTCACTCCAAATATATATCAAAACCTAAAAGTAAGATAAAAATATATATTCAAAATAAAAACAAGTGCTAAAAAGACATTTACACTCGATTATCTTTTTTTGTAATAAATCTGGCGTCCAGTGGCTAGACTATACATCAATGTACTTCTGTTTTGAATTCAATACATTAATAAAATTTAGAGTTAAAAAAGACTAAAAAAAACATACTTTTATTGCAATATGAACAAAAAAATCCAAATTAATTTAAAATAGAATACAATAAAGAGATTCACAACAAACTTAACTTTAATGTAAACAATAGCATGGGGTGCTCTCTACTTACTCTTGTAAAAGTAGAGCCATTAAGAGGACTTACCCCATGCTGTTGTTTACATTAAAGTTAAGTTTGTTATCAATCTCTTTATTGTATTCTATTTTAAATTAACTTGCATTTTTTAGTTCATATTGCAATAAAAGCATTTTTTTATCGTTTTTTTTTAACTCTAATTTTAATTAATTTTTGAGTTGTAATTTCATTCTTCATTATTATTCCTACGAGTAATGGAATGAATCCAATTCTTACCATAGAATTCTTATTTTTTTCAAAAGTTTTAACAATTGGAAATGTTGATAACATTTCCATAGAAACTATAAACTTTACCATCACACTATAAATCGTTATATATAAGTTAGAGATATGCGTTACATTTAATTTTTTATTTTTTATTTTGTCTTTTTTAATTTTTGTTTAGTATTGTATTGTCATCGGTTACGTCTGCACAATATTAGATTGTTCTGATGTCCGGAAGTAGTTGAAAGCTCACTTACAAAATTCCATTACATGCATACATAAATAGATGCATACATGTCAAGCTAATAAAAGCATGTTAAAAACCGATGTATACAGTAACCAGATTGATCTCAAAATAAGAAAAAATGAGTGTATCAGATAGTTATATACAAAAATTATACGCATGCTACGATGTCACCTAGGTAGCTCAGATGGCAGAGAACTGGTCTAAAATGCTAGAGGTCTTGGGTTCAATCCCCAGCCAAGATGTGTCAGATTTTTCAAAACATTGATGTCAGAATAATGTTACAATTTTCCAAACATTTTACTTAAATGACAAATTATGAAAACGCAAGTCACCTACGTTAGTATAACATAACCGATAGGCAACCATAACAACAATGGATGGATAGGCTCAAAATTTTACAGAAACAGTTGAAACTATGTGTTTGTTGTAAATGTGACTCTTTACAAGCCTTATCAATCAAAATTTCGATTAGTTCTAATTGAGTAAGAGCATTGAAATTTTGCACGTGACAATACATTATAGTATATTGAATGACATATATAATATCGTTCTACCGGAATTGGATAATATTCTTTAAAATTTGGTGGAAGCGGTGGGAAATTGAATCAAGTCTTTTAGTCTTAATTAAAATTTAATTGAAAAAAAAGTTTAATATAAGACTAAAAAGTAGAAAATAATAGAATTGAAACTTTTTTTTTAAAAGCTTTCATTTATTGAAGTAAAAAGTAAAAAATAAATTTTTCAAAACAAATCATTAATACGTGAGTAAGACAAAAGCTTGGGGTATTCTTTATTCTTGGGCGAACATATAAGAATAAGAAAAACAGGGTGTAATTCAGTTTACTGAACTTATTTACAGTAGTAAAAAGTACATTTACGAGTAATTCTCTTTCAATTTGTTACATTCCTGTTTGATCTATTTAGTAGAAATCAATATTGAGTAGAATTTTCAAGAAATGCTTATAGTTAAAATAAACTTTACATAAAGTTTTTAATTAATTTTATTTCACATACGAAAATATTTAAAATTGTAATAAAAAACTACAATTCAGTTTTAGAGAAAATTCCATTACATTTTTCTCAAGAATATTCATTCATTTAATAATGTGTAATCAATAAACGGTCGTGTGAAAACTGTGTCACTTTAGTACGGCTAAAAGTCTCTGTGACCTAGTATTGAATACTATTAGGCATACCCAGTACTAATACTAGATATTCATTTTATATGAGTGGTTCGTAAAAATAACATTATTTCTATAGTACATTTTAAAATATAGGTTATAAAATGTATTTACTATGTTTCCAGTATCTCTCAAAAAATATCAATTTGCTAAAGAGTCTATATTGTAGCGGATTTATATTTATTTTTTTTTGAAATTCGATTAGTCTGAATTGACGATGAAAGTTATATCAATTCGGCTACAAACTCAAATTTGTTTACTTACACTCTTTAATTTCCTAAAATATGAAAAATCGTCGTAAAAGACTTCTTTAGATGTCAATTTGAACATTGAAGATGAATCAAATTTTAATAAATTTGGATGAGGTAATCAGATTCACTTCAAAAGATATAACATATTTGTCCGAATGGGTAAGACTTTGGCCGCGTACACAAGAGGTCTGTGGTACAATCCCGGCGGATGTACATTTGAAAATAAAGCATTTGTTTGTGTATAAAATGCACTGCGATTACCGCCGTTGCCCAGCGGTGACCAATATTGAACCATAATAGATAGCCCGACAGTGACTGCAGTTATTTTTATACTCCACTCTCGGGAACCTCTTTCGCTCATCCACGGCTCCAAACTAAGACTCAAATGGCATCACCAATCCCCTCAGCGATTACGAATGGTTGAGAACCGACAGTGCCATTTTAGTTTATTTTTACATTTAGTGTTTGGCCCTGGGACGTGAAAGGAGTGAAGATTCCGAGAAAACCTCAAACCTTCTCTACAAATAATGATATAGACAGTATTTTGGAATTTAAATCAAACGTTTACTTTGCTAAAGAAATAAATCATATCAGTTTGTTAGTAGTTACCGTGGTAATTCAGGGAAATATGAAATGCACGTAAAGATGTCTAAATATGAAAGAAAATTCAGAATTAGAATCGAGTACAATATACGCCCCAAAAAACGTTTATCGCGTGCAAAACATCTGGTTTTAGAAAGGTATTTCAGAAAGTCTGATTGAATACAGCATCTGGTTTCAGAGAGGGACTTCATTTGCATATTCTAGCAATATTTTTTATCGATTTATCAAACCTGAAAATTTTTCGAAAAATGGAAGTATGGCACCGCTCCTGAAACACAGACACTCCCCGGAAAAATTACTAAATTCAGTGAATGTGCAGCACATGAGACAAAAAGAGCAAATTCATGCTGTGATTTTATTCTTGCCTGAAGACCAGTATACTTGGTAGCCATATTTGGTGTATTAACTTAACTATGTCAGTGAGAAATATGAAGTTCAAAACCGTATATGCGGTATATTGATGCTCCTTCATAGACAAAAATTGCTCAATGGGCTCAGCATTTATAAGTAGAGATCGATGATAGTGTATGTATATCACTATCACTGTTTTTTTAAATTCTGGGTTGAACAAAGAAATCTATGTTTCAAAAAAAATTGATTTAATTAATAAAATTAATTACAAAATATGATCATAGATTTTGAAATTTCTATGGTAAAGCGAAGAATAATATGAACATAAAATATATGAGTTCAAAAAGCCTGTAAATGAACTCCTACTATTAGCTGTTTGTTTAATGAAACTTAAGGATGTTCCAGCATACCACCACTTTTCGACAGATTTTGCTAATAATTTTTTACAGGCTAAAAATAATGTTTTCTAATAAATCCCGAAGTTTCTGAATTTTTGACCGTTTAGAACGCGAGATAATTAATATCAAAGTTATCATTCTGTCTCACTCTCTCTCATTAAAAGCATGTAAAATTTCATGCCCGTCCAACTATTATCTGTGGTATTAGAAAAAATATTCGACAGAATTTAAAAAAAAAACTAGGAGAGTAAAGATAAATGTTTATTATATAAATTTTAAAAAAAAATCGTGTGTTACCTTTTTGTTTTCGAAATATAAAAGTTTAAAATTATTTTTTTTTTCAAGACAACATTATTTTGTATACATGAACAAATAATTTGTCTATGTGTTGTATATGTGTGTTTATGTATTTGTTCTATAATAAAATCAAACCGGTTTCTTGTCCTGATTATATAACACAGTGCTGGAACGTCCTTAAAATACAGTAGTTAACAGTTTGTAAAGGAAGACAGTTTGTAAAGGGGCCTCCCACGACTGACTATAAAACAACAATGAAAAATAAATAAATAAAAGACATTTAAAATACTGTATTTCTCTAATTTGTCACGATTCATTTTGGAAACAAGCCAATTTCAAATAGATATATATTACGCTTGTATTACATGAATAATGATAGTACATAATTGATTTACGACTTCCTCTTAAATTTAGACAAATATTATATCCACCACCCATATGCGTGATATATTTGTGATACTACTATCCTCATTAAAATAGTTTCAACAATAATTAATTAAAATCTAATTAAAATTAATTAATTGTATTAATTAATACACTTACCGCTTCTGTATGTATTGGGTGTACAGCAAATAACATTGCTGATGCAAAAGCAGCTAGCTCTGGTAAAAACATTGCACACATTCTGTAACAAAAATAAAGATTTTGAATTAAAATAAAATTCAATTTTAGCATAATAAAAATATTAATTAAATCGTATTAGATTTGACATATATTTAGTATTCAGATCTAATAAGTGGCTTCTAAAGCATCTGATCTGCTTCAAATAAACCTGGACACCTCCACTTGGCTCAAAAGATGGCGGCGTATTAGAGCCCACAAAACTAAGTCAGTTTATGTCACCTACACAATGAGGAAAGAGACTTGCCCACTTGTTACCTTAAATAATGTTGATATACCTCAAGCCGAGGAAGCTAAATATCTTGGACTGTACGTAGATAGAAGACTTACTTGGAAAAAACTAGTCCAAGTAGCCGAGCGGTCTAAGGCGTTATGTCTGTGCAGTATGCAGTACTTGGAAACAGGGAGGTTATGGGTTCGAATCCCGGCATCGGCAGTTTGTCAATTATAAAAAATAAAAAGAAGGAGCGGTTAATTGACTAAACTGTCGGCGTATTCGAAAGGAACGAAGTAACCGGCTATGCTTGAGAAGGTTTTCTGCAGTTTCCTTCACGAACTCCAGATGAATATCGGCATAGTTCCTATAATAGTCGGCTGCAGCCGCATAACCTACCAATTCCTAGTCTACTCACAAATTCCTTCCACTCACATCCTCACATCCTAAGGCATCACAATGGACCTTATGGTCGAAGTGTAGCCCGTCCTGGGCAGCCTTTACAATCTACCTCTACTTGGAAAAAACACATATCCACTAAGCGTTAGCAGTCGGCCTACAACTCAGGAAATATTATTGGCTGCTTAATAAGAATTCCAAGCTATCCCTAGAAAATAAACTACTAATATATTAGTGCATTCTGAAGCCAATTTGGACATATGGAATTCAACTGTGAGGCACTGCTGTGAATTAAAACCTGGAAATATTGAAGAGTTTCCAATGGAAACTCTTAAGAGTTATAAGTGACTCACCTTGGTACATAACTAATGAGAAGTTGCACCACGATTTAGGAATTCCCACAATAAAGGAGGAAATAAAGAAAGCAATGCCTAAGTACAGAGATCGTATTTTAAATCATGTGAACGAGCTTGTATTCGAGTTGATGAAACCGAGTCTTATTCTCAAGGCAGAAAAGAAATCTGCCTTTAGACTTATATCAATGACACAGCAGAACAAACAAGGAAAATATGATGATCATGTTCTTGATAGATTCTACTCAATAACGATATACATATATATATATATATATATATATATATATATATATATATATATATATCGTATATATATATATATATATATATATATATATATATGTATATATATCGCATATATATATATATGCGACGTGGAATATCAAAGACTAAGTTCGTAATGGACATTTTCTTCGATAATTAGCTACAAGTTTTACTCCATTTTTTGAAAAAAGGTGGATCCATTTTTTGAACAACAGTTTAAAAAAAAAATTAAATTATCAATTTGACTGTTATACTAAATTTTTGTTGTTGTCTGCACTACTGCTGCTTAGGTTTAAATTTTTTGTAAATACAAATACAAATTGAGGACATTTATGCGCTATGCTAGAGTCGAATGAATACTATCTTCAATAAAATTTATTTCGGATTTAAAAAAAGTTGTAAAGTATATCAATAATCTGACGATTATAGCCTATTTTTTATGTTTCCTAAATATTTTAAAAATATTTTTTGTAAAATATCAGTAGGATGTAAATTAAAGATTTATTTGACTTGATTTGACAGATCTAATAATCACCTATGTCTTATCATGACGTTCACAGTGTGCATGTGTATATTTTTTTACTGTGCGCTGTCGCTAGTTTTCAAAACATGGAGGCATAAACAAACCTAACAATACAGTTTTAATTTTATGAATTAATTAATTTCAACGTTCATCAACACCATTTTTTTAATGCAATTATATATATAAACTGCATACTTCAAAGAATATTTATAAATATTATTCATTATGGTTGCTACTCTAATAATATAGTTATTATAATTTTAAGTACAAACAAATTCTCCTCTGTCATAAGGCTCTATGTTGCAGATTTGATTTTTAATCGAAAATTACCCTTTGAAATGATCGATGATAGGTTTTAAATTTTTGAGGGAGGACAACTACATAATTGAGCTAATCAATTCACTAAAAGTCTACTATCAAGCCTCATGCATGAACGTCCTTCAGTATACTTCTCTGTGAATAAATGTAAACATAACAGTTACAATAAACATTTATTTCATTTTGTATATTTAGTGCATGTGTACAACTGTTTTTTTACATTACTTCGTAATGTAATAAAATTAGATTAGTGGCCTCTTATATTTTGTAAGAAAATTAAGCGTATACTTATGAATGATTGTATGATTTTATTGCATGTAATAAAATACTATTTTACGACATTTCTCATTTTATTTAATTATATCAAAAGCTTAAACCATATGTGGGCAAAGTTTGACTTCACTCAGCTCTGAGTGAGAGGTAGGAAGAGAAATAGAGTAAATACAGGGTTAACTACCAATTATTATTATTTTCTTTTTTTATTTAAAACATGTTCTGAAAAAAATATATCAATACCAACTCTTTTTTATGGTCACTATTATACAAAGTATACAATACATACAATACATTGAATACATACTCTGAAATCTTGGGCTGGTAATTTGGGGCATAAAATGTACCTTTTAAATATATTTGTGTATGATTAAAATATAAATGTTATATAAATTATAAAATATAAATCTTTTGATCTTTTACGTTTACCGCTTGACAATTGTAAATCAATTGTTTTTTTTTTATGGTTTAGAATTAGATTTTTGGAAATTCCGAATAATTTGCCTAAACTACTCCTATCGGAGAACTAATAATCAATTATTTACCTGATTTAATTATTTTTTCATCGTAGGGGGTATAGTATAGTGTCATTGGAATTTGATGACACTGGATACAATAAACATGCCAATGATAAGGCTTGTTACTGATTTCTCAATGGTTAAATTGTTTAATTACATAAAGTAGGAATTTTACTACATCGCGAAACGACCGCCGAAAATCTCTATGACGAAGTACTTGCACGAATAAAATCGTACCTTTAGAAAAATTCCTTTCACTTACCGCGGATGGTGCAAGTAATATAATGGGCTGTATTAACGGTTCATTGTATCATACATCAGCAGGCTTTATGCATGAAAAGCCTTTCAGTTACGGAAATTGAAAATATTCCTAAATTGATTGAATAAATTGGGCATTAATTGGTAGGACAACCTGTATTGAAACATCGTTCTGTCTTACTTCAAAACATACCTCTCTTACTGACTCTCACATAGCTTATGGAGAGCCCAGTGGCTAAACGGGTGATTATCCAATGTTAATTTTAAAATTAAAATGGGAGGGTTATTATCAGAAAAAAGTCGTAAGGAAGTTTAATTACAACAAATGTGTCATAAATCAAGTGTATCTTAGTACTTGTCGTAATTGCGCAGAGGATATCGAAAAGCCTGACAAGTAGGCCATTCTAGACGTTTTTTATAGACCCCTGAAGTACAAGGAATTCGTATGTACACTAGGACACTTTTGATAGAAACTATGCCGATATTAATCTGGAGGTCGTTCTAGAAAACTGCAGAAAACCTTCATAAGGATGGAAGATTACTTTTGATCTTGTTTATACGCCGACAGTTTCGTCAATTAACCGACCCATTAATTTTTTATTTAAATTAATTTAATTGACAAATTCCGAGAAGAGCGCCTTGGACACACTTCTCGAATACATCCATACCTTTAGAGCAGTAGAACAGCCTCAGCGATACTTTTTTATTTTTTTTCAAACTCTAAGAACGCCACCAACCATTAAAAATTACTAACTTCTTCTCAATTATTGATCGATCAAAACATTTTTTCCATTCTTATGTCTATTTTCAGAAGAAAAAAAAGTTTTTTCCTATATCATCCCAATCTTTATTTAATAATTTTCTAATAAGTTTCGATATTAAAGTCTCTTAAACTTTGTTGCAACTCTACTTAGAAAATACTTTAAACGTAGGCACTTGAAGTATTTTCATAATTGATTTTTTCGTTTAATAAACTTTACGTAAAAAAAAATTCACTATGTTTATGTGTGTTACAAAACTTTTCATACGTACAGTATGTCTGAGAATAACACTTTCAAACATGGCTATCTTAGTTGTATGAATATTGGCAACTTTTGAATTGAATGTATTTCCGCATTATGTGTAGTCTTCTACAAGAGTGTCGTATGAATGCAGATGTGGGCGCAGATGGCTCTCCGGAGCCGAATGGCTCTCCATAAGCTGTGTGAGAGTAAGTAAAAAAGGTATGTTTTGAAGTAAGACGGAACGATGTTTCAATACAGGTTGCCTACCGATTATTGCCTAATCATTTATTCAATCAATTTAGAAATAGTTTTATAAAATATTTATTGTTTAAGAAATATATTTTACAATATGGAGATATACACCAAAAAACATAATAATAATAATAACAATAATAATAAAAATAATAATAACAATAATGATGATAGCAATAACAATAATTACAACAACAACAACAACTATATGTATTCCCACTTTATGTAAAATTTAACCATTTAGAAATTAGTAACAAATTAACCTCCACCCACCCAGCTTTATCATTGGCATCTTTATTGTATCCAGTGTCATCAAATTCCCATGACACTATACCTCCTACTAAGAAAAAATAATTAAATCAAGTAAATAATTGTTTATTAGTTCTCCGATATGAATAATTTAGGCAAAGTATTCGGAATTTCCAAAAATCTAATTCTAATATCTAAACTAAAGCTAAATCATCAAAAAATTTACAAGCGGTAAATGTAAAAGATCAAAAGATTTATATTTTATAATTTACATAACAATTATATTTTATTCATACCCAAATATATTAAAAAGGTACATTTTATGCCCAAAATTCCAGAGTGTATTGTTTACTTTGAATAATAGTGACCATAAAAAAGAGTTGGTATTATTATATTTTTTTCAGAAAATGTTAATTAAAAAAAGAAAATAATAAGGTCACTTTAATTGGTAGGGATACCCTGTATTTACTCTATCTCTCTTCCTACCTCTCACTCAGAGCTGAGTGAAGTCAAACACTGCCCACCTATGTATTAATGTTTTGTGTCTCTGAGAAACCGACGAAAAGCTTTACAATATTTTTTGACATGAAAACGCCTTTCATTACATAGGAGATTGGTCGAACAATTTTGTTTTATATAAAGATTATTAAAATAATCAAAGAGAATTATAGGTTTTTTGAAATAAAATTTCAAATTTTGCCCCAATTCCTAGAATAATTATTTGTATTTTCTAAATACGTATTTCGACTACAAGATAGTCATCATCAGCATGAATTAGCTAATCGTAACTATCTATGGGACATGAAGTCAGAGATATGTTGCTCGTTGCTAATTTGGCGCGTGTCTCACAAAAATATTAAAAAAAGTTTTGTCTTGAATATGACCTGACTGAAGTAGTACCTGAAGGATTATTTGAGTTGACTGACCAATTAAGGGATTAAGTGTGTGAAGAGCCCAATCCATTTATTCGCGGTTACTTTTTCTGATCATGCGGTGTTGTTTTTGTCAATAAGGTGAGGGTGTTGATCGAAGCTAACCATGATTTTCAGGTATTAAAATTTGAAAATGGTTTACTTTTATTAAATCAGAATTTGGAATTGGGCCATTGACTAAATTCATTATCTGTTTTCTTAATTTGTGTATTCAAAATTTTCGATTCACAAAATTGACATATCGAATTTAAAACTACTAAAATCGGTACAAAACCCCACAGAATTAGATGCATAAGAAAGTATCTACATACACAATTTATCATCCAAGCAATATATCATCCAAAAGTTGGAAAGCATGTTAGCAATCAATTTTCTGACAGACTGCATTTTTTTGTGTGACTAATTGTGGCAAATTTTTATGACAAATTGGGTCATATGAATAAAACGATGCGATTGTCCCGACTACATATTGATGTAATTGTTTCAAGGTTTATGATAATAAATGAATAGCAATTGCTAGATAGATGCTGCCACAGTAAGAAGGACCATAGAAGAATCCTATCACCCCTCTCTCACTTTGGTAACCCATCCTATTTTACGAGCTTTTATTTAGCTATACTTTCTGTTTATTTGTTATTTTGTTATTGACGAAAATATATTTCATATCAGATATTATATTCCATTTTGATCACACTAAAATTATGACCGCTAGAGAGTGATTAATGTATTCTAAGGAAATTCGCTAAGTTGACGCAGCTCCTGCGTAACAAATATTATTTATTAATGAATATGGTTCAATGAATGTGTACCAATTTTATTTAGTTGCTTGATCCATAATTTGGGTATAAAGCATTGGCAAAAGTAGTGATGCTGCGAGAAGCAAGAGAAACAAGACGAGATGAAAATAAATAAGTGAGAGACCTGATGAAAATTAGAATCATAATTTTCGATAAATATTTGAGACACGATAGTACTCTTTTTTAATCTCTATCGATTTTTTATTTGTAAAAATGTACTAATCACAAAACAGTAAATTATTTTCTATCTAAATTTAATTTTTTTAATAAAATATAAAAAATTAAATAAATTAGAAAATATACATTTTAATAGAATAGCAGAAAGATTTTACTTTAGTATACAAAATGCTTTTTTAAATAATTTTTTAAAAGTTAAAACGAGACGAGACGAATCAATAGACCACTACAAGTGAATACAACACTGACAAATCAATACAATACAAGAGACATGTGAATCTCATCCCGTCGTCTCGCTGAATAACTAGACAAAAATCGGTATCCTTGCAGACGCTATACTGACTTCATAAGAAACTTTATTTTTTCGTAGAAAAGAAATGAGAATTGCGTAATTTGACTAAATAACTGTAAATATTAATTAAGAATGAAAAAGTAAAGAGTATCTAACTAATTCAATTAAATGTTTATATATAATATTATATACATACAAATATACACCAAGTTGTTATGGGGTAATATTGTGTACGTTCCTTTTCTACGCGCTTGGCAAACCAGATCGTTAATTTTTAATTATCAGTTTTTAACTTAAGACGTAAACAAAATAAATGAAAAATATACAATTTTTTTTCGACTTCCATATGAACTTTCTATATAATGGTTATCCATCACTTACTAATGTTTACTGGTCAAATTTGATGAAGTATTATTAACCGGGTTGGAATTTTGAAAAACACTTTTTTATAAATTATTATTTCTCAGGTACAAAACTATAATGTTATTTTTTTTTTAATCGTTTTTCTTTACTCTTTTAATTTTATTTAAGATAACAATCGCAGATTTTGTTTGTTTAGTAAATAATAGCTGGGTGAAAGGAAATTTCAACAGGCTATAAATAGGAGACGATCTTGAAAATTGCTATTAATTATCTTGTGTTCTAAACAAAGAATACAATATACATAGAAGCTCATAAGTACGATTTTTGTGTCACTAGAAATTTGAATTGTGAGCGTGACCGCTAGATGACAATAGCTGTTCGATTTCGGTATTTAGTGCCATTAGCAGCACAACCAACTGTATTCTTTGTGTATATTGTATCCGACCAAAAACATAAATGTAAGAAAGAGCCAAGTATTCGGGAAAATTCTTAATGTAATAGTTCCTTTTTAAAAAGTGATGATATGAGAGTAAGGACCGAGCTATTTACAAAGTAAATAGCTCTAGACTTCATATAATAGTTGCTTCTTAAAAGGTGATGATATGGAAGAAAGAACCGAGCTATTTACAAAGTAAATAGCTCTAGACTTCATATAATAGTTGCTCTTTAAAAAGTGATGATATCCCATTAAAGAGCTAAACTATTAACTAAAAAAATTAATGAGGGGTAAATTGATTAAATGTAAGAAAAAATTTGGTTGAAATTTATTTCGTAAGTTTTCTCTTAGTATGTTTTTAAAATTTTATATAACGCGGCAAGTTTTAAAATATTTGAACTCATCAGAAAAAATAACTTGCCGCGTTATATAAAATCTTAAATTTTCCCGAAAACTCGGTCCTTTCTTACATTTATTTAAACGAGGTCTACTCCTTCCCAGAATTTAACAGAAATTCTTTACTATGATTATAGTTTTATACTCTCATCATATATTTTTATAAGAAATTTATTTGTCTTTTAATTACTTAGCCTTATCAAATATTATTCTGATCTTGTAGAAAATTGTTATACCGATTTTGGCCAAAAAGATCTAGATAGCCTGTCTATTAAAGGTCTGTACCCCGCCAATATTACTAAGTTAGAGCCCCATTTAGGGCCAACATTACAGTTGTTAGAGATCGATAAATTTAAATCTAGATTCACGCCTGATATGTAATCGGAATATTTAAGTATTTTTGTTTTTGAAGTTAGGAATATTTATATTGAAATACAAGACAATACTATACATTATAGTAAACATTATACTATACATTATACTAAACATCCAGCCGCATAATCTTTGACTGTGAACCTCTGGGTTACAGTAGATACAGGATATTCGGTGCACTCACCCCGAATATAAGAACCTTCGGGAGGACCTGATAAGCAAGTTCCAGGCTATTGCAAACATATGGGACAAGCGAGTCTCATCAGACTGAAGTAAAAAGGGGAGCACAATGGACCTTATGGTCGAAGTGTAGCCCGTCCAGGGCAGCCTCTGCAATCTATCTATCTAAACCACGTTTTAGTTTATCTGATTTTTGTATACTCTGTGGACAATAATTTTGTTTTTCAAGTCAGCAGAATATTATTTAGTATAGAAAGACGAATTATGGTTATTCTTTTGGTAAATAGCTAAACCGCCACCTCTTACCTTAGAACATTGCTATTTGATTATACAGTTGAAATTAGGTACAGGAATGTTTTCATCATTATTAGTCCATGTTTCTGATAAAAGAAGAATATTAGAATTACGAGCCTCATTATCAATGATATCATTTTTAAGGGCTCGTAAACTTTGTATATTAAATGCATATATTAATATACATGGCCTGGTCTTGATAAATTTCACTAACTCTGATTCTAATGTAAATAATGGATTTAATGTCTTTCAAACTCGTGACGCTGGTTCTGTTCTATCATAATAAAATGTAGAATCATTGGTTTTAGATACAATCTTTCTATTGTAGCTTTTGACTACTATACAATTAAACTTTTGTGGCTTAATAGTAGTGTGGTTTTGTGGCTTAATTTACATTAGTGTAGGACTTAGACTAAAAAGTTACTTTTTTATTTTTTCCTTTATTTTTTCGAAGGTTTAATTTTTTGTTACAAAGTTATTATTTTTTGCTTTTCAGTTACTTTCTTCTTTCGTCGGTTCTATTTTTTGTTAAAATTCAACGATAACATTTACTAGTATTTTATATTTTGTGTGTTGCGATTCTGTTATAGATTTTAAGAGTTTCATTACAACCGAAACCGATGTATCGAGGAAAATACAATATTTTGCAATTAAAATTTATCAAAATCGATTCAGTCCTGTTTTCGCCAATAAAATGGAAGTTAGACAGACAATAAATATGGTATTCTTGGATTTGATTGATTTCAAATCCTAGTGAACAATTTATATCGAAAAAGATTCCCCTACAGTTATTTTTACAAGCTTTTATTTAACTTTCATTGTATGTATGTATGTATGTTCGGGACAAATCTTACAAGCTGAATTAGAACCACTTATCCTCTTATCCTACGGAGTTGAATTTTTATATGTTGGTTCAGTTCCAATGACAATGCATTATTATGGTAAGCATCACAAGAATCGACAAGGGAAAAGGGGGGTTTAGAGGGTGGGCAAAACACAAAATTTGGTATATCTCTCTTAATATTGAAAAAATCGAAACACATAAGAAATAAAGTTGTAGAAAATTAGTTTTACTATAAAAAGCTTGTTTTTAAAAATGTTTTTTTTTGATAGAAACTTATTATATGTATAGATAAAACATTAAATCTTTTAGGTAATTTAATATTAAAATGTACATTTTTAAATTCACTGAAGTCATATGATGTATCAAAAATAATTTCATTATACTTTTTGCTTTAATTTAATTAAAAATGTATACAAAAAGCATGTTTTTAAATTATTTCAAATATTGAAATTACGATAAGAGAAACAGACATATACTTTGTATATGTGTACAGAGTTTTACTTTGAAAATATTAACAAAATATTTTTAACGTTGTTTATTTATAAAATTTAATTTTTGATTTTATTAATAAAATTAACTAATTTCAATTATAGTTGAAAACTAGTTTTATTTTAAGTAAAATAATTTGTAAATTAAAAAAAATATAAATTTTATAATTTAATTTACAGAAATTCAAGTAAAATGTACACAATATAAAATTTTATTATTTCTGAATGTTTGGTATTTAATTTCCAGGTCAATTACGCTTTATGGCATGCATCGAGAATCTATGACACGAGTGACCAAATTGGCACGCAAGCTGAATTTGAAAGTACATTTTCTATACTTTAAAAACAATAACAAAAAATTCATAAGTAAATCAGTTGTTCCTGAACCATTCTTTACATAATATCGATAACTTATTGTGGTATGAAGCGAATACTTTTTCACGATGTCGCAGCGAAATGTACGTTTTGAATCCTGGAGCTGGATTTTGAAGCTGGATTTTGACAAGATTTATAACAAGGATATAATCACGCCGTTTCCAGGAATGTACAATGAGGGGAAAAGCAAGTTAAAAAACGTATATGTTGTATTCTGAGCCTAATCCTACAAATTATTATGGACGGTATTTTAAAGCATCACATTTAGGGAGTTTTTTCTATAACATCTAGAGTTGTGTTTTTTAGAAAATTTTGGTTGTTCGAGTTTAGCTTTATGTGTCCAACAGATTTGTAGAGTGTGGTTCTGTGATTTAGGAGATCAGAACGTTCAAGAAACGGAAAACCACACTTACTCCACGTTTACCAGTTCAAGTAGCCGAGCGGTCTAAGACGTACGTCTGCGCAGTATGCATACTTGGAAACTGGAAGGTTATGAATATCGGCATAGTTCTTATCAGAGTCGGCTGTATCCGCATATCCTACCAATATTCCTAGTCTACTCACAAATTCATTCCACTCCACTCACGTCCTCACATCCTAAGGCATCACAATGGACCTTATGGTCGAAGTGTAGCCCGTACAGGGCAGTCTCTAGAATCGATCTATCTATCTAAACCACGTTTCAGTTTATCTGATTTTTGTATACTCTGCAGTGGACAATAATTTTGTTTTTGTGCGATTGAAAGTCACCAGAATATTATTTAGTATAGAAAGACGAATTATGGTTATTCTTTTGGTAAATAGCTAAACCGCCACCTCTTACCTTAGAACATTTCTATTTGATTATACAGTTGAAATCAGGTATATGAATGCCTTCATCAATGTTACACTATGGTTCTGATAAAAGAAGAATATTAGAATTACGAGCCACATTAACAATGATATCGTTTTTATGGGCTCGTAAACTTTGTACCAGTATTAAATTTATATATTTTTAAACCTGGCCTGTTCATGATAAATTCCACTAACTCTCATTCTAATGTAAATAATGGATATAATGTCAGTCTTACAAAATCTTATTTTAACGGAAGAAGTGGCACTGGTTCTGATCCATGATAAAATATAAAATCATTGGTTTTAGATACAATATATAATTTTTCTATTGTAGTTTTTCACTACTAGGTTTATCATTTTATTAAAATTTGTGTCCTAATAGTTGTGTTGATCCTATTTAATATTATTTTAAAATATTATTTAAAAATAATTATAATTTCTTACGTGTGTACATAAGTAGAAACATACTATCGCCCCGATTTCGATGAGAGAGATTTCAAAAATTTCTTAATGAAAATTTGTAAAAAGCATTTGACTAGTGTCTTGATGATTCGAATATATTTTGTTCACTCAATCCGATTATTCTCTACGAAATGTGAATCATTAATAATCTTGACCTTGAAGTTACCTGCAAACGTTCATCCAAATCCAGTATCAAATCAGTTTTCAAGTGCCCTCAAGTCAGTATATTTTGGCCCGTAAATAAAAAAAATATACTCTTATGTTAGTAGTTTTCAGTGATTTCTACCATTGAGAACTGACCTGAGGGTGGGGCTTATAAACATGGCTACCTTTGTGAGGAACAAAAGAATGATCTCTTTTTTAATGTCAAATAATTATTATTTTTAAAATTTTAACAGTTTGAAATGTAAATGTTTTTTTATTTTGAATTTATTGACAAATAATTTTTTTCCAAAATTTTGTTAATGCTGTATTTCTATAGAAGCTATAGAACTGGGAGGTTATGGGTTCGAATTCCGACACCGGCAGTTTGTCAATTAAAAAAAATTAATGGGGCCGTTAATTGACTAAACTGTCGGCGTATGGACAAGAACGAAGTACCGGCTATGAATGTATATGAGGCTGTTGTACTGCTCTAAAGGTATGAATGTATTCAAGAAGTGTGTCAAGCCAAGAAGTGTGGCGCTCTTCTCGGAATTTGTCAATTAAATTAATTTAAATAAAAAATTAATACCCTGTTAATTGACGAAATTGTCGGCGTATAGACAAGATCGAAAGTAATCTGCCATAATTATGAAGGTTTTCTGCAGTTTCCCTTCACGAACTCCAGATGAATATCGGCATAGTTCCTATCAAAGTCGTCTGCAGCCGCACACCTACAAATTCCTAGCCTTCATACGAATTCCTGATCCTCCACTCACATCATAAAAATGTAAAGTAAAAAATTAATAATGGTTGAAAAATAATGATGTGGGTGGCCTCTGTTATAGACCGTCGTGTCTCAAAAACGGAGGTTAAACCCCATTATTATTATTGATATTATAGAAGCTATAAACTATATTAGAGATCTGGGCCGGCTATAATTTATACTGCATAAAACTGGTTTCTTTTTTGGCCACCAGACGTCGTTACCAAAGTGGTTAGTTATCAATACTTACAAAAAATTCAAAAAGTTCCAAAATTTGTTGCATTCCACGGGTCATAATAGATTTTTGTTAAGGAACAATTCAAACAACACATATTGTTAATTTTAATCTGGAATATTATTATGACAAGACTTAACAAAATACGCTTCCATTAATTATCTAGATTTGCATATTTCATCACATGATAATCTTATTTTCACCTGACAATATTGTTATTATCATTTAAACAAATAAATCACAATTAATCCCTGTTTATTTTGGGTTTAAAGGTTGTTGAAAGAAGGAAGGATATAATATTACAAGAACAATTTTCTTTAGGGAATATTTCTCATATTATCATTTGATAAAATAAGATGGTGTTGTATTTTAGATTGAATAAAATGGAAAAGTTAAAACTTACCGGAAATACATAAGACACACCACAGCGTGCAGCAACATATTTACAAAATGATACCCCATGGGCTCTAGTTGATGAAAAAGGTAATTCCATCGAAATGTAAGAACGCACAAGGGTCGATACGATTTGTGACTTTGTTCCTGTAAATAAAAAAACAGAATGAAAATATATATTAAAACATCAACTATTGTTTTCTCTGTTAGAGAAGGATTCAATCAACTATTCGAAATCAATTAGGTTTTTTTTCTTTATTTCATTTCGAAACGATTGTTAATTCAAACAACAAAAAAAAGATGGTTTATTTCATTTTTAACTTAAATTATTGAGTGATGATACATATAAACCATATTTTGACAAAATGGAAACCCGACTTCAAAAATAAAATATTCTATAACAAAAAATGCACTAAAAAGTAAAAAAATAATTGCATATTCTTGTGCCAATTTTGGTTCACCTAAGCAAAAATTTTTAAATATATATGTACAATTATTGTTATTTTTGGAGGCGGTGTCAGCATAGAGAAATTCACATAATTTTTGGACACCGCCTCCAAAAATAACAATAATTGTACACATATATTTAAAAATTTTTGCTTAGGTGAACTAAAACTGGCACAAGAATATGCAATTATTTTTTTACTTTTTAGTGCATTTTTTGTTATAGAATATTTTATTTTTGAAGTCGGGTTTCCATTTTGTCAAAATATGGTTTATTTCTCGCTTTTTAGTGACTTTGAAGTTCTATAACTAGTTTTATTTGTCTAAATATGGGTAGACCTACTAAACAACTTACTAATTTTTAGTGAACTTTTTTGAACACATTTTTTTTTTTTTTTTTTTTAAATTTTAAGAGCATTTTTTTATAACAGATTTTCAATTTTATTTACATGCATTTTGTTTTTTTTTTGAAAAATTTTTTTTTTTGGGGTCGGTTTTTTTTTTTGTAAAAAAATTTTTTGAAGTCGGTTTTTAAAAAAATTTTCTTATTTTCCCATTATGAATGAGTATACTCTTTCAAAAAAAAAAAAAAATTTCGCAGAAATCGGTTATCACATATAAAATGAGGATTTTCCTCGATTTTCCGGGGATCCCCTCATCAGAATGCGATTTGGTGCCAATGGGACCAATGGGAAACCAAACCCTTTAAAACAAAAAAAAAAAATTCAAAATCGGTTTATAAATGTCGGAGTTCTGAGGTGACACACATAAAAAAAAAAAAAAAAAAACATACAGACGAATTGAGAACCATCCCCTTTTTTTGAAGTCGGGTTAAAAATAGACTAAGCTCTTACAAATAAAATTCTGGTTTCTCTATATACACAATTGAATAAATGGGTTTAACCTATATCATTTAATTCAACATTGGGTTAGAATATATACACACATAATGGTATTTGTAGTGGACTCGTTACTAAATCTCAATTTACTTTTATATTTAGTTACATTTGCGGAATCACTACGTATGTCCCCTGTTATTTAGGTAACTATATGACGTTACCTCAATAACTATCTATAAACATATTCAGACATTTATTATCAGGAAAAATAAAGATTTGATTGAATTCTAAATTGTATTTAACTAATATTTCTTAGAATTAGGTTTTAAACAATTTGATTCTTATTTTTCCTTCAACTCCAACATATTTAATAATACATATTAATAATAGGGGTTTTACTTTCTTTTCTGTGACTCCATAGTCTATAACAGAGGCCACCCATAAATTTGTGTGTGTAGGACAAAGAATTAGTATGCAGACTAGGAATTGGTGGATTGTGCGGTTGCAACTGACTTTTAAAGAAAGTTTTTAACTGCAGAAAACACTAAACTGCAGAGGTAGTTTAGAGAATTACCCGCGTCATTAATTACAATTGACAAACTGTCACTGTTGGGATTCGAACAGGCATTTTTCTTGTTCCAAGTAGAGCGCCATTGACATCACAGCCACTTGGACTGGTACATAATGGTCTTTACTTTCTATCCAAAATGGTTTTGAAAGAAACTAAATGTGTAAGAATGTGTAAATTATTGAGTTTAATTTATTTATTGAGTTTACAACAAAATGCTTAATACAAAAACTGTTCATAGTTCTGTGAGGAATAATTTTTAAATTTAAATTTGTGTCCTTATATTAAGTCCTCGGTTTTATATTAAATCCTCGGTTTGTGTATTTCTATGAAAATATGGATACTCTTATGCTATAATTTTGTACCTCTAGCTCACTTGCTTTATACTTCTCTCTATCTTCGTTCTTGAAATATCTTGTTCACAGGCACACATTCATCTAGACACACATATATACAAACATACTTACATATAAAGCCCCGTAAATAGCAAAAAATGGAATTTTTGTTCTCTGGGCCCTTCAAAAAAATTCGGTAAAATCTTAATAACCACATCGGAAACAAAATGTCTTTTTTCTACGTAAATGAAGTCTTACTGAAATACCATAGTATTGCTCTCTCCTGTTAACTCTAATACTACCATAGCAACATTCATAAATATAAATTTTCAACACAAATTTTAACATTCTCAGCACTTTATTAGACTACATTAATTAGCATGTACTACGAATTCGAACTCGTGTCTAAGTATATTAAAAAAAATAAATAAATTCGTTACGCAGGAACTGCTTCAACTTAGCGAACTTCCTTAGAATACATAAATCACTCCCTAGCGGTCATCATTTTAGTGTGATCAAAATGAAATTTCATATATGATTTCAGTATTGCATGGTCAATTTTATTACTAATTGGCATAGGTCAAGGAGAAAGCGGGACATAGAGAAAGAAGAATAAAATATAAAGTATCTCTCTTAATATTAGAAAAATCGAAAAATGTAAAACTGCATAACTAATATAGTATATAAGTAATAGTAAAACTAATTACCTACAACTTTACTTCTTATAAATTTTTCGATTTTTCAAATATTAAGGGAGATATGCGAAATTTTATGTTTGCCCCTACCTCAAACTTGACCTATCAAATACCGAAAGCGCTTCAAATAACAAGTTTTATTCTAATCGGAATAAAACTGTGACCATTAGAGAGTCCACAGACACATACACATTGGTATGTATACATATATGAAAATTTTGACGATGGTCATTTTTAACATCCAGAAGGTAGGATCGATGGATATTTGAAGAAATTCTTACAAAATTCCATCATCGGTACAAAAACAATAGCTACATTTGCTTTGAAGGAAATTAGCTAAAAATCTGGTATGAAAAGCCACACAATCTCTGTATACAATTTTCTTTTGTATATACAATCTTACACTCAGTATATAGAGATTTTGTGGCTATAAAGGTTGCACGCGCGGTTCGAGAAAGATACGAAAAAGATAGATAGAGTGACAAAGAAAAAGATCATGCAAAGATAACAAAGATTATATTTTTCGCTGTTTATATCAAAATATTTTCAAAACTACACTTTCAGTTTTTTTTAAATTTTAGTTTTTAGCAGTTACAATTCAATTGCATGATAAATGTGCGATTAATCTATCGATGTTAAATTCCAATTTTTGAAAACTAACTCCGGGAAAAACTGGATGTCAGATCTGTCTCAAAAAATTAATTTATGTGTATTCATTATTGATTAATAACATATTGATTTAATAACATGATAACATATTAACAAAAAAAATTCTGCTCATTATATTATTAATTTACCTTACTGCGCGTATAACCTTCACATCAAATTTATTTAATGAGCATTTAAACAATATTAAACTCGTCTAGTGCTTCAATTTTTATGAACCGAAGTGTACATAAAGACCAAAATTCCAAAATGATATCCAGAATGTGAAGCTCTTGTAAAAACATATTACGATGTGGTTATAGAGGTGAAAATGAATGAAAGTTATTAAGATGTTCAAAATTATTTACGTCAAAAATAATTTCGTAAATGCTTGGATGAACAACGGATTATTTAAAAGAGGCTTTAATTTTAATGTGTCTTACATTTAAATAAGAATTGAATAATGTTTCAAATATAATAATCACGTTATTTAAGGTACTTTAGTTGTAAGATAGATAGATAAATCTTGAGATATGTAAAGTACTGCACTTCGACCTTATGCACCATTGTGCTCCCCCATCTAAGTCTGACAAGGTGCACTTCTCTCATATATTGGCAATAGCTAGAAGCATGCTTATCAGGTTTTCTCGAAGGGGCTTATATTCGAGGTGAGAAGCACCGACTACTTTCTTCTGTAACCAAGAGATTCGCAGCTAAAGATGGTGAGGCTGGATTCTTTGTTCCTCGCCGCACAAAATGGATCCGCCTTGGAGTCCTATCGTGTGCAGCCCAATTGTAAAGTCACTTTGCTTAAGAATTTGATGAAATTGAAATATAATATGAAATTCAAGCTGCCTTTTATTTAACTCAATGGGTAGTGTTGACGTTTACATATTGTAAAAATCACTAATCATATTTGTGGCGGGGCAAGACCAAAATTTGATGTGGGCACGGTACACTTTGCGAGGCCCTCTGGTGGCGTAAGAAGCAATGTTATAAATTAAAAAACAGTTGAAACATAGCTTTTTAATTTATTATAGTATAGACAATGCAAGCTAAACTATATTTTTAGACTAACATTAAAGAAACTGAAATTTCCTGCTTTTAGCCTTAATGATTGTGTCGTAATTCAGCTTAGATGCTATATCTGCTTTAATAGATTAAACTGCCAAAGCTGAAAGTCTTTCCTGACCAATCGTACTTCTCAGATAATTTTATTAGTTTTTATTTTGAGATGCTCCTTTCAGCGGAGGCTGTACTTATCGATATTGTTAACAAAATTCGATAGACAATGTAACTATTTGTATTGTAGCAGTTCTTTCACATCTTTAATTAAGTCTGGTACATTTAGGATCATAGTTTGTAATTCTTCATACAGTTCGTAAGGTTGGAAGTCACTATATTCACCCATTCGCAGGACAACGCAACGCCAACAAATGTTGCTAGGCTAAATAAAACAAATTTGGTATGTATATTTTATGACGAATACATTTTCACCTTGAGTCCGAGTTATGCATAAACCATTGAGACGCGAGGTCCTCCGGACCACGATGATAAAGAACTCAATATATAGAAAATATATAAGCTTTCTATGTTAATCGTTATATTTCATGTCATTTAAAATTTTACAAATTAATGGGTTACATTTATTTATTTTTTAACTCATGTTAAATAATAATATAAGACACGAATGTTGTAAAACTCTTCTCGCCCTTCCTCTCTCGTCCATTATACTAATCTAAATAGGTACTAAATAATTTATTTAGGTTTATCAAACATTACCAAATTGAAAAGTTATAAATTTGTTGTGTATCTACACTTCCATGCTATAAAATTGAACCAACCTGAATGAAAAAAGTTCGCTATGGTTTTTTTTGCTAGTGTCTGTAGTTATAATAACGAACAGTAATAAACATGTATTAATTTTTATCTAAGCTTTAATCATGGCTTAAGGTAGTCATTAGAGCAAAAGAAGGTAATATCCACTGTCAAATGTTTAATTCCTTCCAAAAATATCGAAATAAAATGTTTTTTTTTTAAATTTTAATTTTAAAATTTATGAAAAATTTCCTTTTTTTTAAATTAATTTTTTTTCCATAAATTAAAAAGTTTTCTTGTACAATTTTAACCCCATATCAATCAAAACAACTCCAAATTTAAAAAAATGTAATGAAATGAATTTTTCAAAACGCGCCGCTTTTGTTTGGTGTGCAGTATACATATATATAAAAATATATATATATATATATATATATATATAATATTTGTATATATATGTATATAATATATATATATATATATATATATATATATATATATATATATAATATTTGTATATATATGTATATAATATATATATATATATATATATATATATATATATATATATATATATATATATACATATTCCTTTTTAATTGATACACAGTAATGTCTCCTTAAGAAGAGGAGAGAGTAAAAAGTATTTAAGACAAAAGATGTATGTAAGGCTTTGTAGGGGTAAAATATTGGTTATTGGTGACACTGAACTTTGAAATTAATTTTAAGGTAAAAGAAAGGTGAACTTTGAATTTTTAAATAGAAATATTACCAATTAGTATTCTACAAGAAAAAATACGTTTTTTTTAAGGAAATATTTATCTTGAAAAGGCTTTTTCTCGCTTGAGGATGCTTTACTTATTCTGTTCCATTTTAATATTCCAGGGTAATATCTCGAGAACGAAGTGCTAAAGCTAGAATTAATGTGGAACCGAAAAGATATTAAAAGTTTCGTAAAAAGCTTAAGTATTTTTTCCAGAGAATACGAATCGGTAATAATAATATAGTTTTTTATTTAAAAATCGAAGTTGCCCTTGATTATACCTTGAAAATTAATTTCAAGGTCAAGTTCAGTGTCACCAACCGTCCAAGTAACCGATCGGTCTAAGTCGTTATGCCTGAGGCGTTATGTTGGAACTGGAAGGTTATGGGTTCGAATCCAAACATCGGAAGTTTGCCAATTATTAAGAAAAAACAAGGGAGAGTTAATTGACTAAACTGTCGTGGTATGGACATGAACGAAGTAGCCGGCTATGCTTGAGTTCCTATAAAAGTCAGCTGCAGCCGCACAACCTGCCAATTCCTATTCTACACACAAAATTCCTTCCACTCCACTCATATCCTCACATCTTTAGGCATCACAATGGACCTTATGGTCGAAGTGTAGCCCGTCTAGGGCAGTCGGTACAATCTATCTATCTATTAGTGTCACAAACAGTTTATCCGTACAACAATTTTGTCTGAAATACTTTTCCCTAGTACCTCTTCCTGAGGCGATCACTGTGTATGAATTTATATACATTAAATCCATTTTGCACAAAAACATATATAGCTATACAACTGTTAGTTATTTTTGGGAAAAAATGCAATTAGTGTACCAAATAAACATATTCAACTATCTACATGCACTATCAAAATCTTGGACTACTCTGAAAGTCAAGTTCAGATAGGTTCAATTTTTTTGCATGGGAGTGTATGTCAGATGTGTAGATATATTTTGTGTTAGTAGGTAGATTCACTGATGGTTCGTTCCATTCATAAATATTCATCGATGAGTTAAAATCAATATTTGAATAATTCAGACATATATTATGTGAACTTGGTAAATAATTTTCCAGTGAAAAATTAATTTTCATAAAAAATTTAAATTGGTAAAGTTTAATAATGTACATCATTATTTTTAAAAGCTCCACATATATGTCATATATATATATATATATATATATTTATATACATATAAATGTATATATACCTATATATATATATATATATATATATATATATATATATATATATACATATAAATGTATATATACCTATATATTTATATATATATATATATATATATATATATATATATATATATATATATCAGGTAAAAAAATGTCCAAGGACATTTCATCTTAGAATTTCATCCCCTACCCACCCATTTAAAAAACTCCATGACTTTTGACTCACCTGTATATATATATATATATATATATATACATATAATATACAGGTGAGTCAAAAGTCATGGTTTTTTTTAAATGGGTGGGTAGGGGATGAAATTCTAAGATGAAATGTCTAAAATGAAATATATATATATACATATATATATACAGGTGAGTCAAAAGTCATGGAGTTTTTTAAATGGGTGGGTAGGGGATGAAATTCTAAGATGAAATGTCCTTGGACATTTTTTCACCTGACCCACCATTAATTAGATATAAATAAAATAAAGTAACCAATTAAGGAATATTTAACGGAATAAGAAACGGAAGCGCGTTAACGGAATAAGAAACGGTGGGGAATGAACGCAGCGGCAGCAGAGATACGTGAGGGGAGCGAGCTCTCCCCACCATTACCGTAGAGCGAGTCTTATCTTATGCGTTTCAAATCCGATACAGTTTTTATAGTAGAGTTTTAAATAATTTTGGAAAAAAAATTTACCTTTTTTTTTCTTCGAAAAAAAATCGAATTAATTATTCAGATTTTATTACATTTCTTACGATGAAATTTTACGGCGGCATTTGACGATGTTTTTTAAAGTTTAGAGCTGATTAGATTTTGGAATCAATCGATATAGTAGTGTTAAAGTTCTTAGATAAGATAGTCAGGATAGTTTTTTAGGACCTCAAAAATTCAACATCTTATAAAAACTCAGTTTTCGATTTTCGGAGTGAAATCAATAACCAATATTTGAAAATTTTATTTACATAACGAAAAGTAGAAAATTAGTCGAAATTGATTTGATCATTGCAAAAAACATTAATAAATTCTAAAGTATAATTTTTCTCAATATTTTAGTGTGCTAAATTTTGGGTGATTCTTACTTAATTTTCTAACGAAAAATGCATTTTTCATGAATCATTTAATTTTCATTGAATTGAGAGCTCGCTCCCCTCACGTATCTCCGCTGCCGCTGCGTTCATTTCCCACCATTTCTTATTCCGTAAACGCGTTTCTATAATTGGTTACTTTATTTAATTAATATCTAATTAATGGTGGGTCAGGTGCGAAAATGTCCAAAGACTTTTCATCTTAGAATTTCAACCCCTATCCACCCTTTCAATAAACTCCATGACTTTTGGCTCACACTATATATATATATATATATATATATATATATAAATGAGTTATATAAATTTAGTCCTTGTTTTGATTGAAAAATTGTTTATAGGAAAACAACTTTTGTACATAAAGATTATTAAAATAATCAAAGAGAACTCTAGGTTTTTTTGAAATTATATTTCAAATTTTGCCCCTATTCCTAGAACATTTGATTGTATTTTATAAATACGTATTTCGACTACAATGTAGTCATCATCAGTATGATAAAGATTATTAAAATAATCAAAGAGAACTCTAGGTTTTTTTGAAATTATATTTCATGTTCTAGGAATAGGGGCAAAATTTGAAATATAATATCATCAGTATGAATTAGCTAATCGTAACTATCTCTGGGATATGGATTCAGAGATATGTTGCTTATTTGGCACATGACACAGGCAATAAATTAGCAACAAACAACATATCTCTGAATCCATATCCCAGAGATAGTTACGATTAGCTAATTCATACTGATGATGACTACATTGTAGTCGAAATACGTATTTATAAAATACAAACAAATGTTCTAGGAATAGGGGCAAAATTTGAAATATAACTTTTGTACAGATGTATAAAAATGAAATAGTCAACATAATTGCGCAAATTCCTCTGTTCGTAGGTACATCAAAAACGAAAATATGTAACGAGCGGTCATAATTTTAGTCCGATCCAAATGAAATTTCGTTTGGATCGGCTATGTTTGTTAAGTCGGTCAAAGATAAAGAAAATAACACAAAAATACTCTCATAATAATAGAAAAATCGAATTTATAAAACATGTTTTTCGATTTTTTCCAATATTGAGTCGGGTATATCAAATTTGGTGTTTCCTTCGCCCTCTTTATCCCCTATTCCCGATTCCACCCATTAACGATCTCTCAGACTTAGAAAGCACGTCACATATAAAATTTCATGCCTAGAATTGTGGCTGTAAGAGTCCGTACGGACACATATATGTATACACACACATACACACATATACAGACACAATTTTTCCGAAATATCTTCATCAGTACAAAACCAATGCGGATATTTTAAGACTCACATTCCCGGATGCGGGTTTATATGCTTATAAGTTTTTTCTAAAGAAATACTTAATTTAGGTACATGAAAAAGATGGTAATAATTTTTAATAATCAATATATTATAATCAAATTATTAGTATGAAAATTTTAAATTTGTGCATTATCTATAGGTACATAGTATATAAGGAAGTCGCCTTTCGCCGTCTACCTGTCTGATTATCCGCTAACTCTTTCTAAACCGGATTTTGAAACGGTTTTCACCATCATGTAGATAACTTTTTCAAGAAGGTTTATACGTGAAGGTTTATATCCGTGCGAAGTCGCCAGTATTGAATAAAGAGACATGCCTCCATCAGGCCATTTCATTTGTGGCGAGTAGGAAGAAACATCCAGCCACATTATCTTTGACTACGAACCTCTAGGTTAAAGCAGATATGCATCGCACCCCGAATACATGAACTTTCAGGAAGATCTGATAAGCAAGCTCCTTGCTATTGCCAACATATGGGACAAGCGAATCTCGTCGGACTGAAGTAGAAAGGAGAGCAAAATGGACCATAAGGTCGAAGTGCAATAGTTTTTAGAACCCAAGATAAATCAATCATTCAATCAAAATGGATACGCATGCTTAAATTAATGCGGAAGTTCCTGAATTCTACACTCATATAGAAGTCATTGAAAACGTCATACGAGAAATAGTTCACATAATCAATGCATACAATTATGTAAAATTGATATTATCTGTTCAATTTTATTTTTCAACATTGGTCTAGATTTGAAATGGTAATTACAAATCTAGACCAATCAGTAGGCATTTTTTTGAAAAAAAAATTCGAAACCGCAGCTTACATTGTCGGTAGTCGATCGAAAGATGATAGCATTATCAATTGATAAACTAGATATTTTTCTCTAAATTTTCTAATTATTCTTTATGAAAAATATATAATCGTTATGAATAATATATTCAATTGTTAAAAACGTTGTAACTTTGCGCGCAAGGGCGGTAAGAGGTCGAGGTAGATTGTAAAGGTTGCCCTGAACGGGCTACACTTCGACCATAAGGTCCACTTCGACCATAAGGCCTTAGGATGTGAGGATGTGAGTGGAGTGGAAGGAATTTGTGAGTTGACTAGGAATTGGTGGGATATGCAGCTGCAGCCGACTATGATAGGAACTATGCCGATATTCATCTGGAGTTCGTGAACTAGCCGGTTACTTCGTTCTTGTCCATACGCCGACAGTTTAGTCAATTAACCGCCCTCTTTTTTTTCTTTTTTTTTATAATTGTCAAACAGCCGATGTCGGGATTCGAACCCATAACCTCCTAGTTTCCAAGTACTGCATACTGCGCAGACATGACGCCTTAGACCGCTCGGCTACTTGGCTGGTTACAAGGGCAGTAAAATGAAGACAGTATGCAAAAACATAAAATATATTGTTTATTTCAAGGTTAGATAAATAACAACACAACATTAATTAGCAAAAGTATTTATGTGAATTAAACAAATTATTTTATTCAAAGATTATAAATTAGTCCATTGGACGACATTTTTTTCCTACTAGTTTTTGCCCTTCAATGCAGTTTGGTCGAAACATAAAGATACTCCTTGTGTATTCTATGTCTCTATGTGTCTTTATGAATATGATTTGGTCCTTCCATTTATGTTGATCTGAAGAGGTTGAACGAATAGTCCTTGGTGATGGATAGTCAACCTCGCCAGCATTAATTGTTACGGTTGGTTTGTAATCATGATTCAAATTATTATTCCTGTAACTATTTATAACGCTATTTGTGTTAGAAAAAACTTCATTTCGATAATTTCCAGTCCCATTTGAACCATGCAATACCCATTGATTTGAGTTTCCATGAATTGCACTTCCAGAGTTAATTTGAAGAGGATTTTTTATTGGAAACACTAAGCTTGGTACGCCTTTTATAGTTTTCGATGTTAAATGTAATGAATTAACAATTAAAAATATATTGAAAACACAAATTATTAATAATTTATTCATGATTATTTCAGTCGATTTCTTGCACTAAGAAGGCAGTTTGAGAATATGATAGTTTTATCAATAGTGTTGTATATTTATAGCTTATCTCTAAAATAAGGTCGCGAAATATTATTAGATTATTAGAAAAATGCTGAATTATTGATTTGGAAATTTTTTTCCTATGCACTATTTCAATCGTTCAATCGATAGTAAAGACAAAAACTGTGAAAATCGTAGTAGAAATTAATTTTCACGTCATTTTATGTTTTAATATGTCAAAAAAAGTACTTTTTTAAAATAATTTATTTAAAAAATATTAAATAAGGTCAACACTACTATTAAGAAACAAAAGTTTAAGAAATTCATATAGTAGTGAAAAAAAGCAATAGAAAAATTGTATATTAAATTGTATCTTAAACCAATGATTCTATAGGTGGCGCATAAGTAACTAAATAAATATTTTGTTTATTTTTTTTTCCAGAATTAACCTTGAAAAACTTGGGAAATTTATGACGGAAAGACTCAGCACAGAACAAAAAACCGAAGTGGTTCAATTTTATTTTGAAAGTCAGCATTCGATTATTCAGATACAAAGAAATATATGAACCTAGCGCTCCAACAATTTACCGATTGGTTCAGCGTTTTCGGCAACTTGGGGCTGTCTGTAATCGTCCGCGTGCTGGAAGACCTCGTGCAGTTCGAAATGATGTGAACATTGCTCGGTTGCAAGCAAGCGTAGAGGAAAACCCCGAAACTTCCACCAGGCGCCGTTCTCCTTCGTTAAAATTATATGTTTGAAAGATTGGCATTAAATCCATTACTTACTATCAGAGTTGATAACAGAGTTAACACAACAAAAATTTGCAAAAAAATTTATTTATAACATAGAAATTATTCGATTAACAGATTTACGCAATTGCACGGCATTTTTTTCCTACTGCTACTGTTCCTTCTACGCAATTATATGGGATAATAAACATACTTTTACCACTTGCTGCAACTTTCTTTTTTGGTAAACCTACTTGTTTAAGTTCTGTAACAAATAAACATCAATCAATTGATATTCTGGAAATATTATATTTTGATAATTTTTTTAAATTGAATTCTAAGTATACCAATAGCCTTAAAATTTCATAAAATTTGTTTGTATTTTTTAAAATTGTCTTTTAATAAGCTTGCATCATTCTATTCATTTTTATCATGGTTTTTCTCGGTTATACTATACTAACGGAAGTGACTAGCGTTTAGTGCGTAATTTATTTGCTATTCTGTGTACTTTCTCCATGTCTGTAGATCTGTTTTAGTATTGTTTATACCATTTACCATTATTTAAACAACAATCCGTAATACCGGCATATATATTTTCAAATTTTAGAATTATTAGCTTACATATATAAAACGAATTTTCTCAGAGAAAACTTCATTGAAATATATAGTAGCGAATTAAAATCTAGCTATCAAGATGACAATTCGACAATTAAAATTATCATAAGCGCTAATATTTCTGTAAATAATTAGAGAAAAAATGGAATAAGTTTTTCAATCCTTCATATATATTTATTTGTGTATATTTAAGCGTCAACAATACGAAGCTTGACCAAATTCCATTTCGGTTCCGTAAGACAAACTGTAGAAGACTAGTGAATAATTTATAGACCAATGTCTTTGGATTTTTAAATAAATACTGATATGAAAAAATTAACTCGTCAACCAGGAATCGAACCTCGGGCCTCTGGATACAATTGGCTGTTACGTCAGAGTCGGCTTTGATGTACCGATAAGTACGCTGTACTAGATATCCAGACGCCTAAGGTTCGATTCCTGGTTGACGAGTTAATTTATTCATAGCAGTATTTGTCGCCCTGATTTTTTGTTCCAATTTGGTCATTTGGCTCAATACTTTTCGTATATTGAAGTTTAATCTAAGTACCAAATTTCATACTTGCCGGGCTAAAGTTGTAGTTAGAACACAAAAGTAATGTTCTTTTTAAATTATTTTATTGATTTGTGTCTCATTCGTTCTAACAACTTGTATTCTACACATTTTCCTAAACACGGAATACAATTTAGCTATAAAATTAAAAAAATAGAACGCTTTTTTGTCATATATAGGGTATGCGCCATAAGTAACGTTATGCGCATAAGCAATCGAATGCTGACTTTCAAAATAAATATATCTCAAAAATTTATTCACTAATTAAATCATAACGTTACTTATGCGCCACCCTATAGTACATGCATTTAAAACTTTTTAGTGAAATTGTTTCGTTGGTGAATTTTATTGAGCATTTGCTAAAATGAACTACAATAATTTTTAGTATTTACCTTCACCAAAATCAAATATTTTGTCCTGAATATTACCAACATTGAATTCTTGGTGTTGCTGATTTGATTGCGCTGAACGAATGGTCGTTGTTGATTTTAAGACAAACTCTTCATCATCAATTTTTTCTGTCGTTTTGTCATCACGATTCAAATTATTATTCCTGTAAGTATTTATAACTCTATTTGTGTTAGATACACCTCCATCTCCGTAATTACCGTTTCCAGTCGATCCATATTGTCCCATGGAATTTCCATGATTTGCACTACCAAAGTTGGTATGAAGAGGATTTTTTAATGGCGACACTATGTTCGATACGTCTTTTATAGATTTCGATATTAATTGAAATGAATTAACAATTAAAAATAAATTTAAAACACAAATTACTAATAATTTAATCATAATTATTTTGGTTGATTTCGTGGCAATAAAACGATATTTTGAGAATATGATAGTTTTATCAATATTATAGATTTCAATATTAAATGAAATGAATTAACAATTCAAAATACACTGAAAACAAAATTATTAATAATTAATTCATGATTATTTAGGCGGATATCTTTGCAATAAAATGGTATTTTGAGAATTGGAAAGTTTTATCAATAGTGTTTATTTATAGTTTATCTCAAAAGGTCGATCATGAGTTATTGATTTGGAAATTTATTCCTATGCTCTATTTCAATCCGTCATAGTCAAGACAACAACAAGACAACAAGAAAGATAGAAAAAATCGTAGAAATTAATAAAGTTCACGTCATTTTGTTTTAAAAAAAGTTTAAAACAAAAACTGAACAGGAAACGAAGAGTTGTTTAGGGATGGTAGTTTTTTCAAAGAATATCTAAAAAAAATTTTCACGTTTATAGCATCTTCAACCTTCCGAAACAGTTTCATTAATAAAATTAAAAATATTATATTTTGCATAAAAGTGGTATCATGCTTTTGATGAAAGGTCAATGAAGAGGCATATAGTTAAGCAGTTTTTTTAGAGCGGATCTGTGCCGAATCCATTAGTTTCCAGAACATTATCGTTTCAAACAAATGTCGTATGAATCCGGATAATACACAATTCAACAGTTGTAGACACCGAGAAAATAACCTATATATCACATCTTGTGTTAGACAACAAGCTCTCAAAAATTCATTATAATTATGACAAATTAAATTTATTTTCAGGTTAGATAATATAATTACCAAAATAGAGAAAAACACAATAATTAGCAAAAAAAATTTATTTATAAAAAAGAAATTATTATATTAACAGACTTAAATTTACGCCATTGCACGACATTTTTTCCCTACAACTATTTTCCCTTCAGCGCAATTAGCTGGGACTTTAAATATACTTCTGCCAGTCCCTTCAGTTGTCGTTTCTGGTAAATCTTCTTGTTTAAGGTCTGTAATATATAAACATCAATTAATTGATTTTCTGAAAGGTATTAAATTTTGGGATATTTTTTATTGAATTTAAGTTAGTACACCGATAGCCATAAAATATGATTAATTTTTTTGCATATTTTTAGATTTTTTTTTGTTTATAAATTTGAATCAATCTATCAATTGATAATATGGTGTCTTTTGATTATATAGATTATATTATACTAAGTGGAAGTGACTAACGTTTAGTGACTAAATTATTTGCTATTCTGTGTACTTTCTCCACGTCGGTAGATACTTTTAATATTGTTTATCCCTTTTCTGCATATTTTAATAATTTTACCAACTATCCGCCTATATTAGAATTGTTTTCGGAAACGTGTTATTGATACTTTAGATTCGAGTTCTATAAATGTAAAAATTCTAATTTTTGAGAAAACTTTTTTTTCTGAGAAACTTACGAAGATAAAATTGCTACAATTAAAATGATTAAAATTTCTAATATTTCTGAACAAACTTCAGCATAAAGGTGTTTGTGTATAATAAATTTTTGTAAAAGTTATTTTCTACAACTTATTAGAGATTTTTCAATTTTACTAACAATAACAGCGAAAGTACACATTTTGCCGCCTTTTTCCGTCCTAACTACTCATTGATTTGGCTCAAGACTTTTCGTGTATAAAAGTTTTCATATACCAAATTTCATACTTGCCGGAGTAAAGTTGTGGCTAGTTTACACATCGCTACACAAGTAAAATTTATATTTTGTAAAATTTTATATTTTATTTGTGTTTTATAGCCCATTGATATTTGAAAATTTTTATGCGAATGTGTTTCATTGGTAAGCTTTGCGTCAAAAGTTGATGTTACATTTTAAAATTTTATAATTGATTTATGCCTTATTCATTTGGTTTTAAAAAAAAATTTTCGATTAAAAGTTGTTACTATATTTATAACTAGCGCGACTCCCGCGACTTTGTCCGCATTTATATAAAAGTAAAGTGAAATATGTATTGAAAACAATAATAATAATCACGCCTATTCTTCTAATAACAGCTAGTCTTGTTAAAATAAATTAAATTAAATAAAAACAAAAATATAAATTAAATTTTTTTTAAAAGTTTTCTTCCATTTGGATTTGAACCAGGGACCAATGGATATCTATATCTATTGAATATAATTTTTCTTCCGACTTACTTTACAAATATCAATATTTAAGGCTAATCAAGAATTGTAGCGTTATAGATGAATGTGATGATCATACACAAACAGAATTTTTCAAATCGAACTAGCAGTTCCATAGCGCGTTCGAACAAACAAACAAACAAAAAAAAAACTTTTCAGCTTTATTATATTAGTATAGATAGTATAGATGAACTACTTTTATCCGAAGTATTTCTCGAAAACCGAAAATCAATACGGCACAAATAAATTATAAAATTTTAAGGACTGACATCAACTTGTGTGGGTCATAGTACTAAATAGGTAAGTGTTATTGAATATGTACTAAATGAAGTACAGTAATTATAGTATTTACCTTCACCAAAATCAAATATTTTGTCCTGAATATTATCAACATTGAATTCTTGATGTTGCTGATTTGATTGCGCTGAACGAATGGTCGTTGTTGATTTTAAGACAAACTCTTCATCATCAATTTTCTCTGTCGTTTTGTCATCACGATTCAAATTATTATTCCTGTGACTATTTATAACTCTATTTGTGTTAGATACACCTCCATCTCCATAATTACCGTTTCCAGTCGATCCATATTGTCCCATGGAATTTCCATTATTTGCACTACCAAAGTTGGTATGAAGAGGATTTTTTAATGGTGACACTATGTTCGATACGTCTTTTATAGATTTCGATATTAAATGAAATGAATTAACAATTAAAAATAAATTAAAAACACAAACTACTAATAATTTATTCATAATTATTTTGGTTGATTTCGTGGAAATAAAACTATATTTTGAGAATATGATAGTTTTATCAATAGTGCTGTATATTTATAGCTTATCTTAAAAATAGGACGCGAGATTATTATTGGTCTTATTTAAGAAATGATAATTTAATTTTAGGATTTTGTATCATAAAAAGTTAAACACATACATATATCTCACCAAACATAATTTCAGACTTAAGGTAATATAGTTATTTACAAGCTTTTCCCAGTAGCATGACTTTTATAGATAAGATGGATTATATAATATTGAACTCGCACATGTCTTCCCTTCAAAGTCACACATCTTTTATTTAAAACATTGTTTATTAACATAAAACATCCTATGTCATTTCAGATTTTGAAAAATAATAAGCTGCCCATAACTTAATAAAAAAAATTCTTAAGCACACCAGCTTATTCTAAAAATTCTAAAAACTTAGCACTATACCTTTGTTTTCTTCATATTAAAAGTGAAGCCCACATCAAAATAGTGAAGTGTTTTGGAAGGATGGTATATCAAACACATCATTCCGCATGATTTTATATATTTTGAAAAGACTCGTCAGTCTATAGACTAAACTAGCAGATTAATTGAAAATAATTCCCCCATTGTAGTGCACTATTGTTTGCGTCGTACGACCTCAGACTTTACACATACGGAATGATTTTACCTCTATATATAATCTGCAACAACGTAGTAGCGAGTATAGAAATTATGTGTTCGAGGTCCGAAATTTACTGCATTTTGATGTTTTCAGATATCATTGCACCAAAAATATTGTGTGTGGGTGTACGAACGATATGTCCAAATCGAAGAGCGTTAAAACATTCATTAAATTCACACCAAAAGTAGGACTCGAGTGCATTTCAGTGTTTTAAATACTATCGAAAATGGTTTACAAATAGAGATCATCCGATTTGTCTTTTCATACCCGGTATATAATATACACCAGAGTATATTAAGTTTAGTTCCGACTTTGTAACGGTAGAAAATGAATATCGCAGAAAAAAAATTTTGGATTAAGTGTTCATAAAATGACATAATTAGTCCTTTTCCGCAAAGTTGCCCGTACACACGATAAGCCGAAAACGAAAAAAGATAGGTAGCTGAAATTTCGTATATGTATTCTAGAGCTAAAAATTAAGGTGAAGTTCAGGTTCAAATGGGCAAAATCGGACAATGTTTGGGCAAAATGGGCAAAACTGCCTACCTTTGAAACCTTACGAGATAGAACTAAATTTAAAACTAAAAATGTTCCTTTTTTACATAACAATAAAAAACTTTTGTTTAAGATTTAAGCAATTAAGTCAGATAGTTACTATTTTCACTTTTTTAGCAAATTTCCTCCAAAGGAAATGAGCTATTGTTTTTGAACCAATGTTGGAATTTCGTAAAAATTTCTTCAAATATACATCGATCCTACCTATTAGATGTTAAATTAAAAATCACTATCGTTAAAATTTGTATATATGTATATATATATATATAAATATATATATATATATATATATATATATATATATATATATATATATATATATATACATATATATATGTATATATATGTATAACTATATATATATATATATATATGTATATATATATACATAAATATATTCACATATATATATATATATCCGACATCCAGGAGGTGCCACTTGTGACAAACGAAGAACTGCAGAAGGCTATCCAGAAGATCGGAGACACAAAAGCTCCCGGCCCAGATGCTATTCCCAACATAGCTCTTAAAGCCGCTATCAGAAAAAGACCAGACATCTTTCTCTCTGTCTACAATGCTTGCATCGTAGAAGGTAACTTTCCTGCCTGCTGGAAGCGACAGCATCTGGTCCTATTGCCAAAGGGCGACAAACCACCGGATGAGCCCTCATCCTATCGCCCAATTTGCCTCCTTGATACGGCCGGCAAAGAATTGGAAAGGATCATAGCCAATCGCGTAGCGGTCAACAGTGAGAGTGACCAGGGGCTCTCAGAAAACCAATACGGTTTCCGCAAAGCTAGATCCACAGTCGATGCCGTGGAAAAAGTCGTTGGTATCGCCAGGGAGGCGATCTCCGGAAGGAGTTGGACAACAGGTGCAAAGAAATACTGCGCAATCGTGACTCTCGACGTCAAAAATGCGTTCAACTCTGCAAGGTGGAGTTGCATCCTGAACGCTCTTCGATTGATGCAGGTTCCACAATACCTGCTGAAGATCATCAGCAGCTATTTCTCGAACCGTGTCCTTTTATATGACACGGAATCGGGTACACGGTCGTACAACGTTACCGGCGGTGTTCCGCAGGGTTCGGTTATTGGGCCCCTCCTGTGGAATATCATGTACGATGCCGTGCTGAAGCTGACGATGCCTGAAGACTGTACATCAGTAGGCTTTGCCGACGACGTGGCAGTGGTAATTGTCGGCAAGTATCTGGAAGAGGTCACATTCAAGGCAAACAGAGCAGTGTCCTGCATACGCCAGTGGCTGACATCCGTTGGGCTGCAACTGGCCGACCACAAGACAGAAGTCGTCTTGGTAACCGGCCGAAGAATAAGGGAGTCCATCACCCTTTCCATCGGAGATTGCGAGATTGAATCTCAAAAGTCACTGAGATACCTGGGCGTCCAGATCGACACGAAGCTTTGGTTCGACGAACATCTTCGAATAGTTCGCCAGAAAGCATCCAAGGTGGTAAACGCACTGACCTGGTTGATGCCAAACACAGGAGGACCACGACAGAGCCGTAGACAGCTCCTCTCAACGGTCACCAGCTCGATCCTTTTGTACGCCGCACCAAACTGGTCGTCGGCCATGGATACCGCTTCTTACGCTCGCCCAATGATTAGAGTCTACAGGAGAAGTGCACTGCGCGTCGCATGCGCTTACCGCACGGTATCGTATGATGCTGTGTGTGTAGTGGCTAGTCTTCCGCCAATCGAAATCTTGGCAGACGAGCGACGGAGAATCTACCAACGAAGGCAGAGTGACACTGACAACATCAGGACACTCGCATCAGAAGAAAGAGACCGCACACTTGAGATGTGGCAAAGACACTGGGAATCATCGACAAATGGAAGATGGACGAATCGTCTGATTCCAGACATCGCGAAATGGTTCAACAGGAAGCATGGAGAAGTGGACTTCTATGTCACGCAGTTGCTGACGGGACATGGCAACTTCCGAGCCTACCTCAACAGGTTCGGTTTGGACTTCGAACCACCATGTCCAAGTTGCCCACATGAAGAGGAAACGGTGGAGCACATTTTCTTCTCGTGCCCCCGTTTCGCTGCAGAGAGAGCGGTACTAGATGCAAGACTCCATTGCCATGGTACACCAGAAAACCTCGTTGACCTGATGGTCCGCTGTGAGGAAAATTGGAAGGCAGTGGCCGACGCAGCGGCCAAGATGATGAAGATTCTCCAGAGAGATCGACCAAGGAGACGTCCACAGCGACAATAATTGAATAGGCAGTAGTAAGCCAGTCCTCCCCGGGCGAAGTAGTGCCTGACGGCGGTTCCGCGCGGGGTACAATGGAGTATCCTCAAGAGTTTAGGGTTTTAGCGGGTATGTTCCAGACTTCTTCTGGTCCGAGCCCCGCACCGTGCCGAAAGTCCCCTGAAAAGGAGACTTCTCGGTCAGTGCAATTTCATGCATTTCCCCCTCTTGATATCAAAAAAAAAAAAAAAAAAAAAAATATATATATATATATATATATATATATATATATACATATTGGTCTAAGATCCGGCATTCGTGAAAACCTTCCCTCATCTTTTATACCAATATTTAATTTTATACCAACAAAGTGTGCGAAGTTTAACTTATGGTCGAAATTTAAAGAAACATTTACTTTAATCCAAAAAATGGGTTTTTATATATACCAAAATATAGATATAAAAATTGGTTACGCAGGAGCTGCGCCAACTTAGCGAATTTCCTTGGAATACATAAATCACTGTCTAGCGGTCATAATTTAAGTATGATCAAAATGAAATATAATATCTGATATGACTTTAGTATTTGCAAAAATTAAATTTATTAATACCCATAATAGAACGATGTATAACGATTATAAATACTATAGATACTATGGAAACGACAATCAAAATTTTTTACAATAAAATATATTTCGTGTATTCGTGTCAAACAAACACAAAATATTAAATATCTCTATTAATATTAGAATAATCAAAAAATGTATAAGGTGTAAAGTTATAGAAAATCAAGTTTGCTACAATTCATTACGTTATCATTTTTCTCAAACTCTAATGTGAACAGAGAAATTTAGAATTTTAACTTTCAATCTTTTATTTTAAATATTTCTGTAAATATTAGTGTAACAGAAAAATGATAAGAAACAAAATTACAGTAAAACTTAGTACCTACAACTTAACTCCTGATAAGTTTTTCGATTTTTCAAATACAGATAGTCAAATTTTGTGTTTTCCCCTCCAAACTTGAACTTTAGAACACCAAAAGCTACTCAAATACCAAATTTCATTCGAATCGGAATAAAACTGTGACCGCTAGATAGTCCACAGACATTTAAAAAAAATACATATGGTCTAAGATCCGGCAGTAGAAAACCTTCCCTCAACTGTTAATTGATTGAAATATTATTGAAAACTCTTATTGCAATATAAACAATTTGGCAATGTAATGTCTGCCAGGGTAGTTCTGCTGCAATTAACATTAATTAATTAATTAAAAATTGATTTTTTTATAATTAAATCCCTCAAATGTTAATTGAAAAATATTTAGCTAATTTAAAAGTTTGGAATAATCAGAATACATCCATAACTGGCAGCCATCTTAAAATCCATTAAAATCAATTGCAGCCAATATACGAAAAATTTAAAAAAATAGAAATTAAAAAAAAAATACTTTGTAGAGAGAGAGAGAGACTATTGCATTATTCCACGTAACAAACAAGGAAAGTATGGTATCAAAGTCTTTGTTGGTATAAAATTAAATATTGGTATAAAAGTAAAATATAAAATATCAATATAGTAATCCGTTCTTGAGATCTTTGAGATTTGCTTCGTTACTTAACTTGTATTATTTTCTTATTATTTTACCTCACTAAGGATTTTTAGGTAGTGATGCCGGGAGACGAGAATAGCATATCTCTTACCACGCAAAATGATTAGCTATTTGCTGATGTTGTGATTAGTACATTTCTACAGATTAAAAATCTATACAGATTGAAAGAGTACTATCGTGTGTCTCACGAATATTTATCCAAAATCAGGAATCTTATTTCCATCTCGTTTTATTTTCCTTTTGACTTATTCTTGTCTCATCTTGTTTGTCTCGTCTCTCGCGGAATCACTATTTGTAAGCTAAACAAAAATCTAGTTTGAACCTTCCCCACAACCACAACACACTCTTTGCTTATATATAGAGGTTGTGTGGTTCTTCACACCATTTTTTTTGTAATCAAATTACGATAAACTTTATTGAGGTTACATTTATTTACTCAAAATAGTGCCCTTGAACTTTTGCCTTCGTAATATTTTATAAAACTTTTTAGGCATCAAATATTTAATTAGAAATGTTTAAAAAAATATTGTTAATAATAGCTATTGATAATAGCTAAATTAAATTTATCACAACTGTTTTGGTGAACAGTGTTTCGAAAACTTGTTTAAAGAAAATGTTTTGAAATGTGTTTTATGGAACTGACTTACAGGTTGGGTATAATTTTTAAGATAACGAAACCCACATACCATATGTTACTGAAAATTTCATTTTAATTTACCACGCAGAGGGCATACATTCAATATCCTCAATTTCTTGGCATATAACAGATTGGCAGCGTAGAAAAATATTATTAAGTTATTCGATTGTCCAGAGGTAATATATCAAAAGATATTTATTTATAACAAGTTTCGTTCCAAGTTTGTAACGGTTACAAATAATTATCGGAGGCAGACAATTTTGATATAGGTGTTCATTAAATATTCGAGTTATTCTATTTTCGGATAGTCAGACTGTTAACATGATATCTAAAAAACATAAAAAGAGAACGAGCTAAAATTGTACAACCCATACCCTCACAAGGGAGGGGGAGTATATCAATGTTCAAAACCGCTATAGATAAACAAAACAGGATTTAAACATAAATTTTTCTAACGTATTATTTTTGTATATATTTAAACGGCACAATGCTATTATACCAAGGCCAATCTACAATACGGTTTCGAGGACACAAGTAGTCCAGAACAAGCGTATACTATATAGACTAACATTTCATTTATTCATTAATATTAATACGAAAAAATTTACTAATACGCCAGAAATCGAACCCTGGACCTCTGGATACCGCAGCCAATGCGCTAACCGTTACACCATGGATTAGTTTAATGAGCATATTATTTTTGTGTTTACTTAAACGTCACAATACTATATAGATGCTTCTTTTTAAAAGCTGTCGCAGGACATGCGAGAGGCCAAGTTGTGCATAAGCACAGCTATGCCATTCGACTGTGCTCGGTTGAGGCTCAATAGAATGCAGTTGAGAAAGGTGGCGGGACTCTTAACAGGACACTGTCGATTGAACTACCACCTTTATAACTTGGGGATTTCTGATGATCCCACTTGTAGCTCCTGTATAGAGGACGATAAAACCTCCATACATGTTATATGCACCTGCAGAAGCCGGCAGGGTGTCCGGTATAGAATGTTTGGGTCCAAAACCTTGGATCCATCAACCCTGGGAGCAATCCCGGCAGAGAAGTTGTGGACATTCTGTGTAGCGTCTGGCCTCGACAGAATTCTATAGCTTCACCAGCTTAAAATAGCACCTCTTACCCGGAATCGTCTCGCCTTCGGGTGACAGGTTGTTCTCAAGCAGGGCATAGAGGACCCCTTGATATATATGCTTGGGACCCATTTCGGTACACTTCATTGTAATTATTATTATTAATTATTATTCTCTTTAAAAAATAACAACTTTTGTTTGAAACGTGTTTTCTAAACCTGTATAGTTTTGAGACAACTACGAAACCATGCATATGAACACACAAACATATTTATAATGTGTTAGGACTATTTGACACATGTAACTTTTCATGTAACTATTCATAACACATCATTTGGTGAGCAAGCGCAGTAGTATTTTTTGATGAAACTGTGTTGTTATATCACAATAGACCTAGCATCTATTTTGATGAAATATTATATATGTAACTTCAGATGTAAGAATAGGGTATACGATATGTATAGGTGAAAGTTTTGATGAAAGTTTTCAATCGCAATAAATGTATGTGATATAACGAGACTTACATCTCTTTGTACATGCAGAAATATATCAATAGCATGTTTTTTTAATAGCTTATAACTCTCGTCTTACTAAATATTTCTTTCTTTGTCAACCACTTCAGTCACATGATCATAGTAAACCAATCACAAGGAAGTAAACCAATCACCCTATTCTTACATCTAAAGTTACATATAAAATTGTATCGAAAAAGAAGCTAGGTCTGTTGTGTTATAACTGCATAGTTTCATCAAAAAATACTTCTGCGCTCACCACGATATGCGTTATGAATAGTTGCTATAAAAGTTAGATGTATAAAATAGGACCAGGTCTTACATTGGTGTGATATGGCAAGTCATATGACAATTCTGCGTGTGGAGAACTATATTAAGCAGTATACTGCGCACTGATACCAAAAAATGTAGGATATTTAAACAATTAAGTCAGTTAGTTGATACATTTATTGTTTTAATTTGATATACCGTATGTGTTGGAAAGCATTGCTAATAGAGAATCAATGTTAAATATTATTTACTATAATAACTATACTCAATAAGCTTAGTAAAGAAATAAAAATAGTGGGTGTATTCTATAGTGTGTCTGTTGTGTATGCTTGCTGGACTGTTCATTACTGAATTAACATGTAATGAGAGTGGGCTAAATATGTTGAGTGTTGTCTTCTTAAGCTTAGTATTACTTGCAATAATTGAAAATTCTTTTTGAATACTTGCTAAACAATATCGAGTCGATTGTAGAAATCTACCCGGGTATTTTCTAACACTTGAGGAGAAATATTCGCACAATTGTCAACAATTCATTGCCATAATTGTTGCAAATTTTCAGGCCTGTTCCGCGAATACATCTGTGTTTTGAAACCCCACAAAAAAAAACACTCATAAGATGTTCCTGGAAATTTTGTTCCAGGAACAGTCTCATTATCATGGTATTGTGTACAGGGCAACAATGTTCTTGCCTCTTGTTGGAACCATACAGATTCTAGGTCGAAATTAGGAAGAGCTCTAACCGCTGGCAAAATATTATTTCGTAACAAACTCAAATATTTTTGAGAATCTAAAGATCCGTCAATGATAAATGGTCGTATAATATGGTCACCCAATATTCCATTCCAGACATTCAGTTTCTGTTTGTATGTGTATGTATGGTTTTATAGTAAATATTTTATTTATTTATTTAACATTGATTCTCTATTAGAAATAGTTTTGAAAACGGTCTGTATATATCATATAACAGTTATATACAAAAATTTTAATCTTATTCTATATAATACATATTATTCTTCGTTAGCATAACGCACATCTATTTTTACACCATCTAAAACATAATTATCAATTTAGTTTTCGTATATTTTTTGTTTGAAATTAAAAAATTTTTTCCCTTACTTTGTGAGGTGTAGCCAACTGTAGAGTCCGTAACAGGATTACCATTTTGCCGTACCGGTCTTCTTGTTCCATAATAATCATTTGAATTTGAATATCCAATATTATCATGATTTTGATATGGATATTCATCATGTTTCACAGGTGTTTTACGAGTATTATGTTCTGGTCTTACAGGTCTATCACTAAATCCATTGCTACCGAGAATTCCGATCTCATAATCATTGTGATTATTCATTTCATTCTGTAATAATGAAGAACCGTCATCGAATCCTTGATTTTGAGTATTGCTTTCATAAATGCCATACTGTCCTGTGGCATGTTGATTGTTTGCTGTATTGTCTTCAAATCCATGGACATCATAATTTTGGTTATTATTCACTTGATAATGTCCATGTCCTTCGTGTCCGGTATTTTCACCATTTTCAACACAATTTTTCCCAAGTACTTTGTTCACACCATTGTGTACTTTTTGCTCAATTCGGTCTATTGTATTTGCAACATGATGTGCGATACCGGATAAAATTTTCAAATGTCCATTGTTCAATTCAATTAAAGAAATAAATATGACACAAAGAAATATTTTATTTTTTATAAACATTTTTTCGCAACAATGGAATACGACAAAAATAATGATAATCAAACGACAAAGTAAATTGATTCACTGTTTTTTCCGATAAGGCAAAAAATAATAATTGCCCTCATACTGATATTGAAATGAGATGTAATAACAGAACAGTAGCGGCGCAATATTGACTGTTTTAAATTGATAATGAATAATTAATAAACATATTGATTGTTGATGTTATATTTGTCGGTGGAACATTAATAAATTTTGTTGCTTTTGTAATTTCTGATATAAATATAAATATTATTTTTTTACTCAATATATATTTATATATTTTTATTAGTGTGTGACAAAATTTTTTTATTTATTTTGGAACAGTGAAAAAATGATTGCTGAGCTCCTTAAACGGATCTTATCAAATATGAACTCTTAATATTTATATTAAGGGCCTCCTCATTGCTGTTTGAAACAGACAGAAATTTTGCTCATAGAAAAACAATGTTAAAATAGGTGATCATAAAATCTTCTGGCTTTGATGGTTTATATTTTATATTTTATGTTGAATTATTTGTTTTTAAAAAGCTTGTGAAATGCTCATAAAAGTAGGTATCAAATAATTTCATTGGACAATGATTGGTTCATAGTCAAGTACTTACCAAACTATGTACTTTCGTTACAATTAGCACGACAAGCTTTTTGAAAACACATAATTCAACATAAAATATTAAATCATTTTCATCGATAAAGATAGTTAGTACGATTAATTTAAAAGGATCTACTTATGTGAAATATGTAGGTATGTCCAAGTAAGTAAGTATACCTCGTATTTCGCATCGAATTACCTTAACGAGAACCTACACTTATTTTATCCGTTTTAGTACATGGATTTAATAAAAGTTTGTTTTTAAAACGGTTTTTTTTTTTATTATTTTATTTAAGACTAAAAACATCAATGTAATTTTCCACCGCTTCCACAAATATTTATCGACACTTCCATCAAATTTCTATTTCAGTGAATATTTTCGAATTCAATCTACATAAAACTATATTAGATATACTATTTTGTATTGTCACGTGACTTGCACACGAGTACCAAATTTCAAAGATCTAACTCAATTAGAACTAGTAAAAATTTCGATTGCAAGATTTGATCCCAACATTTAAACTAACAGGTGAAGTTAAAAGTTTGTAAAAATATAATTATATAAATTTTAACTCCGTATGGAGTTAACTTTACTTTGGCTGTTTTAAATTTTCATCTAAAGATATTAATGTATATTCGACACTGGTGGATAAATGTTATTCAGTATATATCGTAAATAAATTATTCTTTATCAATTTATTTCAATGAAATATTATGGGAAAACAATTCAATGATTTAAGATAATCTTTAAAAGGTTTGTTTTCTACGTGATTCAATTTCGTTGGAAAAAAACCTTCATTGATTTACATTAATCGTTAAGTTAATTAGTTGCAAGACAGTCAAGTGTCTGTCTTTTTGTTTGTTTTTGGGGAAGATATAAAAGAATTCAACCTCGGAATGACAGTAAACAAGTTGAATTTTTGTACAAACCTGTGTTTTGTCATCCTAAAGCCTAGAAAAAAGTCACAAGTTATCTTTTAACCATTGCATTAACCATTGAGTCACGATATTAAAGATCAAAGATCACGAAAATTGTTTTTTTCAAACACATCGTTTCTTTTCTATCCCATATCACGCATCACAAAAGATTATTGTAAAAATTTGTAGGTCATAAAATTTTCTACAAATATGATTCCATGCGTTTTTTTGTATGATTAACCGATCTCAAGATATAGTGCGGAGAGTATGAGATTAGAATGCAAGTGCGGAGCTAAAACCATTGTTTTATGTACTTAGTAGTAGTGGAGGGGAGCTCAAAGACAAGTATGGCTTTTTTACCGACCCCTAAAGGACAAGGTATTTGTATGTAGACTAGGAATTGGCAAGTTGTGCGACTGCATTCGGCTTAGATAGGAACTATGCCGATATTCATCTGGAGTTTTTGAAAGGAAACTGTAGAAAATCTTCACAGGCACAGTCGATTACTTTTGTTCTTGTCTATACACCGACAGTTTTACCGCCCATTAATTTTTTAAAAATTAATTTAATTTACATATAATAGTAAAATCCTATTATTTTAGCTGTATCGCGAGATATAGCTCGTGGTTGGCCGTAAAAAAAAGGCATGAGTTCGAATTTGTACAGAATCTTACGATACGTAAGTGTTATCTGCAATGACATATGACGGATGGGAAATAATTTACTTGAAAAAAAATTGATTTTCGTGGCATTTAACCTACAGATAAATGCTACTGTTTTTACCAGTCTTCAGAATGTTAAAACAAATGTTTATGCAAAAACTCCTGTTTGCTTCCTTTTATTTCCATGTTAATCCTTGATTTTACCTAATTTTATTGGGCTATTAATTATTTTTGATTTTTAAGTGCATTTCAAAGTTTGGTAATGAATTAATTGCTACAATTCATTACCTTATCATTTTTGCTCAAATTTTCTCCAGAAACTTTTTTTTTTGATAATAATGGGGTTTAACCTCCGTTTCTGAGACATAGCGGTCTATAACATAGGCCACCAACGTGATTATTTTTAGCAGCTTAGACCTTATCACTTTTTTCATTAAATCAGTATATACCGGATATTTCGGCTATCAACTCAGTTAGTTGTTTTTTTCATTTGTTTCATATTAAAATTTATTAATAAATATTATTAAAATTTATTAATATGTTTTTTAATATCTTGCATTTAATGTCAACGAATGTTATTAAATATGTTTATTGAAATTGATTATTTATCATATTCTATTTAATAAATGCAATGCAAACTAGTTAAGTTATCGGTTTTTGTACACTAAAATAGTGAAAATATACTTTTAAATGAGTTTCTATTGATAGGAATAATAGATTCAGTTACAATTCTATGTCAAAAGAATGAACAATACACGTCAGTATATAGAAATGTATATGCAACAAAAATAGAAAATTTTATTATTGGTTTAATAATTGTTTCCTTATGTAATTTTATCCTATTGCTTGAATAAATTGTGTGAATAAACTCATCTAAATAGAGCACAGAATTGAGTAGAAGAAACATTATGAACGTGGTTAGAGTTAGAGATACATACATACAGATACAATGCCACAACAAAGGCAGACAATATTAGAAGCATCATACACTGGAATATAATATAAAGAAAGATTCATTTATTATGACATGTATATATAAACTGTCGACTATGAAACAAAAGAGATATATATTTCTTATATCGTTTGACATTATACGAAATGAGAAATAATAATATTTCGTCTCTACAAAGTATTTCTTTCCAATTGTCTCTTATATATACAGTAAAACCGTTTATAGTATCATCCATCATTATGGAGGACGTGACTAGTGTGATTTAGTAGAGACAATTTCAGTAATAAAAATTTTGTCCTAATAGATAATAAAATTATGAGTATAAAAAACTAAAAAAACATGCTTTTATTGCAATATGAACTAAAAAAATTCGTTACGCAGGAGCTGCGTCATCTTAGCGGATTCCCTTAGAATACATAAATCACTCTCTAGCGGTCATAATTTTAGTGTGATCAAAATGAAAAATAATATCTGATATGACTTTAGTATTTGCAAAAATTAAATTTATTAATAGCCAAAATAGAACGATGTATAACGATTTTAGTTTATAGTTACTATGGAAACGACAATCAAAACTTTTTACAATAAAATATATTTCGTGTATTCGTGTCAAACAAATACAAAATATTAAATATCTCTATTAATATTAGAATAATCGAAAAATGTATAAGGAGTAAAGTTGTAGAAAATCAAGTTTGCTACAATTCATTACTTGATCATTTTTCTCAAACTCTAATGTGAACAGAGATATTTAGAATTTTAACTTTCAATGTTTAATTGTAAATATTTCTGTAAATATTAGAGTAACAGAAAAATGTAAAGAAACAAAATTACAGTAAAACTTAGTACCTACAACTTAACTCCTGATAAATTTTTCGATTTTTCAAATATTAAGGGAGATAGTTAAATTTTTTGTTTTCCCGTCCCTCTAAACCCCTTTTCCCCTCGTCCGATTTTACCCATTAACGAACTTGACCTTTAGAATACCAAAGCGACTCAAATACCAAATTTCATTCCAATCGGAATAAAACTGTGACCGCTAGAGAGTCCACAGATATTTAAAAGAAGTACATATGTATATATGTATGTATATACATATATACAAATTTTAGTGATAGTGATTTTTAACATCTAATAGGTAGGATCGATGGACATTTGAAGAAATTTTTACGAAATTCCAGCATTGGTGCAAAAACAATAGCTGCATTTCCGTTGGAGGAAATTCGCTACAAATGCTAAATAATTTAAAAAAGAAAATAGAATAAAGAAAATGACAACAAACTTTAACGTAAACCAAAGCATGGAGTGCTCTCTACTTTTGTAAAAGTAGAGCCGTTATGAAGACGAGAGTAAAGAGCACCCCATGCTTTTGTTTAAATTAAAGTTCATCTTGTTGTCAATTTCATTATTCTATTTCTATTTGAAATTATTTTGCATTTTTTAGCTCATATTGCAATAAAAGCATGTTTTTTTAATAGTATTTTTAAGCTTGGTTTTTAGTCTTAAAACAAAAAGTATGTTTTGTGTTGTAGTTTCATTCTTCATTATTATTCTCAAGAGTCATGGATCCGTTCGTAAACACGGTTACTCTAAAACGAAAAGAGATAGCGAGCTGAAATTTCGAGTGTGTGTTCTAGAGCTTAAAAGTAAGGTCCTGACAAAATGGACAAAACTGCTTATCTTTGAAACCACAAGCGATAGAACACAAATGCCAATACTTCCACGGCTTTCTGTAATAAGTTTCAGTGACAGGCGAGATTAAAACGTAGTTGTGTTTTAAACTGACTGTAATAATGCATGTTGCAAGTTTGAAACATGTATTCGTTTTTATGAATATAAGTTATCACAATAACTGTAAGCGTTGATGATAATTTCAAAGTTGTTATAAACAGTTTTTACTGTATATGTATGGAATATAATAATGAAACTAATACAATTTAATTTGTAAAAGTTACATGTTCGCTATTGTATATGAATTGTACATGAAAATGTTACTATTGCTATATAGCAAATATACATACAGTGAAGCAAAATTAGCTATATTGTATACTATAAAGAAAATAAATGCTCCATGAATATTGTATGCATGGATGTAAGCAGAGAAGAAGAGTAAAGAGGGTAAGTAAAATGTTATGTATACGACAAACTCATACATAAGATAAAATAATAGAAAATCTTATCTGTCAAGAAATAGATATGTCGTATCAAGTACATGACTATTGTCAACCAAAGAAATGAAAATCTAGATGCTGTTTACTAATATATTCATAATGTTCGTATACATGGCTTTGCTGGAGTTAATTCTTTATACAGCTATTTATACAGCTGTATGTATACAGCTGAATTTATAGCTATTTATACAACTGTCCAATATATTTCTTCCGATCAAGAAACAATCCCTAGATCGTACGTAATAATTACTGATTCCCTAAGCTCAACTGACACAATCTGCAATAGAAATAATTAGGATAATCTACTAAATGAAATTACGAACAGCATAAATAATATAAAATCTCAGGGCAACGACGTAATTCTAGTATAAATACCAAGTCATATGGGTGTTCCTAGAAACGAAAAAGCTGATATTCAAATGAAGCAAGAAATAAAGAAGGTGCAGTTCTAAGATGCTGCAGTTAATGTAAAAAATATACTGAATAACTCCTGGTAGAAACAGTGAGACAACTCCTTGTATAAGTTGAGATATATAAAACCTACGATTATTGGGAAACCATTGATCACATCCTTATCCAGAAAGGAAGAAATGGTGCTGACCGAGCTGCGTACGGGTCACACAAGGATTGTGTGACCCGGGCACATTGGTATCTGCTTAACAAAGAATCAACAGACAATATCTGTGAAACCTGTAACACACCACTAAATGTAGCACATCTGCTGAATGAATGTTACAAAGTTGTGCCTATGATGAGGGGGGTTGGTGTGCCGGATTGTGAGCTCAGAATGAATAGAGTTATGAATATTATTCACTGTTTTGGAAAATATGCTTGTTTATCAAACCTATAAGACCTCCTTCTCATACACATTGCTTAATGTATATATATGTACTCTGTCATACTCGTGGGACATCTGCTATGCGAAGATGTAAACTAAACGTACGGTATATACAAGGATGCAATTAGTTTAGCCTCGACTTTATAACGGTTTGAAAATATTGATCGCAGAAACAAATTTTGGCATATCTGTTCGTAAAATAGCCTAATTAATCCATTTTCGGAAATACGTCCGTTTCCTTGTCCGCCCGTATTTCTGTTCATGAACAGGATAGCTTAAAAATAAAGAACCGTGTGTGCTAAGGGTGAAAATATCCTCCATATTTGAAACCGCAAGAGATGGAAGCTTAAAGCTAGGATAGCTTTGACTCAATGTAAGCTTAAAACTCAAATAAACAGTGCATGCGCATTGAGAACAAACTATTTAAAGTGTATACCGGGTATTTAAGCCAATCAACTCAGTTAGTTAAATCTATTAAAATAGGTAAGTCGGTTGTAAACAAATTAGGAGGTCGATTTTTGACTAACTTCTTATTATCGATTTAAAAAATTTAATAAATTATTAATTGTTTTTGTGATCTCGGAATGACAGAATCTTGATTAACCAATCAAATCAAATACGGTTGTTATGATTTATATTTGAAGCATCGAGGTGTCTACTATTAATATTAATCAATTTATTTTATAAATTATAAATATGAAAAAGATAATGTATCCATTAGGGCTCGAATCATAGACCTCCGTCTACCCGGAATACATTACATTATATTTTACATTATCAGTGGTTACACTGTTGAGTATGTTATCTAAAACAATTGAGTTATCTAAATTTTTAATGACATCCGGTTTTGCCAAACACACACACACACTGTAAGATTTATTTTATTTATTGGAGAAATAACTATAAAAAGTATTTTTTTAAACTATTATTATTAAAAAAGACGAATGGAATACTGGGGATTGGAACCCACGAAGGAATTAATATTTTCTGATTAAAGAAAAAATAAATATGTGTTGATAAGGATTATTTACCTACCTTTTATTCTGTATTGCAACTTATTGTGAAATAAGGAACAAATTAAGGAGTATATTCTTAAGTTTACTTACGATTTAAATAATCACCCATATGTATATCATCTATAAGTAGTCTTCAATAATAAGTATATTAGAGTATTTTATCTAGTTGAATAGATTTAACTATATCTTAGTCAACAATATTAATATTAAATAACATATAACGTTTAAGAATAATATACCATAATGCTCAATAGAGTTGAAGTACACTGACAAACAAAAATCTACGAATCGTAGGAGCTATGTAGACTAAGCCAACATTTCAACGCGATGATTGTAATATCAAGATAATATTGCAAATATTTCGGTATATATTAAAATATTCAGATGAAAAATTGCAATAGTTATTATTTTAGTGGTATAAAGGATGTTTCAGACAAGTATTCGTGATTCTACATCAAATTTCAGACAAAAAATCCCGATAAAGTTAGTATGTTCACCTTCGATTACCAGACACACGCACTGTTGTAATTTTTCTCAGTGTAATTTTTGATTAGTTTTAGACAATGTACTAAGTACCATTGTCTAAGTACTTGTCTCATACTTTGCCATAAATAACCTTAATGGAATTTGACATTAGTTTTGTATATTAAGTTAAAAAGCCATTCTGTTTTGAATTGTGGTGTACAAATATGAACGAATAAATGTATGTAATAAGTCTTTCATTTACTTGAATGGAAAATCAACCAACTATAGGAATAAAACTGAGAGACATGAAAGCGTACTATATAATATCGTATGTGAATGTGGAATTCTGCATGTCATATAGAATTTTCATTTGAACATTCATACGCTTTACTTATTTGGCTAATACCAACTGTACGTTTTTAATATACCATGTATTGTGCACTCCAGTCTCAAGATAACAGTCACGAGAATCATTTGCCCTTTTTATTTCAGATTTTTAAATATTAAATTATACATTTTTTAGTTATATCCTCTACAATCTTCATGAAGATATCATCAAATATTTACGGTCTAAACACGTTTGTGTGTGTATGAAATCTTTATTAAGGGGTTACACTTCCTTGAAATTTTCAAAAAATAAATTCTGAACTGGTTTTTTTTTGCGTTTTTCTCGAAACTAACTGTTTTAGAGTGATGTACAAGATATCTCAAGATCTGTTCAACCAATCTTGTTTAAATTTACGACACATATTCTTTTTAATATTATCTATTGGATGTTGTATCTATTAGATTTTTTTTGATTGGGTGCCATTATAAGTTACTAATTTTTAAAACTCAAAATTTTGAAAAAAAACAGCTGTCATGTCTACAAAAATTTTAAAAAACTATTTTTTAATTTCTTTCTATCATCCGATAGCTACAACCTTCCTAAATAAGAAACAATTTATTTTTTTGAATTGAGGCAATTTCTCATGTACACCATCAGCAAGGATTTTCAAAAAATTGTCTTCACTTGATGGCTCATATCTCCGACATTTTTAATTTATTTATTTTATTATTTTTATTTAAAAAAATGTATATTTTTATGCCTATTTTACCGAGCGCCAAGGTGTTGTAAACCCTTAAATGGGTGTATTAAATTAAATTAAAAAAAAGTAGAAAATATACTTTTTTCCTCGTGTAATCAATATGTAATAATGGGGTTAACGTCCGTTTCTGAGCCTCCACAATCTATAACAGAGGCCACCAACATTATTATTTTTCAACCTTTATTAATTTGTAAAGATACAATTTTTTTATGTGAATGGAGGACAAGGAATTTGTATGCAGGCTGGGAATTGGAAGGATGTGAAGCGGTAGTCGACTTTGATAGGAACTATGCCGATATTAGTCTGAAGTTCGTGAAGGAAAACCTTCACAAATATAGCCGGTTAATGTCCATACACTGACAGTTTAGTCAAGTAACGGCCCCATTCATTTTAAATGACAAACCGCCACCGACGGGATTAGAACCCGTAATCTTCCAATCCCAAGCAGAGAGTGTACGTTCAATCACTCGTCTATGTTTAAGAAATTGAATTTATCACTTTATATTTATTGTTTTTAGTGGGGTCTTTATGATTTAAGCCCTAGACTATTGTTTATACATATATTGGGTGACTCGAGGGTTCATTTTGGTTCTACTTTTTAGTTCATTAAATAACTCCTTTTTTAAGTCTAAGATTTTCCACTTTTTAGTCTATTATGACAAACATTATTTTTAAATATATTAATTTTTATTTAATTAACTCAAATTAATTACCCACCGCTTCCACAACTTTCCACTATTTATCAATACTCTGGAAATATTTTGGAGCTCCACCATCAAATCAACTCAATCTAAAAGATATTCTACCAAATTGTATTGTAATCAAAGTCAAAGCTGTGTCCAAAATTTCATAGCTCTAGCTCCTATCCTAGCTTAATTGTCTAAATGTCCCGTAGATAGATATAGATAGATAAATCTTGCAGTATGAAAAGTACTACACTTCAACCTTATTATCCATTGCGCTCCCTCTTGTATATCAGTCTGGCGAGTTTCGCTTCTGCCATATCCTGGAAATAGCTAGAAGCATGCTTATCAAGTTTTTTCTACAGGTTCATATATTCAATAATGAGATGCATCGGATTTTGTATCTGCTGTTACCGAGAGATAATGATGATGTGGCTGGAAATTATTCCTCTTCACCGCACGGTCTTTATATAATGCATCCATAGTGAAGTCCTATTATGTGCAGATGCTTTCGTAGGTGATCATGTCCGGTGACGAATCCGGTAACCTTTCGAAGTTACCGGAAAGGCCTACTTGCCATGCTTCGACCTCCCCTCCACTATTACTACGACTAGCCTTTTCTAAACTAAAAGTAGTGAAAAAGCCATAGAAAGCGAGATATTTGCTAACAACTAATTATTTTAAGCCTTTGATCTTGAACAAGCGTAAAACATTTTGTTAAGGAACTGCATACTCTTTTTTAAACCGAAAGTAATGAGAAAGCCATAGAAAGCGAGATATTTACCAAAAACTAATACTTCTAAACCTTTGACCTTGAATAAGCGTCAAACATATATCGTTGTGGAATTTCAAAATAAAATGTGTAATAGAAGTTTATATTCATACAAATCACCACACACCAGTATTTATTTAGAAGTTTTCCCTTTTCTACACCTAACAGCATTGGACTATTGAAGTCTGTAAATCATACGTAGTAATATTATAACTTGCAGTTGAATGAAAATTACATTTGATGCAATATGAAATGTTTAAACTCTTTGACTTTGATTCTGTTTTACATTTCTATATGTTGGTTCGGTATTATTCACGTAAATAACAGTCAGGTAAAAGTTCATTTAGTATTAAAACCTATTTATAAATGTGCTTTTGAATACATTTTATGAACGTTTAAATGTCATGTATAAAACATTTTTGAAGCTTTTGTTATAGTATATATATGAAGGAAATTGAATTGAAAATATTGTTAAACACATTACATGTTGTTGAATACTGTCTATGACAGGAATTTGATTACGTATTTAAGTTCACTTAATGCTGCTTCTACCATCGCTATATATATATATATATAAACATATATATAAATATATATATATATATATATATATATATATATATATATATATATATATATATATATATGTTATTGTTGAGTTAATATGAAAATACGTTACCATTTATTATTAACAGATCAAATAGAATTAAATAAAGTGCGTCGCACTCACTATATTATGTAACTCGTTTACTAGTTTTCTTAAACACGGTCTCCCAATCTGAAAATATTATGTTTGAATGGTAAATTAATAAGTAAGTTTCATCACAGTTAAATTGTCGATCATATGAAACAATCTACATCATCCAGCTAATCACCCATGATGTAACGGTTAGCGTATATGGTGCGATATCCAGGGATCGAGTGTTTCAACTTTTTTAAATCGTCTCATTTTGTTTAATAGAAAGAAAACATTTCTGTCGAAAAAAATGAAGTTGCCCTTTATATCAATTTTGAGGTCAAATCATTAAATGATCCCTTCCATTTTCTACTACGATATATAAACCACTTTTCAGAAATTTAAACAAAAAAAATTAAAGAATGAGATACCGTGTACACGAAAAGACTTGCTGTTTAATGACAGATAGATCAATTTTCCACGATAAAGATAGATAGTTTCTTTTAGTCTTCTTAAGCAAGGAATCCTTCAAAAAACATTAAAGTAGTATCTTACAAAATTTAACAGTAAGTATTTTCTTTATTATTTCTTACTAACTGTCCAAAATTATTCGTTCTATTTTAATTTTAATGAATCTGTTAAAAAATGGCCAGAATTAATGTCAAATGACGGATTATGGCGTCGCACGAATTAAAAAACTTATTGACATGACAATTAAATGTCGAAAATGGAAATCGATGGGACAGCCCTTGAAAATAACAGCACAAGGTTTTAGAATAAACGCGACACCCCGTAAACACTTGAAGGAGAACTCTAATGGTCGAGATAAAATATTGAAATCACCTGAAATGCCACAAAATCGATCGCAACAAATAAAATACCGTCGCATTTTGAGGTAGAAGCCCGATGCTCCTGATGGAGTTAGAGAAACATTATAATTATTATTTATCTGTTGAAAAAAACATGAAAATTAGATCACTTTTAAATATCTTTTTAATCCATCGTGAAGTTCTCATCAAAGCGAACTTATAACATGTCTAAATGCAGCGTTTACTACTATTTAGCGAATTTCCTCCAAAGGAAATGCAGCTATTGTTTTTGTACCAATGTTGGAAATTCGTAAAAATTTCTTCAAATGTCCAGCTATCCTACCCAATAGATGTTAAAAATAACTATCGCTAAAATTTTATATATGTAATATATATGCCAACAAATATAATATGTATCAACATATTATGTGCCTGTGGACTTTCTAGTGGTCGCAGTTTTATTCTGATTGGAATCAAATTTGGTATTTGGGGCGCTTTTGGTATTCAAAAGATCAAGTTCGTTAATGGGTAAAATCGAAGGGGAAAGGGGGGTTTAGAGGGAAAGGGAAACACAAAATTTGGAATATCTCCCTTAATATTTGAAAAATCCAAAAATTTATTAGCATTAAGTTGTAGGTACTTAGTTTTACTATAATTTTGTTTCTAATCATTTTTTCTGTTACACTAATATTTACAGAAATATAAAGAGTGAAAGTTAAAATTCGAAATATCTCTGTACACATCAGAGTTTGGAAAAAATAATACGGGAATGAATTGTAGCAAAACTTGATTTACTACAACATTACTCCTTATACATTTTTCGATTATTCTAATATTAAGAGAGATATTTTATATTTTGTGTTTTCTTCTTTCTTTATACGTCCCTTTCCGCTTGATCTATGCGATTTTATTCATATAATTGGGCTTGCAAATACCAAAATCATATCAGATACGACATTCATTTTGATTAAACTATAATTATGGCCGCTAGAGAGTAATTTATGTATTTTAATGAAATTCGCTAAATTGACGTTGATCCTGTGTAACGAATTTTTGTCAAATACAAATCGGTACAAATCGACTGAAAAAATCACATTTCTTTTGCATGCAATCGCACATCTAAAAAAAAGAGGAATAATTGAATACCTCCCTATTTTGCGTTTTAAAATTATCCGTTTTGAATAACCGTTTTATACTTGCATACATTTGTTTTCAACAATGACATGATTTCTGACCGACAATTAATCGAAGTTTGAAAAAGGAAAATTTTACATATATTATGGGGAAGTGTATGTAATATTAATAGTTTCGTGTATATGAATGATTTGAATAACCCCTCGTTCGTTCAACGTCATACAATTATTAATCTTTATAATTGTATTTTAAACTTCCCCCAAAAACAGCCAAAAGGCATTATTTAATAATGTATTGCAACAACCGAAAAAGGGTGTGTATGACAAATGTATATGAGAGATGATATAATTATTATTACATAAGTACATTCTCACTAGTAGTATAGATATTACATTCTATGAAATGAAATGGTGTGGTAGCAAACCAAAATGAATAATCATTCCCATTCCTTCATGTAATATATTATATTTTGCATGGTGGCAATTGAATGTTACATATAATAGCAAATTTTCTGTCTTAAGAAAATTAAGTTAGTGGCCTAAGGAAGTTGGGGCGTAGTTCGTTTACGATCAGAAAATTTCTACAAAAAATATATGTAAATCAACATTGTAGTACTGCAAACACAATTGTGTATAGTTATAAAAAAAAAATTAACAAATTTAGTACGTTTAACATGGGCTTTAATGGATATATGCCAAATAGAAATTTATAATTATTTTGTATTATTGATACAGTGATCAAAAAAATTACAAAATATTATTTCAATTTTGACGTAAAGTTAGTTGGGATACATATATGCCAAACGTCATAAAAATCACATTTACAAGTTTTTTTAAAAATAATATTTAAATGTTCATATATGCACTATAAATGTATAAATATGCACTATCATATGACGGCCGTGGCTATTAATAGTATATACACATGCAACATTGTTTTTAAAATTTGCACTACGTATGCCATTCATGACATTTAAATGAGCGCGAAAGTAGGATTAAAAGATATAAATATTAATATACCAATACAAATACATTTCTCAGCTTGTCACTTTATAAATGAACAGTTGTATCAACTGTAAATTCGGTATGTGGATAGTAGATAGCATTGCCAGACTTCATGCAATGAATAGTATGTTAGTAAAATCAAATTAAATAGAATAAAATATAAATTATTTATTTTTTAATTTGGAACGACATTTATTTATAATTTTTTTAATTTCTAATGTATTTGGCCCTTCATTGGCAATGAATATCAAATTTGTTTGCACAAATTTTGTTTTTGTAAAGTTTCTTATTAGTAACATGCTATATATTAACATGGGATGTTGCTCTTCGCACCTCAGGCGTGTCTATAAACCCCAACTTCCTTAATTTGCTTTTTCTTATGAAACATTTTTGCTTTTCTTCAAATGTCTCGTGTATGCTACTTGGTAGTCGTCGAAAAGGAGAAAGATTAATTCGACATCAATGTCTCATATGAAAATCATATTGGCTGATGTTCGAATCCAAGATCGCTAGTTTTCAGACGATTGCTTTGCCAACTGAGATACCCAGATGCCATGGTAGGAGGTATCCTAAAGCAACAATATTGTAAGAAAACGAATCATTAAATTTCATTAATTTCATTTTCCTGCTAATTTCGTATAATCGTTTTAATTTCTTTTTAGCACCTATGTTGTTGGTTTAAAACAAATGTAGTCTAAAAGCACGATTATACAAATTTCGTTACAGATCTAATTACAATCCTCAAATGCTTAAAAGGGAAGTATCTTGAAGTCCAATTTTATAAAAACAATAATAATAACCTTACTTTTTACAAAAAACAAAAACTGTTGTTGGCCTTTAAGAAATTAAGTAACAAGTAAATTAAGTAATCGGCAAAGCCAAACTGTCTTTTTCAACCTCGATGATTCGTTGAACGTTTACTGTTCTGAAGGTCATAAGAATGGATGTGAATTGTAGTACTAGTGAACTTTGTGAGTGTATGACAATATAATTAATTCATATATGATTTGATCCAGTCACGAATCAACCATATTTTTGCAAAATACTTTAACCAGTTGATGAACAGATGTGTTAAAAATATGTAATTTTTTAGAAGCAACAATTAAGTTGCAAGACGGAAAGGCAAAAATCAAAATATTAAAATTCATAAATTTTATTCTAATTTTGACATACTTTATTATACCCAGTATGTTTGTAAATATGCAAGGTATATTAAGTTTAGTTCCAACTTTGTAAAGCTTGAAAATTGATCGCAGAAAAACGTTTTTGTTATAGGTGTTCATATAATTACCTAATTAGTCCACTTCAGCATGTCCGCCCGTCTGTTTGTCTGTCCGTGAAGCCGATAACTCAAAAACGAAAAGAGATCACGAGCTGAACATTTTTTTGTGTGTTCTAGAGCAAAAAAGTAAGATCAAGTTTGTTAATGGCCAAAATCGGATCGTGTTTCAACCGTATATTTGTAAATACACAAGGTGTATTAAGTTTAGTTCCGAGTTTGTAACGCTTGAAAATATTGATCGCAAAAAAAAATTCATATCTTATTAAAAATTATAAACTTTGAATTTGAAGAATTGTTCAAACCTTAATATACACACTTCAGTATATACTGGATATTCAAACAGTTCACTCAATTAGTTGTTACATTACTTGTTTTAATATGAAATTTATTTACGTAAACAGTTATTTCACGGAATACATTTTGCGTTTTGACAGTTTAAATTTCATTCAAGGGGTATAGTATATATAGTAGTTTCTGTAATGAAAATTATAATTAAAACTAAATTGAGCTTAGTTATTTTACAATTTCATCTGAACGTATATATGCCTGTGGGCAAATCCATCCCTTACTATATGCTTACATATCTTCATTGGAATTTACCTAAAATAAACCGATCAATAATTTCTCTATAAAAAAAAACGAGATAGTAAACAATATACGGAAAATTTATCCGATATAATATAATACAGTAGTTGAAATTTGAACACTATTACCAACACAGAATTAACAAATTATATACTATAATCTGCCTGTAGGCTTTGATCTTCAAATCCCCTATAATTAACTGTAACGATAGCTTTCGGGTGAATTGTTTGTACGGGTAGATATATTAGACATGTTTAATTGATTCTAAAATCAATTATTAACATTAATGTTGTTTTACGTCAAGGATAATGAAACTAGAAACGTCATATGCAAATTTAATTTTAATAATAACGGTAGCTGAACGTAATTATCATCTTCTTAAAGTCGATGTTAGAAAAGGGTAGGTCTTATACTGAGATTTAAAAAAATCAAGTTTTATACTCGGTATATGATATATACCAGGGTATATTAAGTTTAGTTCCGACTTTGTTAGGGCTATCTGTCTCTCAACACGATAACTCAAAAACCAAAAGAAATAACGAGCTGAAATTTTGTGTATGTGTTCTGGAACTAAAAAGTAAAGTCAAGTTCGTCGAATGGACAAAATCGGACCATGCTTAAGCAAAATAGGCCAAAACTGTCTATCTTTGAAACCGTAAGAGATAGAACAAAGACACAAAATGTTCCTTTTTTTTAACCAGATAACTTTTGTTTGAAACGTTTTTCATAAATTCAGTTTATACCGGGTATTTAAGCAATTAACAATTGTTATTTTCACTTGTTTGGTTTGTTTTTGGCTACATGAAAATAAAAGAAATCTATTAAAGTTATTCTTCTTTGTTCTATCGATTAAAGTTATTTTTTGTAATTGTTTCAGTTACGCCCAGAAAATTGTAAATTCATATGCTTGCTAAGAATTTGAATAGAACTGGAAACTAGTTTAGACTTTTAGATGAGATAATTGTAAATTTTTTTGATGGTTTAGAATTAGATTTTTGGAAATTCCCAATAAACTATTCATATCGGGGAACTAATAAACAATTATTTACCGGATTTAATTATTTTTTCTTCGTAGGGGGTACAGTATAGTGTCATCGGAATTTGATGACACTGGATACAATAAACATGCCAATGATAAGGCTGGGGGGGGGGGGGTAATTTGTTACTGATTTCTCAATGGTTAAATTTGGGATTTTATGTTAGCTTACTCAACTTGACTGAGTTTCTTCGAGTTAATCTACCTTGAATTAAAAACGTGAAAAGTACTGTTCGTGCTAGTGAAAATTATTTTTCGCATTTCTTTTATCAAAAAAAATAAAAGTAGTGATTTTAGTGAAACGGTAATTTTACAATTTACTAATCGATTTAAATATTTTGAAAATATAAATGTAATGAGTGATTTTTTGTGAACTTTTTCTCAAATTTTTTCCGCATTCCAATGATTGCGCGTTATTAAACGAAATGATTACCCTTCCAACAAATTATAATTTATTAGGAGCTATGAACACGAGCAAAAAAAGTATTTGGGAAATCGTTGCAGAAAACCCATCTTCGTTTGAATATCCGGAATTATTATAAATAAATAAATAAAAAACTTAGTAGTTGTTTCGCATCTTCTTATCTATGTGAATCGGGAATTTCACATATGAAACATATAAAATCAAATAAATAATTGGGCAATAATTGGTAGGACACCTTGTATTGAAACATCGTTCCGTCTTACTTCAAAACATACCTTTCTTGCTTACTCTCACTCAGCGTATGGAGAGTCCAGTTGCTCAAATTTCCAACCCATGCCCACCTTGATGTATACTACAGATTTCTGCTCGGGACAGATGTGAAACGCTTAGCTAGATCTACGATACTCCATCGTGTAGCAATCTTTTGTCGAGTTCACACAAAATCATCACACCGATGTCTTACAAGTTGCCTATTTAAAAATAAAAGGTTATGTTTACATTTTACCCAGGGTGGAACGGAGACGGTATACACGTTTAGGTTAAGGAGTGTTTTTGTATATCCGTTACCATTTTTCCCCAACACAATTAGACCGATGCGGTTTGTTGCAATATATAAGTATTATCTAGAGTAAGTTCTTAGTCGTCATCAGGACAACGCTGCAGTAGATATGTTTCTCAACATCGCTGTTGTTTTTTAAAAATTTTTAAAATTAATTTACTTGTTTGACATGTGGAAATTCGCAGAAAACGTGTTTTACCAGAGATTGAACCTAGAACGATTGACCTTTACGCCCTATTTGGAAAATTTTATCGAGCTGTTTTCGAAAAAGCAATTACAAACAAATTAATTGGATAAAGTAGCAATGCATGTATTATTATATTGATGATATATTATTAAATAATGTTTGCCGTATTAAAAACTATGTGAAATAGTAATTTTCATGAAATCCTACCGACGGATTGTCACTTATTATATATAGGTATATTCTGTTGTCGTGGTGTTCCACACCGATATACCGGCACGTGGAGTTTGTTAAAAACGTATAAATAACGCAAACACATTAAAATTCAGAGTAAATTCTAAAAATAGAAATACACCAAAAACATATAAAAAGCATAAAGCCATTAAGTCCCACAACCGCTATATAAAAAAAAACATATAGGAGAATATTAACGAAGTATTGTTAGCGACAAAATATTTCAGTCTGGATAAGTGAGATGAGAAAGGCAAAGATACTACGTACAAATTTTCAGAAAAATGGTTATTGTCGCCAGCATAATTCAGAAGAACCCAACAATTCCTTGACTTGAATCTCACTTACGGAGTTAAGGCTCTTTTATGCCAGAAATATTATTTTTGCAAGGTCTAGTGATACAAAACTAGATTAATACCATTTGGCATTCACAGAGCATCTAAGTAAGTACATAACCTCCATATACACACTACTTTGTAGTTTTTATATAGAGGTCAAAAAGTTCATACTGCCTTCTGTGCACCCTTCAGTAACCGGAAGGATGATTCAAATTCTCTTTGAATTAGTGTTTATAAACAATAGAGAATCGAATGAAGTATAACATATCTATATGACTATATCACCAGTATATATCTGCGTAAATGCTATTGTACTCACACACATAAGTGTATGTATTTTAGAGTGTAAAAACTCGTTACGAAAAGCTTTCACGCTTTCTTTTTTATTACTAAGGATTAAAGACGAGGAACATAAAAAAATACAATGATAACTATTATTATATATATTCAGTTTTATTTCGTTTTATGTGTATTTCTAGCATACAATAATAGCATCTCCATCGTATAGGATTCAGTCATACATGGACCGAATCATTATTTTTTATCGTTTTATGAATTTTCATATGGAACAATAGCCGTGCTTTTTGTTCCCTTTTTTTTTAATGAACAGAAAGCGGAAAAATATTCAATTATTACATATTAAATTATACTTCTCGATGAAACACTGAATACAAATTTCTAGAATAGTTCATAATACAGTTAAAAAATGTGCTGAGAGATTGGGTAGAAGCTTTTGCTCAACCTTACTATAAGTGAATTAAGAGAAGCAATGTGCATCTTTATAGATATATTGACGATTTTATAAGTGCACTGCAATAGTACTATGTAATTACCAATAATAATAATAATGGGGTCAACCTCCATTTCTGAGACTCCACGGTGTAATACAGAAGCCATTCAAATCATTATTTTGTAAACTTTATTAATTTTTAACTATACATTAATGATGTGGGTGGAAGACCAGGAATGCAGAATTCAATGCAGACTGGTAGAAAAACTGGTAGGTTGTGCAGGTGCAGCTGACTTTGATAGGAACTTTGCCGATATTCATCTGACGTTCGTGAAGGAGAACTGCAGAAAACGTCACAAGCATAGCTGGCTACTTCGTTCTGGTTCATACGCCAACAGTTTAGTCAATTAGCCACGCCATTTATGTTTATTTTATGACCTCCATCGTTGGGAATCGAACCCCCTAACTTTCAGTTCCCTGCAGAGCGTGTAAGACTGAACGGTCTCCTAAACTGGTGTATGTAATCAACACAAAAAACAATAGTTTTCGAAATTACCTTCCTTAAATTCATAATTTAAATATTTAAATTAATTTCAACATATCACAGAAGCGCTGCATTCGTTTGGTTTGCTTGCAATTTGAAATGGTTAACATATTATGAGATGATTTTTTATATGATGGTATGCTACAAACTTTCCAAAAAGAATAGTTATAGAAGTTTTAGAAACTCATCTACTATACAGAAAAGGAAAAAAACTCTCGTTTAAGAGAGACATTCTAAGAAATAATTTAAAGTTACTTTCACACATACACCGGTACTCGATTTATTCGTTTTCGTAATAAAGGAACAATGAAAGAAAAATATAGTTTATAAATTCCAATTATATTAGAAAAATAATGTAATATTAATATTAATAAAATAATGTAGTATTATATTGTATTAATACTAATGAAATAATGTAATATTTACCAAATAATGTAATATTAATAAAATAATTTAATATATATCAAATAATATAATAATAATAATAATCATTTATTTGATGAGACCAGTCACAGGTATACAAAACGTCATAAAAAAATAAAAAAAATTATGCTATAACATTGACAGATCATATGGTACAATTTCTGTTAGGTATTTTCTTAGTTTGGATTTAAATTGAATACATTTTGTTTCGTTTCTAATAGATTCAGGCAAGTTTTGAAAAAATTTATGCCCTGTATACACTAGGGTTTTTTTCAAAAAATGTAGTTCTGTGCGCAAAGTCAAATATTGTACTAGACCGCATATCGTACTGACATTTTGTTTGTAACCTATTAAAGTATTGGTGTTCTTTCATATAATTCAGCAATTCGTAAACATATATACCATGAATTGTGAGAAGTTCATTTACTCTAAAAATGTTTTTGCAAGATTCCCTTGGGCTCATTCTGAATATGGTTCTCAGTATCTTTTTTTGTGCGGTAAGTACTCTACCTGACTCCGCGCTTCTTCCCCATATTATTATTCCATACTTAATAGTTGAATATACGTTTGCGTAATAGAACATTAGCAGCTGCTTGTGATCAACGTACTTGCATAAAGTTCTAATTTGAAAGACAAATCTATTCAACTTTTTACATACGTCACTTATTTGATTGGTGAATTTGGGCCATAATCTATATAAACACCGAGAAACTTGTTTAAACACTATATTGTTTATAAAAGCGTCAATAATGAAAAAAATAAGTTGTTTTGTTCACAATAGAAAATACAACAATATTGTGATAAATGTAAAACATATAGAAATATTTTTCCCGAACCGGAAAAAAACTGTCCAATGTGTACGATACGAGATAACATTGAAAGAACAGATTGGAGATCGGGTCGGTATCCGATTTGTTTGAGTTCATAACTGGTTTCGATTTCTGCTTCCTTATGCCAGTCTGGCAAAAATATCCGGATCGAACTATGCCAGTGTGTGTAAAAACGCACTATAACTATTCGAGATAGGGAAAACTCTATAGATACATACTAAAGAATTTAGGATACACAATTTCTAAGCTCAAATCGATTAAAAATGTTCAATGGTTAAGAGAATAAATAAAATATTGTTCATGAAATATTATCATGAAGAACTTTTAATATATTAATATTATTTAATATATTAATATTATATTAATATTAATATATTAATATTAGTCCAGACTAAAACAAATTGTTTTGTTATGTTAAAAGTAAAGATATGATAAATTGTATAACTTCCTGTACGTTTAAATACAATAATTTTGTGCAATAAGTAATATCGTAAATTAACGTCAAAATTAATAATTAAATGCATATACTCAGGTATTCGAAACTCAGAATGTCATTTATTATTTCCTCTTACGAGTTTATTTAAAGGTGTTGTATTATTTATAACATTAGGTCATTCACATTTCTAAAATATATTGTACGATATACAATATATAAATGTACACAGTCCAGAATATGTTTTGTACTTAGATCTCCAGTATAAGATCAGATAATATTTTTCCCAATAAGGGGCTATAACAATCTACAATAAAAACACTTATTTATTGCACCATTGACATTGACCGACGAGGAGTTGAATGTGATGACTTAAGAACGCACTGAAAGTATTACTTGGAAAATGGCAGTGCAAAAAATAAGTATTAAGTGGCTAGCATACGTAGAAAATATGCCAGTGCCTTAAATAGACAAGAAAAATATGTATGTATGATAGTAAACATGTTCTTAATTGATTGTTGACATTACCAAAAATTACAAAGAAATTCAAAATCCATTGTGAACGCCATACCACGCAATATTGGATGTACAGTTTTGACGGTAAATCAGCATTCTATTTACCTTACCACCACTTTGAGTATAGCAAAAATAGAACTGTTGTTTTCCTCTGTGGTTCAAAATCAACACAATATAATATATAATAATTTATATAAATGTTTCTATAATTTATAACAAATGCATTTGTATACAAAAAAGTACGGAAGAACAAGAAGCAGGCATTTTTCGTAAAAGCATAAGCAAAGTGTGCATCAAAATGAAGCTAATAATCTAAAACCTGTTTTGTGCTAATAATTTTATGGTGCTCATTAGTGCGTCTATAGTGCTCATTAGTGGTCCTCGTCATGGCGCAGTTGATTTGGAATGTAGCGGAATTTGCCGCTTTTTGTTTGTAACATACTAGCACAATAAAGCTTACTTTCAGACGATTTTCAATTTATTAGTTCTTAGCTATATTGGCAACTTCATAACAAAAATAATCATACTTTGATGTGACTAAATACTTAAGAAATAATCAAGGAGTTGTTTATTTATATGTTGCTTCTTGGGCCATTCATGGCTAAATCATCAGATTTCGATATAATTCCAATAAAAAATGTTTCTATAAGATGGCGTGGTTAACATGTGTGACTGACAGAGAGTTACTTTGGATCAAATGAAAGGTAACAAATTTTTCTAATCACATGTCTTTGGGGTGTATGTACACCCATGGTTTAATAAACATTATTTCCACAGGAGGTTGATTGTTTCAATCAACAGAAAATGATATAAAAAAATAAGTCTGCTGTGTAGAAAGTATTTAAGAGTATATCAATGAGTAATTATGGAAAAGTATAAGTCACCAGAAATTTGGCTTATCTTTTAAGTAACTTAAAAAGAAAAAAATAAATTTTAGAATTGATAGGACCACTTTAAATACCCCAGATTTCTTCATTACGCAGTAGTTCGCTAACTGAAAGAAATATTACAATTCAATTTCAACAAAAACACGGCAATTTCAATATAAACACATATAATCTAGTTCAGACTTTACACTACTGAGAGCGATTATGTCATTCAATTATACTAAGACCAGAGGGACGTCCTAATCAGTGTATTAAACCGTTAACAAATCTGTATGTGATTAATAGAGAATATAACCGGTAGTAGATGTGAAGTGATCTATGTATTTGTGTTTCTCTCGCATTGAATAGGCTACCTTTGAACTAATTAAGTAACAAAATCTTAGATCGATATTTTTATCGACATCCTTCAGAATATTTTGACATGCAAAAGTTTATATATTTAAACTTTAAACCAAAAATTTAAATTAATATTTTACAGTAATTGACACAGAGTGATGGATAAGACTATCAGATATTTTAAAAACTTTCCGTATTTTATATACAAAGTTTATTAACAATTTCTTATTTGTCAACTAAATTCTCACATGGAAATATTAATGATTAAAGCGTTGAAACTTTTGTAAGAGTACTAAAACCTGAATAAACGCTTATTCAACACCTTTTTATAAGCGTAATAAATATTTAAATACTTTATACTATAAGCTCCATAACTTTCCTATTGTAGTAACAGTTTTGCGTATATTTCTGACAAGTTAAAGACAATCTCAGCCTTTTTTGGCCATATAATTGTTTTGTTCAATAAGTGCATAATTCAGAAATAGGTGTAAGAAAGCGAATTTATTTTTTCATTCATTTCAGGAAATTTAATTTATTGCTAGACCGGTAAGCACAACAAACCGATTTCATGTAATTATTCGTCATACTTGTTTAAAACATATTTGTTGTGAATTTTAAATTGATATTTGCGTCACAGTAATTCTAAAGCTGACATATAATAACGATTTTTAATTTAAAAGAAGAATGCTATAAATAAGTCATTATTGAGTTCCTCTTGACAGAAACTGAGTAGTTTGGTGCCTTCAACAACCATAATTTGAGTTAGTTAAGGTCAATCATAACTAAGATCTTGAAAGGGGTCGCTAAAAAACGACGACTTGCCAGGATTCAGCCACCCCTCCAGCAATACTACTACTACTAAGACCGGAAACCAGTTCAAGTAGCCGAACGGTCTAATGCATTATGTCTGCGCAGTATGCCTACTTGGAAACTGGGAGGTTATGAGTTCAAATCCCGACATCGGCAGTTTGCCAATTATTAAGAAAAAAAAAAGAGGCGGTGAATTGACTAAACTGTCGGCGTATGGACAAGAACGAAGTAACCGACTATGCTTGAGAAGGTTTTCTGCAGTTTCCTCATATCCTACCAATTCCTAGTCTATACACAAAAATTCCTTCCACATAACTCACATTCTCACATCCTTAGACATCACAATGGATCTTATGGTCAAAGTGTAGCTCGTCTAGGGCAGCCTCTACAATCTATCTATCTATCTATCGAAGACCGTGAAATGATGATATTTTGGTTCGAGATGGTAACACAATTCAATAAAACTTTATTCTTGTTTCTTCTTAAACTTTTTAGAGTAACAATATTCAATTAAAAATAAATGTTAAACCGAATTTGTATTGTGATAGAAAAACAGTAAACATAACGGCAAAATATTAAAAATAAGCTTACTCTACCAAAATCAATTAAAAATTATGAGCATTGGAATATTTGTCTTGGCCGGAACATAATTTATTTCAATTTACCACAGTTCTGCTTTTCTGACATCGTGTGAACAATTTGCTCTGAACAAGTATAAAATATATTTAACTAGAAAATAATTTTAAAACTCAAAACCATGAAATAATAATGAATAGTATAAACTTTTTCGCACACGTAGAAACAAATAGATAAGCAGAATGCTGTGATGCGAGCTTAAATTATAAACAACGAAAAATCTAAAACTAACTGCATAGAAAATGATAATACAGATATACTTTTAACGAGTATATAAAAAGTGTGTTATTCATTAACAAAAATATAATTAAAAAAAATACATCCAACCAAACCGGGAGTAGTATAATATGCTTGCATAAAAAAAAAACTATTTTAGTTTGTCGTTTTGTTTATTTTGTAGAATAACAACTTGTCACTAACAATTTAATGAGTGTCACAACACTGTAACATCGAAACACTCACTTGCAACCGAACAAATATTCTCTCTACCCTCCACTCAGGCCAGGCATGATTAACGGCATACACAAAAATAAAAACATTTTTCTTTCGTATATATATTTTCATATGGAACGTCGTTTTTCTGTATATGTGCAGAAAATATATATATATATATATATATATATATATATATACATATATATATACATATATATATATATATATATATATATATATATATATATATATATATATATATATATATATATATATATATATTTATATATGTATGTATATTTATGTATAGTATATTGAGAACAACAATAATTTATAACCAACCGTTTTTTTTTCGTATTTATTTTTTCTATATATTTTTGTTCAAAAATCAATACTCAAATAAATATTATAAGAAATAACGAACGTTTTTGCTTATTTAATTTCTTAAAAACATGCGTTTATGAGTAAAATGAACTCTTCTGCTTGCTTCAATAAATAAATACAGAATATATAAAATTTACTAGACTTTTGGTGTACCTCTGTAAAAGTGACTCAGCGGTAAGTATTCTTCAGCTATATATTACATAAAATAAGTCAAAAACAGTCCATTTTAATTTTATATCACGAATTACATCTAAAAATCTTACAAATGTAGTACTTATAGCTGGTTGAGTGTGATTTAATGTCTTTGATGCGAGGTATTGAAATATCTCACTAGGGTAACTTTACAATTTTTCATATTTATAGAGCCTAGTCTTCTAATACAAATCCAGATGGTCTAGCTGTTAAATGCATTATACTCGGAACCGGGATGTTGCTGGTTCGATTCCCAACGGTGACAATTTTTAATTAAATTAATTTTTTTTTAAATAATGAGCTGATTTATTGGCTAAACTGTTGGCATATGGACAAGCAAGAAAGTAACCGGGTATGCTTGTGAAGGTTTTCTGCAGTTTCCTTTCACAAACTTCATATGCATATCGGCGTAGTTCCTATCAAACTCAGCAGAAGTCGCACAACCTACCAATTCCTAGTCTATATACAAATTTCTTGTCCTTTAGAGGTCGGTAAAAAAAGACTAGAAATGCATAGTTGCCAGACTTCGACCTACTTTCCGCTACTTGTAATCATTGAGTGCGTTAAAATATACCAACATAACCTGGTATATTTGATATTAAAGTCTAATTTGAAATTATTAACTAAAGAAAAAAATTAGGAAATTTAAAACAATGTTTATTAACAATTTTCCTGTATAATAATGTATATAAAATACTTAGTTGATGGATACGAGGAGCTCTGGAGAAGTATGTATAGCACCAATGGGACTAAATATTGAAATGCAAGATCTAGTGCACAGTGCACTACAAGTTAACAAACATAGTAATCCATCATAAACAAAAATGAAAAACAAAAAATTGTTGTCTGTTTTAAAACTCTTTGCCAAAATACAAAGTGATAATTATCTTAGATCCAAAAATTTGCAAATTATTCTTCACTGCGTATTTAATATCCACCGAGAACAAAGTTACTAACACAAATATCACTACTATAATGGCGAAATCTATTTGAATAAATAATAATTTTTTTTATATCTGTTTACATTACAAGTATTTTGCTATTCATAAAATTGGAGTACGCAGAGAATTTTTAAATTTAGAATTACATACATTTTTAAAATAATAAAAATAAAACACAAGAAAAAGTGCACAAATTTCAAATATTCATAAAATATTTATTAATACATTAAACATAGGTAGAACCAACTTGGACACCAGTTTTGGATATGGGAGGGTTAAAGTCCCTTTATATTTGGCTTAGATTTATCCAATTATCATTACATTTAAGATTTCTACGGCAATGGGAAATATCTTTTTTGTTGATGAATCAGTGAGTTATTTCCAAAAACAACAAGTTTTGAGAGTCACTATCTCAAAAACACTAAAAACTACTATATCAATGAAATTTGATATGCACTTTCAGTTGGTTTGTCTCATCTTATCTATTAGTTATTAGTTGTATTACAAGCTGAGAGCCAAGAGACTAAAACTGGCTCAATCAATCAATATCTCAAAATCAGCGAAACCTCTGCTTTTTTATCAGTAGCTATTTACAAATCTTCTTCATTATTTTCTATTAACACGAAAAGTGAATTGTTTCGATTTGAAACTTTACAACTACTTTAACGGATAAACAGTAAGCTACAATCTATTTTGAAGGAATTCACTTTACTGGAACACGTGCATAAGTCAACTTTGTATGTAGGCTTCCAAAGAAAAAAAACGAAATATAACTACATAATAATCAGTTTCTATTATTCTTTAATTTAATATAAATTGGTATACAAACGGCTGGCTCTTCTTCATGCCAATATATCAACCACCTTGTATTTGAATAATCAAAAATTGCCTAACGATAGAATATCGTGATTAATATGCCATTAATTAATTCCATTAATTCTCGTGAGATTCAATACTACACGATATTGAAAAAAGCATAATAAAAAAATTTATTCAATGAGCCATTGTTTAATTTAATAAAAATACATAAAATTTTAACCGAAAATTGTTTTTCGGTTGGTACAAAATGAGAAAATCATTTAATGTATTATTTCAAAAAAATGGTAACCTTTATCTGTACAAATTAATTACAAAATATGTATCTAAATCTAATAGATGAAGCATATTGGTAGGGTATATTTGGTTAGTTTCGTATAACTATCAACTATCTGTAATCTTTGTAATTATATTTTAATTTTGACAGTGGATGGTAGACAGTGCATTAAATATTTATTTCTAAATTATAGTTTTTGGAAACTGTTTTATGTTAGCAATTAATATATAAGTCATATGATTTTGGGTGGACAACTGATAAATACTGAATAAACTAAAACAATAGCATTTTATATGGAGGAACAACCTTGGTTAAAAAAATTTATTCCACCTAACGATAATATATAAAAATTTGCTATACGTAATTCTTATAACGTATCTTAACCTGAATAATACTAACGAAGCATACTAATAAAGTGTATCATAGAACCGACACCCAATAATTTGAAAACATGCAATACCATTAGGAAATTCTTAAATTAAATAATAAAGAAATCTTTATAGACATTAAAAGCTTTAATTAAGATACAAGATTGCAGGATTTCATGGTAAAAAAAAGGTAGTAAAATTTGGTATAAACAGAAAAATAAAAAAGTGGTCTACTATCTAAGGTTAACATTCAGTGTAGTAAAATGATTTAACCTTATGCATAGGTGTGCCCCAAAAGTCATTGGCGAATATATTTTTCAACGGTGTATGTGGTCTTAAATCACGATTATCTTTAATTGCACTAATGTCGTCAAACACAAATCCACAGTAACAACTGTTATAATAACACAATACACAAGTTATAACCAAAATAGCTGACAAAGCATGTTGTTTTGGTGCCATTTTGGCACAATATATAAATAAGAATATAAATAAAATCGAATCACAGAAAAATTATAAAAAATTGATTTTTATTTCAAATATCACAAAAAATAGGAAACAAAAATCACATTTTTGAAAAACTGAATACTCTTTCGTATTTATTGTTTTTAAACGATATTATCAACAATGTATTTTATATACTAAAATTTAAATATATGTCAAAATAAAAATAAGGTTAGTCGACATCTAAGAGGTCTTTTGCTTTAAAACAGCAATGCGTCAAAATGAATCGACTTTTTACTGTCTTCAAAATAATTTCATTCACCGAACATCATTAAATATTTTGTTTATATGGTATAATATTTGTATAACATAATATAATACTTTAGTAAAATGTTTTAATTTGCAAAAAATTGATAAAAAAACGGATCAACAACATTTATTTTAAACGAATGAAGGTTAAAATATTCAATACACACGTTCTCATACAATGACGCGTTGTTGTACACTAAAACTAAAATCCCAGTGTACTCCAATAAAATTCATATACTGCGACTGTGTATAGATTTCTTCTATACCGCTCTTACACCCGAACATGTCTATACAGGTCACCGCGCTCTAGGTTGACGCATGCTCAATAATGATTATATTCTACATTGGTTTATTTCTTTGCTTGTGCATTAAAAAACTATATTACCCACTTCTTTCTACACAGCTTGCTTTGCTCTTGCTAAACCAACATGGATATATATATATATATGGTTATATATATATGTTATGTTTACCTTATATTACAATAATTATTATATTTCAACTGGATTTCTTTCTTAATTTTCTTTTTAAATATATCATTATTTTTATTTTATTTAGAATTTTGTTAACATAAAAACAAAAATTACTATTCTATTAGTAGGTATCTGGAGTTTTTTTTCAGTGCATTTATTTTCTTGTGTTAAATATCTTTCTGCAAATATTCACTTGTTTTCGTACACATAGTCTTTCACTCTTGTCAACAGTGTAACTAAATAGTATATTTATGTACGTTGACCTACTTAGAGGTTTTCTTCCGTTTGAGGGTGGATTTTTATATCCATTTGCATATACATGTAATAATATATATATATATATATGCATATATTTTTTTTTCAATGTATGTATATATATTTACAACGATATTTATGATAATTATTTCCAACAGATTTAAATAATTTTATTAAATTTTTTTTTGAATATGAGCTGGTATAATGACTCTAAATGTACTTAGTGTTAATTGATTCGATTATTCTGGCGTCAGTTTAATGATACAGACCATTAATTTTGTCTTTTTAACGTTATGTGTATAGACTTATAGAGTTGAACGAATAAATTGCCATACCATGTGTAGGATGGTATGTTTAGTACAATTCATGATATATTTCAGAATGATATATTTTGTTAGTCCTCCGAATATAAACTTTAACGATTAAACATGTACGAATGTCCATAAGGTTACGCATTAGTTCATATTCATATTTAAAATACATCCACACTTCTTTAGTTTAATATGTATGTATATATTAATTTAATTAAATAATGTGTAATATAATGTTGTAAGATCAATGTAGAGCTTTTTTTTTAAAATATTCAATCAATAACATTTCAATAATAAGTGAATTTGTTAATATTTGTTGTCCCGTATAATTCCATTATGAGAATTAAATGCAAAACTGATCAATTGTTTATAATTATAATTAACGAGCAGATTTAATGGGCACTAAAATTGAAAATATGCCGACAAACAGGTACTTAAAAGTCTTTATTATATTTAAAAAAATAATTTTTTATTAATGTAGATTTATAAATTTAATTTACTAAAATCACAACGTACGTACAGTTTTTCCGATAAAGCAGAAGGCTATTTACCTTCCCACCACTTTTAAATGTTTTAATCACTGACCTCCATCCATCTTATATGAAATCGCGGAGGTCAGTGGTTTTAATAGTTGCGACTGTAAAGCAGGAGTTGTGTATTACGATATTCATATCAGTGTATCCATGGAAAAAATATTTCCACTTTCCACTAGAATTTTATTCATTGATTGACTTATACAGCCATAACATTAACTGCTTTTATGTATAGTTATTACCATTATATTTTTATTAACTCGTTTTCTTGTTTGCCAGTTCGGTACAAATTTTGCAATCGATTTTAAACTAACTTCCCGATAAACTCGAGTTTTGAAACTTTCAATAAAGCTCAGAACTGGATGCCAGTGCTAGGATATGCCAGTGCTAAATCAATTTTGAAAATTGGGTGGGAAAGTGTCGATCAATATTTGAGGCAGTGGAAGTGTTGTTAAACAACATTGAGGTTTTTAGTCTTAAAATAATAGTTTAAATAAAAAATAAATTCTTAATTTACCACGTTTTCAAATCGGACTAAAAAGTATAAATAATTTATTCTAGCCCCATACAGATTTGCCTGAAAATTAGTGATTATGAATTTTTAATAGCTATGAAAATACTAAGATTTAAAACAAAAAAACGTAAGGCGCATACAAAAGATAACAGTAAGGACTGCAGAGAATAGCTGTCGTTGAGAAAACTCATGTAACAGTTCATATCATTTGTAGTGCAATAAAATTGTTACTTAGGTGAACTATTCGTGCATCAAGCGCCATACAATCTGTATGGGGCAAGCAGAAATTATTATATATTTTTTATTCCGTTTTAAAAACCACAATCCTATTTTATGATATATTTTCGACTTCCATCTTGAGATTAGCTCCACCCGTCCATATTTATGATATAATTGATTTATTCATATATATTTATTTGTGTATACTTAAGCGTCAACAATACGATGTTTGTCCAAATTCCTTTCGGTTAAGTAAGACAAACTGTAGAAGACTTTAGCGTATACTATTTAGACAAATGTCATTGTCATTGAACTTTTAATTAAATACTGATATGAAAAAATTAATTCGTCAAGCGGGAATCGAACCTCGGGCCTCAGAAATTGCGGACAATGCATATGGGTATATTGAGATGTATATAATATTTACGTTAATGAACAACAATCTGATACACACGACTTCGCTCGCGTTCTATTGTTATATCTCCGGCTCTCGTCATTTTAAAACTAAACACCTCAATGTAATTATCCACCGCTTCCACTATTTCAAATAGGTATCGTTCACATTGCTTCCAGCGCTTCAAATATTTATCGACGCTTCAACCAAATTTCTATTTCAGCGTATATTTTCGAATTCTACATCTCGTAGCGAGAAAAAATACATACCAGTTTTTAAGTCAAAGCATAAGCTTTTAAAGAAAAAACGTTTGATCAAAGTCCGGTGATTTTTGCGTGATTTACGAACAAATAAATATACAATGAAACAGATATTTGCAATTTTATAAAGAGATTTTTACTTAAATTGGTTTCTCCATTCTGTCGATGCAAAATAGCATTAAAAAGTTTTTTTTTCAAATATGTAGAGGAAATAGGAAATTACATAATATAGTTACGACAAAAGCCGCAAAAATTTCATATTTTTCTGGAACTGCAGTGCAATTCGAATTGGAGTAAGAGAAACAAATTTTTTTTATAAAATTTATTCAAACTTTTGTGCTCTCTAAATGCTACTAAAGCTTTAAAACAAAAAGTTCAAAAATTTGGTAACTTTATTGGCATTACATTTAAAATTTTTGGCCCTATACTATTCCTAGAACATTTGTTTGTATTTTATAAATACGTATTTCGACTACAATGTAGTCATCATCAGTATGGATTAGCTAATGTTGTTTGTTGCTAATTTGGTGAGACACGCACCAAATTAGCATATATATTATATGCTAATATGCTAATTATATATGTATATATATGTGTATATATATATATATATATATATATATGCATATATATGTATATATATATATATATGCATATATATGTATATATATATATATATATATATATATATATATATATATATATATATATATGTGGTATACTGGAATCTACCTACACTGAAGATTCCCATAATATGTATTTTGCTGACTCCTTATTTTCTCACAATATAATTAAATAAATTCTTTTCTCATACAATAGTATATAAAAATACAAATATTTTCTCATACAGATTTTTAGGCAAGCTTTGCATTAATTTTATTATAAATAAAATCATTTTTTCAAGTTAAGTAGTTTTTGACAAGTTAATACATTTAAAACAATTTTTGACGTTAATATTTGAAATAATTATTATGTTCAGAATTTTTTACATTATTTTAATTGTTGTAATTATTATTGTTGTACTTTAAGTGATTTTCATTAATTAAATAAATACAAATCAACAAACTTTATTAAAACAAAAATCAAAAGTGTTATAATTGAAATCAAACCTAAAACCGCAACACAATAAGTTATAAATAACTTATCGTCGAAAAAAGGTAAAGTGAACATTTCAAAACGTTAATTATTTAAAAGTCAAAGCTCCGTTTCTTGTATTTATCGATAAAATCAAGTGGCGATCTAGTTAGAACCGAAAACCAAGATTTCCAGTCGCATTCGATTCTTTGGAAAACAAATAACAATTGTCGAACCAAATTGGTTTTCCTACGATAGAATTGGAGGTTACGATAAAATTGGCGATCTTGCCAGGATACAACGTAATAAAGTGATTGTTGGAGAAACTGAAGAATTTGTGTTGCATACAAACACTACCAGCTTGGAAATACCAGGTCAAGACGGTGCTTATGAAACAACAATTCAATAGTGAATCAACAATTACAACTTTACAATCAAAACAATTCAACAAACCAGTGCAGGTCTAGACGCAGCAATAGCCGAGCTTGTATCAAGGTAAGCGAATTGTTTATTTTACTTCTGCAAAAAATTTTTTATTTATTTTTCATTCATAATGTCCTCTCATCCGTCACGAAATAATTCTCCTGTCCCTGAATACTCTGAGGATGACGAATCAATTGTTTTATCAGAAGAAAAAATTCCAATATCATTTCTCGCGCAAATGATAACACCATACAATGGTAATCCTTCTGAATTACAAAATTTTTTACAAAACGCTGAAAATGCTTTAAGTTTAGCTCAAGATTCACAAAAAAGAGCGCTAACTGCATTAATATTTTCTAAGGTATCTTCCGATGTGAAAAACAAACTAAATGCTACTAATATCACAACATTTGAAAATTTAAAACAAAAATTAGAACAAATTTTTCAAATTACTGAAAGCTTAACATTTTTACAAGAACAACTTGAAACATGTAAACAAAAACCTAACGAATCAATTAAAGAATTTTATTCGCGTATTGAACGTTTAAATTCACGAATAGTTCAAAAAGTTAAACAAAAAACAACTTCCAAATCTATGTTGGTTGGTAAATTAGCATTAATTGAAGATATGGCTTTAAGACGGTTTACACACCATTGTAAACCTGAAATCTCAAATATTTTACGACATAAAAATTGCAATTCAATGAATGAGGCTCTCTCCATAGCTAGTGAGGAAGAAGCATTCATTAGCATGCAGAATCAACTTAGGAATATACACCTAAACAGCACTCAACCGAATAATTCGCGAAAATACTGTAAAATATGTAGAAAAAGTAATCATAATACTAAAGACTGTAGAAACAAAAATAATTCACAATCTAATAGTAGTGGAGAAACTTCACGATCAAATAATAATGTCAAACAATGCACCTACTGTAAATTTAAAGGGCATACTATTGACGAATGTCGCAAAAAACGTTTTAATGAAAATTTAAATAATTCAAATCCCAAAGTAGCTCACACTAATAGTGCAAACAATACAAATAATCCAAGTACTTCTGGTAGTTCAAATAAAAATACGCACTCTTTAAACTACAACTCGCTCGGGTTAATGGAAGCCCCAACTACGAGCAAATCAACACAGTGGGCTTCACAAAACTTCCAAATGCAATGAATGATAAAAAACTCGTATTTAATTCTAAACATTCTCGAAACGATCAATTTAAATTTTTAATTGACACTGGCGCAAGCGTTAGTTTATTAAAAGTTAATAATTTGAACCCAAATCACAAAACAGAAATAAATTCAAACATTAAAATAAAAGTTAAAGGAATAACCGACGGTGAAATTACATCATTTGGACTTGTTTCAATTTATATGACAAAAAATAATCACAATTTTCACCATTTCTTTCATTTAATGGACAGCGACACTGTTCCATATGATGGAATTTTAGGTACGGACTTTTTATCTAAGCATAACGCTATAATTAATTATAAAACAAATTCAATTTGCTTAGACCCCGTACAAATTTTTAATACTAAAATTGAACCATCTAGAAAAGATGAAATTTTAAAACTTTTACGTACAGACAGACTAACTGAACAAGAAAAATCCAAACTTACTGAACTAGTTATGGAATATAATTCTATTGTTAAATTAGAAAATGATGTACCGGGTTGCACTAACAAAATCGAACATGAAATTAAATTGATCGATGAGAGCAGCATTGCAATTAAAAATAAAATTTATCCTTTACCCAAACATTTACGCGAAGAGGCTCAACGGCAAGTTGACGAACTATTAAAAAATAATATAATTCGTAAAAGTAAGAGTCCGTACAACTCTCCTGTTTGGATAGTCGACAAAAAATTAGATCATTCAAACGTTAAGAAGTATCGTATGGTCATAGATTACAGGATGCTCAACCAAAAAACAATCCCAAATAATTATCCAATTCCACGAATTGACGAAATATTATCAAACTTAGGAGGAAACAAATATTTTACAGCCCTTGATTTGGCAAGTGGATTTCATCAAATTCCGATCAAATCTGAGGATATTCCCAAGACAGCATTTACTATCGGCAACGGCCACTTTGAATTCCTTCGTATGCCATTTGGTTTGGTTAATGCGCCTGCAACTTTCCAAACTTTGATGAACGAAATATTTCATGACCAAATCCTACAAAATAAATGCATGTGTTATCTAGACGACCTCATTATCCTTGGAAGAAGTTTAGATGAACACATACAATACTTAAAAGAAATCTTACAAATACTCAAAAATAATAATTTAAAAATTAATATGGACAAATGTGAATTCTTCCAACAGGATTTAAAATATTTGGGCCATACAATAACCCTATCAGGCATCAAGCCACAAAAAGAAAAAATATTAAATTTAAACGAACCAAAAAACGTAAAACAAATCCAAAGTCTTCTGGGTATCACTGGATACTACCGAAAATTCATAAAAAATTATGGTGAAATAGCCAAACCTTTAACAAAACTGTTAAAGAAAAACCAAAAATTTATATTTGACGAAAACTGTAAAACAGCTTTCGAAACATTAAAATCAAAAATAACATCCGCACCAATACTGCAATATCCTGATGATAATAAAACATTTTCAATTACCACAGATGCCTCAAATCTAGCCATAGGTGGGGTACTAACACAATTGTACGACGGGGTAGATTTGCCTATTGCATACTACTCTTATACGTTAAACAAAGCCGAGCAAAACTACTCAACAATAGAAAAGGAATGCCTTGCTATTTTGAAAACTATAAAAAATTTTCACCATTTCCTTTATGGTCGAGAATTTTTGGTAAAAACCGATCACCGCCCCTTAGTTTGGTTAAATTCGGTTAAAGACCCTACTAGCAGACTGGTACGTTGGAGACTTAAACTCATGAATTACCAATACAAAATAAACTACACACCGGGAAAAACAAATTACACGGCAGACACTCTTAGCCGCCCAATATTCGTTTCAATGATTGATAAAGAAAAATCCTACGAAGATTTTCAAAAGTTTCATAAAAAATCAAACCCAATAATAAGATTCAACCCAGGTTGTGAAATATCAACCATTAAAAATTTAATAATACCATGTACAAAAAACTTAAACATTAACGAGAATTTAAAATCATTTATATTAAATAATTTCTCTCTCAACGAAATCCAAAATACTAATATTGGTCAAGTTTTAAGAAAAGAAAATGTAAATCAAAACATAATTTTACTGATTTTAAAACAACACGAAAACCATAAAATTAATCAAAAAACTCTCTACGAAACAATTGACGAAGTGGCACTCACTTCACCTGACTTCAATACTTTCGTCGATTTAAAACTTATAGATAAATCAATAACTATAAAATACTTTAATAACTTACTTTTATACCACTTTAATAATAACATTGAAAAAATTGTTACTGAAAACATAAACTACAGTACGCTCCTGACTGAAGATGAAATACAAAATATTCTACAGGACGAACTAAACACGTTAAATGATGAAAATAACGGACAAATGGAACCAGCTCCATCTACATCTAACCAAAATGATGATGAAATTGTCATCATACCAAATGAAGAAAATACAAACGAAGCGGAAACCAACTACCGCAAAAACTCTTCTGAGAAAACGTCGAGGTCTTATTAATGCAGGGTCTAAGATACTAAAATGGTTAGTAGGGACTCCGGACTCAGACGATTCAGAATTCTATTCTAATTCAATTAACTCCCTGATCGAAGATCGAAAAACCACTCATCTAATGATGAAAGATCAAATCAAAATACTTTCGGATACAATGAATACTTTAAATAAAACTTTAGAAACGATACAAGACGCGGAACAGGAATTGAATGCTAATATAAACTCTTTTAATAAATTTGTAAATAAATCTACCGCAGCAATTAACGAAAATTCTTTGGAAATTGAGATTTTAGATCATTTGCTACTAATAAAACAAATAAACGATATAAATATTAGACAGCTACAATCTTACAGTATGACTCTAACGCTCATAAGACACGGAATTATCGATTACAACATAATTAACCCTACAACCCTGTATAACGAATTAAAACCAATAACTTCGCTATCATTACCAATCAAAGTAGAACCGGAAAGCATCGAGTATTATTATAGAATTATGGATGTTAAAGCTTTCATAAAAGATTATACCTTGGTAATATTAATTAAAATACCAATAGCACAAATTTCAGAATTCAACCTATTTCAAGTATTTCCCTTACCTACTCCACATAAAAATTCAAGTCAAATATCCTATATCACAATTGATTTTCCTTACTTAATATCAAGCAGAGGTAAATCACAATTCGCATTACTTAAACAGCTCGACAAATGCATTCGTCTAAATGACTTATACATTTGCAAACACATTGACACAATGGAACGACGCTCAACGGACATATGTGAATTAGAAATGTTTGATTTGGAAGAACAGAGTATACCAAAATCATGCAAAACAACAAATATAATGGCTCAACCTGAAATTTGGCAACAAATATCCAAAAACCAATGGTTATTTATATTGTCAAAATCAACAAAAGGAAGTCTACTTTGTAACACTGGAGAAGATCAAGAATCAACTCTAAATGGCATGGGTCTGTTAAAGATAAATGGAGATTGTCGCTTTATCACGAACAACATTATTCTACAACCAGAACTATCAATACGAAATATAACCGCTTATCTGCATATCCCACAAGTAAACATTTTGGAAGACGATTGTTGCAAATATCTTTTCAAACAAGAAAAACTTAGTCCAGAACAATTAAAACCTATCAAACTAAGAAATCTAGATTTGAACGAGATCAAATATACGCAACATCAACTGAAAACAATGGATGAAAACCTACAAACACAATTAAATAAACCGTTTATAATAAAATACGAAAACGTAATTTATACATGGCTATGCTACTTCGGACTTGGTCTGGTATCGTTAATCATTTGCTATTACACTTACAAATATGGAATCTTCAAAGTATTTACAACACTAATTTCAAAAACAGTTAACTGCTTACTTCCATGTAGAAAGTCTAATGGAGACACTTTCAACTTCTATAACTGTTTGTTTGGGAAAAACAGAAATAATCAAGTTCAACCATACGAATCGAAAATAGTATATGAACCAACTCAAGGAACTGTATTTCTACAACCCAGAAGGCGGGCACCATCAGAATCATCAAGTATTACTGGTCGTCGTGCAATCCGTCAGGTCAAACTTTAAGAATTTCCTCGTTCAAGAAACTGCAGAAATTCTTTTAATGGGGGAGGATTGTGGTATACTGGAATCTACCTACACTGAAGATTCCCATAATATGTATTTTGCTGACTCCTTATTTTCTCACAATATAATTAAATAAATTCTTTTCTCATACAATAGTATATAAAAATACAAATATTTTCTCATACAGATTTTTAGGCAAGCTTTGCATTAATTTTATTATAAATAAAATCATTTTTTCAAGTTAAGTAGTTTTTGACAAGTTAATACATTTAAAACAATTTTTGACGTTAATATTTGAAATAATTATTATGTTCAGAATTTTTTACATTATTTTAATTGTTGTAATTATTATTGTTGTACTTTAAGTGATTTTCATTAATTAAATAAATACAAATCAACAAACTTTATTAAAACAAAAATCAAAAGTGTTATAATTGAAATCAAACCTAAAACCGCAACACAATAAGTTATAAATAACTTATCGTCGAAAAAAGGTAAAGTGAACATTTCAAAACGTTAATTATTTAAAAGTCAAAGCTCCGTTTCTTGTATTTATCGATAAAATCAAGTGGCGATCTAGTTAGAACCGAAAACCAAGATTTCCAGTCGCATTCGATTCTTTGGAAAACAAATAACAATTGTCGAACCAAATTGGTTTTCCTACGATAGAATTGGAGGTTACGACATATATATATATATAAATAATTAGCACATTAATATATAATATATTATATATTAATTTTCAAATCCTTAAAGTTATAATATAATTTCACATAATAAGGCTCGCAATAATACACCTTTCTGGTTTATTGCTCTATGTCCAATTATTATTATTCGATTACTATTTTAAATTTGAATATGTATAAAACCTCTTTTATTATTAAAAAAAATTCTGGCCGCCATCGTATACACCATTTTCGGGCACTGACATAGCTACTGAGTTTTATTGGCTTGCTTTATATATTTATACATACTTTGTTAGAGTGATTTTCCAATAGAGAATCAATGTTAAATATTATTTATTACTGGCAGGCCGTGTGCTTACTGTGCGAAGTCAGTCAGTACACATGTAATGAGTACACACTCTTAAATGAGTCAGTACACACAATACACACAGTCAATTAGTCAGTACACACTCTTAAATGACAAACAAACTACCATACATATATGAGATGATTCTCATTACATGTGTACTGACTGACTCCGCACAGTAACCAGACGGGCTGCCAGTAATAATTAATATTTAACATTGATTCTCTATTGGAAAAACATTCCAACACAGTCTGTATATATTGATCTTATTAAAATAGAATATCACTTATGAGTTTCCTTTGAGAAATTATACTTTCTCAATACTTTACTCGTATACTCGTATACTTTATAGAAATGTCATTGAATTTTAATTAAATATTAATATGAGAAAAATTAAGAAATCGAACATCGGCTCTCTGGATATCTAGTCCAGCGGTACACCAAATGATATGAAAAACTTGACTCTTACGTCAGAGTCGTCTTTGGTGTAGCGGTAAGTACGCTAAACTAGATATCCAGAGGGCCGAGGTTTGATTCCTGGTTGAAGAGTTAATTTTTTTTAATCAATATTTAATTTTCATACCGTTTGTTTGTACGTGACTCAATTCTCTTGTTATTTAAATTATGAAAAATATTTATTTAAAAAAAAAAAACAATAAGAACACAGTTTAGCAAACTCTAGAGCGTTCATTTTGTATTTGAATGAAAATTGTGAAATGTCCATTTAATTTTGATAATTTATATTATAACTTTTTTGTCTCTAGAGTTTTCGTTTGGATAAAGTTTTATGTTTAATACAAACTAGCATATAAATTTATCACAACTACTACTAACTTAAAGCAAAATTGGTGATTGTAATTAAAACTGAAATTCGTTTGTAAGAGCAGTTTTCATTTATATTTTTTATTGTGTAAATTTTTAATCAATATAATTTTCTTTTAATATACATGTTGTGGTTTAATTTTTAAATTTAATATTTATAGTGCATAGTTTTGGTCAGAAAAATTCTCATTCGGGAACTGTTAAATTTGAATCTGTTTGATTAAAATGATGGTGAGGATCTGAACTTGAATTGTAGTGACGTATGCAATGAATGACATCCGCTATTGACCTAGAAGTTAAATATAATATTTTGACATCTATTCACTCGTTACACTGGTGGTCGTTTGAACATTCTTGTATGACGAAATACCGTTAGATTTCAGTCGCTAATAACTTCGAGACTAATATTACGTTTACAATGGTTGAGCCCAATCAGGTAGATCATGTTTTTACGAGTCTGTCGCGCTGTATTTGTTTTGACTATGCAATCTTCATATCAGTGTAGGTGCATGCGCGTGAATGGTTACAAATAAGTCTTGTGTAAAGTTATAAATTGGTGTAGCGTGAACAGCTTGTGGAGCACCATCAGGAAGCAAAGAGAGTAAACTATTCGCCGGAATATTCGTAAAAATCGGTAATAAATTGAAAACTACGAAATAGTTTCAGATTTCGTCTCATATAATCTGTAAACACGGTTGAAATTATAGAAAAAGTTTATCAGAGCCTAAACAGTTGAGTGTCGAACGAATGCGAGACCTCCGACAACTTCGAAGAGGAAATGAAAAAAACGGAACAAAGCGTGTACGTAGCTGGCCCATCGGGCATACAGCTGCCAGCAACAGTTCAAACATCTATGGATCATGAGCAGGATGTTCTCAAGAAAAATCTACGGCGCAGGCCTAAACTGGGCTTTCTTTTTTTTGGCATGTCTAAGTTCAAATCGTCATTAATGATAGTTGTTACATACACAGCAATGCACACGTTTTTGACCCGAATAAAAGTTGTTTAGTTCGGAAGGGGACATTTAATGGTGACCTTGACCTTGACCATCAAGGTTATTCAAGATTCAACTTGTATTTTCAAATAGGAGCTTCTAATTTTGGCCACAGATTATAATTATTTGTACAAAAATTATTGAAATACATAGTAAGTAAATTTATCTGGCTGTTGATGTTTTCTGGGATATTAATTGTTGCAATGTTTCTAGGTTTCGTTTAGAGTATGACTGAATAATTGACTGAATAATTTAATAACGTCAAGGTTAAAAGTCGTCGGCTGGTCTTTGACATTGTCAATGCTTCCAACACGCTGGACCATTATGTGTACGTGCGTTCAATGGCTTGATGTAGAAACTATGAATTTATCACGTATGGATGTGTATGTGAAGTAAATAATTTAGTGAAAAAGAATATGTCATAAAATTATTACGATATTGTGTTCAAATCACATGACTTTGTTATATATATGTAGACTATTAAGCATAGTACATAATACACCTAAGAGTCTAAAGTGAGTCTAACATTTATAAAATTATTCCTTGCAAACTATGTGTAGTAAATTTTATAGTTTAAAAATTACATCGGTATTAAGAATCTTGTTTTATTAACTGAAAGCGTGAATAAGTTATAAAATAACAAATATTTAATCGATGAACAAAATCGAATAAAAAATATTAAGTTTGTGTCATGTGTAAATTTAATATGAAATTTCTAAAATGTCCATTGAAGAAAGATATAAAAAATTTAAAACATTGGAATTTTTGAAAGTTTTGTTTACAACTATCTTTATGATAATAAATGATAAGAAATGAAATGATAAGAAATGTTCCTTGTTTTAAAATAAACATCGTTTGTTTGAACATTAACTGAGTAAATACCGGGTATTTAAACAGTTAACTCAGTTAGTTGTTATTATCACTTGTTAAGTTATGAGTTGGGTTTTGTTTTGTTTTGTTTTGTTGTGAGATAAAAGTTCAAGACAAAACTAAAAATTATAACTTGCGTTTTAAATAGGATCTATGAGAATATTTGTCTTTGTCTTCTTTGTAACAGACTAAATCAGCAAGACCAAGAATGAATACGCAAGACCAAGACCAAAACTACAAGTATTTGAGCAAGACCAAGACCAAGACTGAATACCCAAGACCAAGACCGAGATTACAAGTATTTGAGCAAGACTAAGGCCAAGACAAGACTGAATACGCAAGACCAAGACCAAGACTACAAGTATTCGAGCAAGACTAAGTGCAAGACCGGACAAGCAAGACCGAGACCGATACCAAGACTGTCTTGATCTTGATCTTGGCCTTGCTTTGCTCATCACTAATAATAAGGATACAAATTTCTTTAAGCGAAGCCGTGACAGTGTTTAAACGAGATTACTTGAACTATACATAACTATATGTAGATTAGTAAAAGCATGTAACTAGTATATCTAGTGTATATATAGGTGTACACTACCTATACTATACATACAATGGTGTATATACTACACAAGTCAATGTACAATTTATACACTTTGGTATTATGTGTTATTTGAGTATACATACTATATATTTGAAAACGTTATTTTATGCCAGCCAGCCACTTGCATCATCAATTACAGCCACTCACGTTACTTACTGACGTGAACAATTGATGAAGAAAGTGATAAAAAAATATTGATCTAGGTTGGTTGGGGTTGTAACAGTAACTATTGTGCTTCTATACTATATAACTGACTATGCTCTATGTTCGTTTCAATGTTGAAAAATAAAATTTTTAACAAAAATTTAAAAACAAAAACGAAAAGTATACTATGTTTTTTTAACTGACTGCAAACAAAACAGAAAAACGAGGAAGGCTCAATTTGTCTATGTCTATTTTTTAACCGACTTCAAACAAAAAGGTAGGGAAAATTATAATTAGGTCTGTACATTTATTTTTTATGTACAGAGTGGGCCAATTTCGATGGTTTTATGGGGTAATTCGGTAACCATAAAAGATAGAAAGAAATGGATGGCACATTCTCGATCTCTTTTTTTAAGACTAATTCATTGGTGTCAACAAAAATTTGCTAGCATCTTTTGTTTGCGAGTTATAAGCAAAAGTTCGATTTTTCGACTATTAAACAATTGTGAATATCTTGGTTGTTTCTAAAGCTAGATGAAAATAATTTTTACATTCTTCAGGGACTTTTTTTGGTATAATCCAGTGGCGTCGTGAAAGTTTGAGAACAAAAGGTTGGTTTTCGAGATATGACCTAAAGTTGTGTTTTTTAAATAGGAAGTATAGTTGGCTATGGCTTAGTTAGAACATATTTTTGTTCCTCTTTTTAACCATGTATCATTTATAGGGTCTCTTTTCATCCGAAAGTCTGAAATAGCCAAAATAGTAATTTCCTAGTTTAATTTTTGCATTTTTTAAATGTATTTCAAGGGTTTCTCGTTCCTCGACAAATTTTGTAATTTTAATAAATGTTATTCCCAAATTTTTGTTTTATTACAAGTTCGACTGATAAATGAAATCAATTAAATCAAATGGTAAATTTTTAGCTACCATAAATTGCACTTATTAATTAACAAATCGACAACAAACAATAAATTAATCAAACTATACTCGGCTAGTCTATATTAAAAGTAAAGGGTAGGGTTGGGTTGGGTGCTTAACTTTTTTATAATTATTGGGTTCCTACCAGTTCCCAAATGTACAACAGTCTTTAATTAAATAAAAAATAATTAGTAAAATTAAATCAACAAAATTACTAGTACATATTTAGATAACTATAAAAATTTGTTTAATAAAACAAACATTTTGCTACCAACTTCAACTAAAAATGCCTTTTATATTTATAAACTATTATGTTAATAATAACACAGTCTTTCGATTAAACAAATTATAATTAACTTTCAATACTATTGTTTTTAATTTGAGCATAGTATGCCAACTAAAACTAAACCAGTAACCCGCAAAATAATCAACAAAGAGATAAAATTTTAATTTAACGTTTTTTCCTTATATAATAGGCTCTCAGAAATACCAGAACATTAATAGCATCATCTGATTAATAGCAACATTCTCCGTCGATGTTGGCTTAATATTCATTACAGCTTTGTACATTTTTTCAAGAGTAGGAGTTCGTTACCCAGTAGACTCAAATAACTTAAATTCTTTTTTTATTAACTATTATTGAAAGTTTGGGGGTCATTTTAAATGGAATAATATTATAAAAATCAAAATAAATCTATGGAAATAAAAAATAATGTTAAAAAACTAAAAACCGGTTTATAAAAATATATTTATTAAAAATAAAATGCGTTACGTAAGAATTGCGTAGACTACTAGCGAATTTTCATAGAGGAAAGAGCTATAATGAATATCAAATGAGATTACCATTCAATCTGTAAATATTTCGGTAAATATAAGAATTACAATTTTTTCTGAAAGTAGATAAATTGCCGTAGATTTTAAATGACCTGCACATGATCCGCGGATTGATCAGTTAGATAGTCGTGTTTCGCCGTTTTTTTCATTTACTTTAGGACGCCGGCGTAGTACTGCACTGACTTCTTAAGCTCGTTGGATTCCTTTTAACGCGAACTTTATTCTGATATGCGTTTTCTATTTAGGAGTCATATGAGACGAAATATTTATTTATTTTGTAATTTTCATTAAATACCGTTTTTCACTTATATTTGTGCGAATATTTTTGTTGTTTCACTTTGCCTTCTACTAGTACCTTCTACAAGTCCTTGCTAAACGCCTTTCCACACTACACAAATAACTTTGCGCCTACACTTGTACGATGACGTCACAGGCAAAACAAACTGCGCGACAGATACGTAAAGAATGATCTATCTGTTGCGGACTCAACCGTTGTTTACACATTGTTAGCCTCGAAGGTGTTCGCGATTGAAATCTTACAGTATTTCGTCATACAAGCATGTTCGACCGACCGCCAGAGTAACGAGCGCATAGATGTTACCTAAAATGTCAAAAAATTACCTAATATTCCAAATTTTGTGTTTCTCCTTACCTCGTAATCTCCCCCTCTCCTTGACCGATTGTGTCCACTAACGAAAACTTGGCTTCCAACAATTCAAATACACGTTACATAACAAATTTCATACATAAAGTGTCTAGAAAACTTAGAATTATATTTTGTTGATGTCGTAATCGGATTTTAGTTTTTTAACTAACTTTATTTTTATTCTTTTAGTTATTTTTAGACTGGTTCAATTTTTTTTTTCTTTCTAAAAAAGTTTTTTTATGTAATTAACTTTTCTTATATAAGTAAATTAATTAACTTATTTACACAAATATTTATTATATTTGTGTTTACTTTGGCGTCAACAATACAATATTTATCAAATTCCAGTTCGGTTACGTAAGACAAACTCGAGAGGACTAGCGTATACTTTATAGACAACAGTCATTGAATTTTGATATGGAAAAATTAACTCGTCAACCAGGAATCGAACCTCGATCTTCTGGATATCTAGTCCAGCGTGCTTACCTACAAGGCTCCGGCCTAGGGACCCAGCCAGCCTAGGGGCCCCAGTGGCGGAACCTTCATATAAGCTCAAAAGCCTGTCTTGGTTTATCAAAAAGCTGTATCGAAAATATTAACTTAAAAATCTTGTAACGACATTATTCGAGCTATTTAAAATTTGGCAGTCTTACTTTTGCACTTGTCAACTAAAATGTCAAACAAAAATAGGTCATCCACCTGAACGCAGGCCGACCATTACGTCATAAGAAAGAGTTGAGATACGGTTGTTCATCTTCTATTGTTCGTCTAATATATGAACTCGTGATATTGGTCATGTATGAATACGTGGCTGGTAGTGTTGCCAGGATAGAAAATTTTTCGCTACCAAGGTCGCAAAACATTTTTGAGTGTCACTTAAAATTGTAAATTGTTTACAATTTTATACAAAATCATAATTTGTGCGATTTCGTAAAGTCATTTCAACGACATTAAACGTAGTTCAAAATGTATGAAACATATGAAAAAACTTAATTTGAGCGACAAAAAATTTAATCTTTGGCGATTTTAGTTCGCAATGTCGGAAAACGCTCGTAGAAAAAAAAATCAATTGGCAATCAATCTTTTTTAATCGACTTTAATTATTATAAATAAACATCATAATTTAATTCGCTAAATTTCCAAAATCGCTTCGAGATGGGGGAGGGAGGCCCAAATGCCAAGTGCCTAGGGGCGCTGGGTCTCGAAGTCTGGGCATGGTGCTTACCACTACACCAAAGACGTCTCTAACGTGTAAAACTGTCACCAAATTAGCAACAAGTATCATATCCTGCGACAATATAAGAGTAATTTTAATAAGAGTAAAATTAACAGGAATAAATGTGAATGAAGGAAATTTTAACAAGAGCAATTTCAATATAATTTAAAATTTATTATATTTTAAATCTAGTATATTTTAATCTAGTTAATTTTCTATTTATTTTTGTCTATTGATCTCGACTTTATATCTATCTCTAATTGTCAAAGAGTAAAGTACGACTAGCTAATTTATACTGATGATGACAACATTGTAGTCGAAATACGTATTTATAATACAAAAAACTGATCTAGGTAAAGGGGGCGAATTTGAAATTTTATTTAAAAAAAACTTGAGTTCTCACTAATTATCATTCGATAATATAATGATTGACAATATTACTTTTGTTCTCAAATATCAACATTATTATTCAAATATTTATTATATTTTTGTATACTTTGGCGTCAACAAGTCAATATTCATCAACTATTTAGTATTATATTTTGTTGATGTCGCAATCAGATTTTAGTTTTTTAACTAACTTTATTTTTATTCTTTTAGTTATTTAGATTGGTTCAATTTTTTTTTTTCTAAAAAAGTTTTTTTACGTAATAAACTTTTCATATATAAGTAAATTAATTAACTTATTTATAATTTAGTTCTCCCTGTAATTCCCATTACATATACTTTTTTCCTTTTTTGGTTTAACTGTTTGTAAATGATGTAGAAACGGAAGTACTGTTCTATTCCTGTGTATGCAGACTAAAATATATTGTTGGGTGGACTTTTCGTGCGTGAATAAATACTCATATATTTAATGTTTTATTAGTTTTATTTTCTGGTTTTATCATGTGTTCGTATTAATGGTTTTACCGTTACCAATAGTTTGTAGATTGGATAGAATTCTATATGGATTTTAATTAATGTTGTGGTCAGACAGAAAATCACTAGTTTTAAAGTTCAAAGTCTTCTTTTACAGGCTTTTATTAGCTTGACTTGTACGTATCTATCTATGCATGTATGAATGTAATGGAATTTTTTAATTGAGTTTTCATCCACTTCTAGATGTCTGAATAATCTGAAGCCGTATTAAGAACCAATGACAATATAATAATATTTAAAAAAAGGCGTTACGCAGGAGCTGCGTCAACTTAACGAATTGCCTAAGAATACATAAATCACTCTCTAGCGGTCAGAATTTTAGTGTGATCAAAATGAAATATCATATCTGACATGATTTTAGTATTTGAAAAATTTAAATTTATTAATAGCCAAAATACAACCATATACAACGATTAATAATAGCGTGCTATTGTAGTTTAAAGTTACTACGGAAACGACAATCAAAATTGACATTTCAAAATTGAAACAAAATTTTAATACAATAATTTTATAGTTATTTTTTAGAAGTAAGGTATTGTTTCTGTGGAAATTAGAAAATCAACAAAAATTTTAACCGACTCCAAAAAAAGAAGGAGATTCTATGTTCGACTATACGTATTTTTTATAAATGTATGTTCACCGATTTCTGCGTCAATTGTGGATCGATTTTCTAAATTCTTGTTTTACATGAAAGAATATGCTCAAGTCATAATCTGACGAGGAGATCCCTTCAAACCGATTAGTAGGTAGTATGTCATACCAATAATATTCTTTTATAAGTAATGTAACAACTAACTGAGTTAATTGTTTGAATACCCAGTACATACTGAGTTGTATATTAATGATTGAATTGTTAACAATTCTGCATATTCGAGTTATTAACAATTCGCATTCCGAGGAACATTTAATCACAATTTATAAGAAAACTACTGAGTTTATGAAAAAAAATTTCAAACCAAAGTTGTATATTTTAAAATGAAAATTATTTTTTGAAAAAAATTTCAGCTCATCATCTCTTTTCGTTCTTGAGTTATATCGTGTCCACAGACAAGCAGACGGACATATGGAAATGGCCGAATTTTATGCACACATGTACCAAACATTCATCCATACATGTAATTATTAACAATTCGCTTTCCGAGGAACATTTAACCACAAATTATGAGAAAACTACTGAGTTTACGAAAAAAAAATTTCAAACAAAAGTTGTTTATTTTAAAATGAAAATTATTTTTTAAAAAAAATTTCAGCTCGTCATCTCTTTTCGTTCTTGAGTTATCGTGTCCACAGATAGACAGACGGCCATGTGGACATGGCAGAATTTTATGCACATATATACCAAACATTCATCCCTACGATCAATATTTTTAAGCGTTACAAAGTCGGGATTAAACTTAATATACCTTATATATTTACATATACTGGGTATAATAATTATACGTAATAGGTTTGGGCAAGAATTGTCTTTTGGATTAAATCTGTATATTGTTATTTTTAGCTTTTAAGTGTAATGAGTTTTTGTGTTTTTTGAGGTCGGTTGAATTTATTATTTTTTTAACAGTTTTTTAAGAAGTTTTTATAAAATATGTTTCATGTATTCGTGCCAAACAAACACAAAATATTAAATATCTCTCTTAATATTCGAATAATCGAAAAATGTATAAAGAGTAAAGTTGTAGAAAATTAAGTTTGCTACAATTAAATACCTGATCATTTTTCTCAAACTCTAATGTGAACAGGGATATTTAGAAGTTTAATTTTCAATCTTTAATTGTAAATATTTCTGTAAATATTAGTGTAACAGAAAAATGATAAGAAACAAAATTACAGTAAAACTTAGTACCTACAACTTAACTTGTGATAATTGTTAGATTTTTCAAATATTAAGGGAGATAGTCAAATTTTGTGTTCCCCCCTCCCGCTATATCCCCTTTCCCTAGTCCGATCTTACCCATTGACGAACTTGACCTTAAGAATACCAAAAGCGCCTCAAATACCAAATATCATTCCAATCGGAATAAAACTGTGACCGCTAGACATTTTAAAAAAAGGACATATGTTGGTATATATATATATATATATATATATATATATATATATATATATATTATATATATGTATATATATATATATATATATATATGTATATATATATATATATATATATATATATATATATATATATATATATATATATATATATACAAATTTTAGCGATAATGATTTTTAACATCTTATAAGTAGGATCGATGGACATTTGAAGAAATTTTTACGAAATTCCATTGGTGCAAAACAATAGCTGCAATTCCTTTGGGGCAAATTCGTTAAAAAAATGATAATGTAAGGAATTGTAGCAAACATGATTTTCTACAACTTTACTCCTTATACTTATATGGCTTATAAAGTCATATTGACTTTGATTATGCAATTATTTACTTAATAGCAACGCCTGCGGTAATTTGGACTTAATACCAATGTCTCATAATTTCCAAAAATTTTTAAATCATAAATTATCCGTACTAGTACAGCTTTGCTTCTTCTGAACGGTGATTAAACAGCAGCACTTACTCATAGTATACAATGTCTATGTCATTAGGTTCCGAACTACAATACTGGCGGTTAAATACCATGTAAAACGTGTTCACTTGATCCGAAAATTGAATGAAAAGTATCATATTGAACAAAGGCATGTCAAATGAAGAACATATTGACCTCGGAGGACGGATTAGTACTGTGAACCATTTCGCTGGATAATTTGATTACCCAAGAAAATAAACTAGAAGACTATAAATTAGGTGAAATCATTTCCAATATCGAGGAGATAAACTAAAATGTCTTTCGGCTGTGCCGACTAACATCGTGCAAACATTTTTGTAAACAAATTTTTTACAAATAAACAAATTTTAATCTCAATAATGTAATTTAAAATAAAATTTTTTTTGTTTATTACTTTCATTTTATTAGTAAACTTTGTTTCGATAAGTATATATTACTACAAATAATACATATATATATATATATATATATATATATATATATATATATATATATATATACTCAAGGGCAGGAAAAGCTGCAAGGAAAAAATTGATATGAAAGTTTAATATTCTCGTATGTAAATTGTGTGTAGATTTTCTTGAAATTTGATAAAAGTTAAATTTTCTCATATAATAAATAAATTTTCGTTTTTTCTTCAAATATATATTTTATACATGAAATATAAAACGCTCATGGTATAATACAAGAAAGTGACTATATCATGTGTACATACGTGAGTAGTAGAAACTGTTTCTAGCGACATCTAAAGGTCAATCACGATTCAGTCATTTTATCTGGTAGTCGTAATAACTGACTCGAGTTTAACTTTTTTCATTTTCAAAAGTCCCAGATTGACCCATACCATTATTAGCTTTTAGTACACATGATCACAAAAGCCTTTTTCATTCGGTTTGCGGGAAAATGTTTCGGATAACAGTTGCTTATTAAATAGATTATATATTAACAACTTTTATTCGAATCATTTTCCCAAAAACCGAATAAATAGGTCACAAATCAAATATAAAATTGTATGGCCCATAGTACATCGATTATACATTTCAACAATTTAAATTAAAACATATTTTTACTTAATTTATTTTGGGACTAATAACTTTCCTATAATTTTCACGACGCCTCCATCAAAATTTATAATTTCTGCTTCAGTCTTTGTTTTCTAATTTCATCATAAGGTAATATTGCCGGTACTATTTTATACGATTGCCATGAGGGCTGAACACGATTGAAAAGTTTTATGCAAATAGGTTTTGCCAAAGTCGGTTGCAAGGTTTATGCAAGATTTAAAGAAAACAAGATTTGAAGCGTAAAAATAACAAAAAATGAAGCTAAACAGAATCTTTTAAAATTACATGTTAACCGTGTTAAGAACGTTTTAACATATCGTTAATAGGGTAAAAAATGTATCAAATCAAATGAAGTACAGCCTCTTTCATAGAAATCGGTTCGAAAAACCATGTATATGACTCTACTAACTGACTAACAGGCAACGTACAGCCTAAACCGGCGGGTCTAGAAGCATGCAATTTTGCACAGGAGTTCCTTGTATAACGCAGGTGAGCACTATTTTTGAAAATTCATCTCCTAACGGAGTTAAATAGGCGATGGATGTTCGTGAGTTATAAATATGGAAGTTTGTGTTTAGGCTTGTGTTTATAAATAACAGTCAGTTGTCAATCAGCGCGGAAATTCATCCCCTAAGGGTGTAATGTAAGATAAGGAACAAAAGTTTGTATAGGATGCGCGTCATTTTTGAAATTAGAAATGTGCAAGTTTGTGTTTAGGCTTTTTATAATTGTGATGGTTCCAGAAGTCGAATGGTTCCGGAAATGATGCCGTTGGGAATTCCTAGTCCTATACGAGACACTGACTCGAATGGTGATCTAAAATTGAAACCTCTGTTTTTTATATCGTTATACATATTACATCACTAAAGGAGGTTTTCATTATAGATAGTTTTGACTGTATATGCACACGAACGACACATACATACACTCACAAACACACTCTCACACAAAACACATCACATTGAAAAACTTCACAAAAATAAATTATGGTAAAGTATTCATTCCACTAAAAAACTTTTTTTATTTTTTCATTTTTACATACGTTTTATATTTGACATATTAATAAATAATGACGTCACTTAAAATGATTGATGACTATTAGTAGCGAACAGTCATCGTCATATTTATAAGGGGGTAAAATATTATGTATTTGAAAATCTATAATGCATACAATTATTGGTTAATACACACATATAGGTGAACGGTATACCCCTAAAAAGATAATTAGAAATTGCGAGTAGATTGGCCCATTAAATTTTGCAAATCAATTTGGATTAGTGTACCATGTTGATGGCAAAATCTCATTGGGCACACGGTTAGTCCTATATATGACACTGACCATTTTGATAGTAAAAAGAAAACTAGTAGCATTAGCCCCCTAGGATGAAAACATTTTTTTTAATAGTTATATTATTATATTTGAATTCGTTTTCGAAAAATCATATACATCTCTGTCCATTGGAATGCATGAATGCAGGAATTGCCTAGATAGGTAGACAGATTGTAGAGGCTGTCCTGGACGGGACACACTTCGACCATAAGGTCCATTGTGATGCCTTAGGATGTGAGGATGTGAGTGAAGGACAAGGAATTTTGTGTGTAGACTAGGAATTGGTAGGATTTTCGGCTGCAGCCGACTTTGATAGGAACTATGCCGATACTCATCTGGAGTTCGTGAAGGAAACTGCAGAAAACCTTCACAAGCAAAGCCGGTTACTTTGTTCTTGTCCGTCTTGTACGCCGACAGTTTAGTCAATTAACCCCCCTCTTTTTTTTAATAATTGACAAACTACCCATGTCAGGATTCGAACTCATAACCTCCCAGTTCCAAGTATACACAACGCCTTTACAAGCGCGGCTATTTGGGTGGTAGGAACTACTGGTAGGAGTTTTTTTTTGTAAAATGTTCAATGGGTTCCTAAAAAATTTCACAACTTTTATAATAATACATCCTGAATTGTAAAAAAAACTGACGAAAGATGGAGAAAAAGACAGGAGAATGTCTGGCCAACGATTTAATCGCCAGTAAATTAGAACAATATTTTTGTTCCTTGTTTTTAACAAAATTAAAATATTTAAATATGGAATTTGTAAAAAAAGGAATAAAGAAAGAAGAAAAAAAAGCAAGGAATCCGCAGAATCCTTACGAGAATCCTTGCGATAAAATTGGCTCAAATTTAAATATGTGGTATATGACCTCCCAATCAGAAGTCCTTTTGGGCAAAAATCCTAGAAATATTTAGTTTTTGAGCTACAGGTTCTGAAAGTGGCGTTATCTGTATTTCTCGATAACTATGGACTACGTCATTCCCATGAACTACAAAGCTACGAATTTTTTTACCATAAATGTCATTTTGGTTATACCATATACGTGTTGAAAGAGGCAATACACATTGACACGCAGGTGGCCATATATTCAGGCACGGTCCCGGAAGTAGGTGAAGTTTTATGTGTACTGATGTTTTATTTAATATTATGGTATTTTTTGAGAAAGAAAATTTTTTTAGAGCCTTTCTTGCTTGTATTTGGGAACCTCCTCACATGGTAAAATAAGACTCAAACGTCATTAACAATATTACCAACCTCTTCAGCGACCACGAATGTTTTGGAATCAATATTTGCTTTTTCCGTAAATTTTATGTTTCATAAAATCATCTGGATAGAAAAAACTTCATTTGAGTTTTTTTTACAACAATATAAATAAATAATAGTTTAAAAAAACAAAACACACGCTTTTATAGCTAGCCGAACTAAAAAGTAGAAAATAATTTTTAATTATGGAGAGTTCGTTCTATAGCGATGTAAAGTCCACTGGATTATTATAATAGGGAATATGAATGAAAATTTTTTTTCACATTTATTTTCAGAATATGAAAATACTATTAATACTGTAATAATATTTAAAAACGAAATTAAAATCGGACAAATATCAAGGAAGCTATAAGCTTTAAAAGATTATTATCTGTCTCTTTCTTGCAAAAATACTAAAAACGGAGTTTTACGTGTATTTTAAATGGTGATAGTACATTATGACGTCACAATGCCTATCAAGAGGGCTATCACTCTCTTTGTCTAATCGGGAATTTCAATCATTCATATCTCGCTTATTTTTAAAGTTATTTAAAAAGTAATTTTACCTTGATATTTGTCAAGTAAACATGCTTCAATTGAAGTGAAAAAAAATTTTCATTCATATTCCCTATTAAAAAATTTCTAATTATTTTAAAATAAGAATTAAGTTATCAATAAAATAATTAATTTGATTGTAAAAGCGTGGGGTGCTGGACATCAAATTATAATATCAAATCAATATCCTTAATATCAAATTATAGTAAAAAGCACCCCACGCTTTTTACAATCAAATTAATTATTTTGTTAATAACTAAATTCTTATTTTAAAATTATTAGAAAAGTTTTAAATATAATAAACCAGTCAACTTTACATCGCTATAGAACGAACTCTCCATATTTAAAACTTACTTACTACTCTTAAGTTCGGCTAGCTATAAAAGCTATAAAAGCGTGTTTTTTAGTTTTTTTAAACTATTATTTAGTTTTGCTTTTTTTTTAGTCTTGATAAAGACTAAAAAAGTGACACTACCGTGATAGACTAAAGAGACACTACCGCGTCTTCGGATAATATTAAAAATCACTAATCCTGAAGATCCCGGTCAGGATAATGGGACAAACTTATTAAATTATTGTATTGTTATCGGTCCTTGACAAGTGTTCAAAGTTTCAATTTAATCCGACGTTTTGAAGTGAGTGAAAATCTCGTTCAAAGATTCCGCTAAATTCGCTATTCCTGAAGATCCTGGTCAGGATAATAGAACAAACTATTTAAATTATTGTATTGTCATCGGTCTTTGATAAGTGTGCAAAGTTTGAATTTAATCCGACGTTTTGAAGTGGGTGAAAATCACGTTCAAAGATATATAGACATATAGATACATATAGGCGAAGCTAATAAAAGCGTGTTAAAAATGATTTCAATTTAGTTCCTACCTGGTTGCTTAGCGTTTGCTATTTTCAGGGGTGTACCGTTACTATAATGGTACATGGCAAATCTATTTAAATGGGTATTATTTTATGCTTATCTTAAGTTTTTCAAGGCTGTTTATCTTTTCATAATCATTTAATGATTCTTTTTAATCATCATACTTTTTATTGATTAATATTTTTAAGGAGAGTTTGCACGTCGTGCATGATTTTGATATCCTATATAAATGAAATAGACAAGGGCAAAATCATAAGTTTAGTTCCGACTTGAAACGGCTGTCTGTCTATCCATCAATCTAGCAACACGATAACTCAATAACGAATAGAAATAAAGAGTTGAAATTTTGTGTATATGTGAAATTTTGTGTATCGCCAAAATCGTAGAGATTTGGACAAAAATATTTGTTTTTTTCTTAAATAAACAACTTTGGTTTGAAATTTATTTTTATAAACTCAGTATATACTGGGTATTTATGCAATAAACTCAGTTAGTTGTTATTTATATATGTTTACATTAATATTTCAATTAATGTTTTGGATATTCAAAAACAAGATTCAAGTTTTGTGATCGCTATTTGTAGCTAAAATTAGAATGACTAAAAGACGACTAACAGAATGACTTAGAGATGTACTCAAAAAGAGATCTTTAAACGACCCCCTATTTGAGGCTACGGAACCCTTCAGATTCTATCAATATTCCATTTTTAAGAAAACTTAGAGATTTGTGTCGTAAATGACGATCATTAAATGATTCATTGAATTGAAACATCGTATACGATGTTTCGGTAACTGAAAGGTCTAGATCGTTAAAGGGTAAAAGTTAAAGAAAACGTGGAAAAACCAATATATTTGCGATATTTTAATTAATATCGATAATAATTGTAAAAAAAATGTCATCATGGCTTGATTTTATTTTTATGATGTATTATAATAAATTTTCAAGCATTTTTTTTACTCCTTCTGAACAAGTTAACTTTGTAAAGACTCATGTCTTGCGGGTTTTTTTACGTCTGTTTCTATTCAACATAATCCCGATCTCAAAAATTGTAAACATATCTAATATACTAGAGTTTCTGTTAGGGGAAGAAACAAATTATAAGATTATATTTCTGTATCACAAAAGGTCAGAGTTTATCAACTACCAATACCGTAAGTTATAATAACTTCCATTCAATACATAAACAACAACCATTCCCTCTTATATTACGTATTTATATTTGTGCTCATATGAAAACCCTTTTATAGATCATCATCTTAACAAGACCGTTCGTTAAAAGAAATCGTATATAACCAACCCCTCATTAAATATAAATTTATATTTTGAAGTGAATAGTTTCATGTGGAAATTAATATAAAATTCTTAAGTAGTATAATTACTACTCTCATTATAAATGTTTTTCCTCATGTATGCACAAATAAAACTAATTCTAAAGGGGTCTGGGGTAGGTATATATGCCGTGTTCTCTTTGTGAAATCTGTATTCACACGAAGATACCAGGCATTACATAAAATGTCGCCGTATTGTGTAAACATAGTTTAATTAAATGATGAAGTTTCGTAAAGTGCCCAAGGGAAAAAGGCTTTTTGTGTTACGTGAAATATCCAAGGAGAGAAGGCATATTGTTTGAAATCAAAACTTATATTAAAAATTAAATTATATTCAATAAAAAAAAATATATACCCTTTCATTTAAAAACCTGCCATTTCAGTAAATATTCAAGAACTCATAGAAACTAAAAAACTGAAGGAATAATATATTTTTATTCGTCCGGTTATTTGCACAAGAAAAGATTTACCAATCTAAAATTCTTATATAAAATTGTAATTTCTAAGTATTTCTAAACAACGGAGGTTATAATTACTGAAGAATTAAATAAGGTAACTATTCCAATCGAGTACTACAATCTTTCACTTCATCGGACATACCCCGAGATGGTCGGGTTTGCGTGTTTTTGGACCTTCGCACTAAAACGCGTTCTATATATTTCAGATATCGTGGTTAAAACTATTGAAATAATTATGATTCGAAACTGAAAAAGATTTGCATTACACAGAATTGGACAAATGAAAATAAGTTATTTTAGCCGGTTATATAAAAATATATAATTTATCCGATTATCGAAGGCCTAATTATTCGGAATATTATTTGGCCTAATTTCATAATATTAATTATAATTAGCAATAAGTCTTTGATTTCGGCTTCCATAGTAAGAACGTGTAATTTTATATATGGAAACAATGCGCCAATTTTTTATGAAGTGCCTAAAATCTTCGTAAAAAACAAGTTTTTACATTGAGTTTACGATATTAAGTAAGGCAAATTATGTTAGACACTAACTTTTCTTGAAACGTCTGGACATGAAATATAACTTTTCATGTTTAACGTTTCATGAAATGGCTAGGATGTTTGTGAACAAATAGATTTCTCAATGAGATCACGACATACATAACTTATAAAAATAATTTATGTAGCAGTCTTTAAAAAGATGTCGATTTTTTGTTTATTTTAATAATTGGGAATCGAGAAGCAATTTAAAGCTTAATAAAAGTATCCTGGAACCTATCAAACATTTTTGCCTAGTTCTTAGCTCTTAATTGATGAATTTGTTACATTTTTTTCGGTATTTGTAGTTTTCTATCTTCAATTTCCACAAAAGAATCACACATTCTCTCTTTTTATCAAAGAGTATTACCAAACTATTTTAAGTTAAAGAGAACTAGGTAATTTAACACATTTATTTATCAAAATTTTGTATAAAACTTTGATACTTAAAATATAAAATGAAATAATTTTATTTAACGCTTATAAAAAATAATTTTTACTGAGTAAAAAAATTTAAATAAAAAATTTGTCACGTAGGAGCTGCGCCAACTTAGCAAATTTTCTTAGAATAAATACATCTATTCTCTTTCGCAAGTAGATCTTAATTGACTTTTATCTTATTAAGGTTCATGGAGATCTATGATACCTCCGTTAAGCTAGCAGAGCAAAGTACCGAAAATGAATTTTCTACGTACCAGAATTATGTGCTAATTATGTGCTGCAATTAAAATTTTTGTGCTTTTTTCGTTTCGGCGGAAATTGAAAATTAAAAGTGCTCGGCTAGCTTAACATCAAGACAGCAGAGCATGGGTTATAAAGTGTCCCGAAAATAAATTTACTACCTACCAAAATTAAGTGCTTTTTATGTGCTAATTATGTGCTGCAATTAAAATTTTTGTGCTTTTTTAGTTTCGGCGGAAATTGAAAATTAAAAGTGCTCGGCTAGCTTAACAGCAAGTAAGCAGAGCATCGGTTTTTAATTCCCGAACATGAATTTACAACGTACCAGAATTAAGAGCTAATTATGTGCTGCAATTAAAAATTTGGTGCTTTTTTTGTTTTGGCGGAAATTCAAAATTCATAACGCTCGGCTAGCTTATTATCAAGACAGTAGAGCATTGGTTTATTTTTGCAATACTCATATTTGAACTAACGTAATATTTATATGCTTTTCAAATGTCGAAGAGTCAAATCCATAACTTTTTTATTTCCCCAAAAATAAACGCTCGAAGATCCAAACTGACTTTAAAAATGAGCATAAGTCATCTTCTTGACATGCCAAATCAAATTACACCTCATTTGAGTGCTATTTATGTGCTCTCAAAGTATCACAGACTTTAACCGTTAAAACGTAAATTTTTTGAAAATCCACCCCTATAAGCCCCCAGCGACCCTCTGATACAAACATGGACTATTTTTGCGATATCACCAATTTAAATTACGACACATTTGAGTACTATTTATGTGGTCTTAGAATATGACAGAACCGAGAGCCCCTAACGGCCTATCGTGAAATTAATGTACACTATACTTAAAATCTGTTCATATACTTTGAGGATGTCTCAGGCATCCACCTATAAACATCCATAATTTAAAAGATTTTACCTCTCAAAGAGTTCCTTCAATGTGCTTTGCGGATATCCGAGACCTCAAAGCCTAATCCGGGAATTTCTGCAGATAATGGCCTCTTTTTTTATATCATGAAATAAAATTGTACAACATTCAGGTGCTTTTAGTCGTTTTAGAAAATCAAAACCTTAAGATGAGATTTTTCAGAAGTACTAATTTTACATTTGAAGACTCATACTACCTTCCAACGAGAGCAAGTCTGTAATTAGAGGATACTTGCAGATACCATTTCTTAAAGACTTTTCTCAGTACGCATTGGGTATTTCTGTATTATCGTTTATATAGGCGCACTTTATTCTATGATTATCATGTGATTTCGAAATTTTCATGATTAGATCCTGGACGACTGGATCGCCTGAGTTTCTGAAAATTTAGGTATAATTTGGGGTGGAATTACGAAGCATCATATCTCGAAAGAAAGGAAACTATGCAATTTGAAACTTGCCAATGCTTTCCCGAAATTGTTCACAGTACTTTAAGATTTTTTTAATAAGGAAACCAAAATTAAAGGAGGTAATAGATACATTTGAGTATTGTGTAGTTTTAAATACCATTTTACATTTTTCTTCAATATTTTTATTATTTATATATTCTTTGGTCAAGCCTTTTATTGCTTGTAACTTTTTTTGACAAAAAATATTTGTGCTTTATTTAATTGCAGCACATAAAAAGCACTTAATTTTGGTAGGTAGTAAATTTATTTTCGGGACACTTTATAACCCATGCTCTGCTGTCTTGATGTTAAGCTAGCCGAGCACTTTTAATTTTCAATTTCCGCCGAAACTAAAAAAGCACAAAAATTTTAATTGCAGCACATAATTAGCACATAAAAAGCACTTAATTTTGGTAGGTAGTAAATTTATTTTCGGGACACTTTATAACCCATGCTCTGCTGTCTTGATGTAAAGCTAGCCGAGCACTTTTAATTTTCATTTTCCGCCGAAACTAAAAAGCACAAAAATTTTAATTGCAGCACATAATTAGCACATAAAAAGCACTTAATTTTGGTTGGTAGTAAATTTATTTTCGGGACACTTTATAACCCATGCTCTGCTGTCTTGATGTTAAGCTAGCCGAGCACTTTTAATTTTCAATTTCCGCCGAAACTAAAAAAGCACAAAAATTTTAATTGCAGCACATAATTAGTACATAAAAAGCACTTAATTTTGGTAGGTAGTAAATTTATTTTCGGGACACTTTATAATCCATGCTCTGCTGTCTTGATGTTAAGCTAGCCGAGCACTTTTAATTTTCAATTTCCGCCGAAACTAAAAAAGCACAAAAATTTTAATTGCAGCACATAATTAGCACATAATTAGCACATAATTCTGGTAGGTAGTAAATTCATTTTTGGGACTTTTTAACCGATGCTCTGCTGGCTTGATATTAAGCTAGCCGAGCACTTTTAACTTTCATATTCCGCCGAAACGAAAAAAGCACAAAAATTTTAATTGCAGCACATAATTAGCACATAATTAGCACATAATTCTGGTACGTAGAAAATTCATTTTCGGTACTTTGCTCTGCTAGCTTAACGGAGGTATCTATGATCGCTATAGTGGATACAGAAATATATGTATGTAGAACGAATTGAATGAAAATTTTTACAAAGCTTAGATATAACGTCCGATCCGACAATTCGGATCCGTCCAATCCGATCCGAAAAATTTAAGTAGTGGCCACTGTTTTCGCAATCTTCTTCCACCCCACTCAATTAACCGCCCCCCCTTTCTTTTTCTTAATAATTGACATACTGCTGATGTCGGGATTCGAACCCATAACTTTCCAAGTAGGCATACTGCGCAGGCATAACGCCTTAGACCGCTCGTCATATACCACTTAGACTGGTATGTTATAGGTAACTTTATTTTTATTTCAGCTAACCTTTTATTGAATTATAATATTTTTTAGATTTTACCAACATTTCTTTGTTACATTCATACAATGCTTTATTATGTTATTTTATATAAGAACCTATATATGTTTACCTTTTAGTTAAAATTTGTATATTTTTGGCTTTATTATATGTTTTCTGAAGGGACTGTGTTTCAAACTTATTGTTCCAAAAAATCTCAATTTAAAAAAAATACAATAATTAACATTACTCTTAAATATACTAAATCAATAAATTTTCGAACTTTTTTTACAGGCGTTATTTATTTTCTGGGAGATACAAAACAAATGCCTGAAATAAGTATGTACAAAATATTTTATACAATCAATATTTTATACAGTGGATTATTAATTATTATTATAGTTAAATATAAATAATAACACAATGCACTTGTCTAGACTAAAAAGATGACATGTTATAAACATCATCATACCAAGGATAACGAGCATATGGTCTATAATAATTGAAAATTTATACAATAAATTGAATAACATTTAATATTAACAAAATTAACAATAAGCGATTTCATTTTTGACGTTATGCATTTTGTTTGTGCTGATCAAAATATATACATATGAAAATGTACACATTCTATTTATTTTTAATTGATATGTCAAAATTTCTGTTTTGCATGTCATAAACAATTATAATTTTAATTTATGAATAGCTATTCAACATGGTAAAATAGAATTTGTTAAAACTGTAATTAAATAGTTAATAGTACCATCACATGTTTTAATGCAACTTTAATGATCTTTTTTTTTTTAGTTTTGTTCACATATTTTTTTCCCGTTGTGGATATTTCACGACCGTAATAAAAAGTCTTTAAGTTTATCTCATACAAAATATGTATATGATATATTATAAAGCATTATCATAACGAGAGGTCGAATTATATACAGTGAAGAAATCGTGTATATTTGCATTGTAATATACTAAAATTTTGCAAAATATGTTAAATAACATGCAGATATCGAATTCACATACATTTATCTATTTATACAGTCCAATAAGTATAGGTGAGCATAGGTGCGAAAACTTTGACTGCACTCAGCTCTGAGTAAGAGGTAGGATGCGAGATAAATACAGTGTTACCTGCCAATTATTATTATTTTCTTTTTTTAATTGAAACATTTTGTGAAGAAAATATAATAATACCAACTCTTTTTTATGGTCACTATTATTCAAAGTATACAATACATACAATACATTGAATACATACTCTGGACATTTGGGCTAGTAATTTGGGGCATAAAATGTACCTTTTTAAAATATTTGGGTATGAATAAAATATATGAACTATGTAATAATTTCATAAAAAATATGTTATATAAATTATTAATTATAAATCTTTTGATCTTTTACATTTACCGCTTGACAATTGTAAACCGCTTGTAAATTTTTTGATGATTTATCTTTAGTTTAGATTTTAGAATTACATTTTTGGAAATTACTTGATTTAATTGTTTATTAGTTCTCCGATATGAATGGGACTTTGATGACACTGGATACAATAAAGATGCCAATGATAAAGCTAGGTGGTGGGAGGGGGTTGGTAATTTATTACTAATTTTTAAATGATTAAATTTTACATAAAGTGGGAATACATATAGTTGTTGTTGTTGTAATTATTGTTATTGCTATCATCATTATTGTTATTATTATTATTATTGTTATTATTATTATTATGTTTTTTGGTGTATCTCTCCATATTGTAAAAGATATTTCTTAAACAATAAATATTTTATAAAACTTCTAAATTGATTGAATAAATTATTGGGCAATAATCGGTAGGCAACCTGTATTGAAACATCGTTCCGTCTTACTTCAAAACATACCTTTTTTACTTACTCTCACACAGCTTATGGAGAGCCGTTCGGTTCCGGAAAGCCGTCTGTGCCCTAGTATAGTCTAGATCAGGCCTGTTTAGTTATCCAGGTAGTCCGACGAGTCAACCATCGGATTGAACATTAACATGAATCGGGTTGAACTTCTCATTTGGGAGTAGTTTTTTATTTTTTCTTGTTCTGGATGCGATAATTTTTTTAACAGTTACAATTTTTTCACTTTTTTTTTTAGAAATATTTCATATTTTTTGGTAAAATAGTATTTTTATTTAAAAATATTTGTAGTGATTAGAAAATATTTCTCTAATTTGTATCGTTTTTAGCAAAAAAAAAAACAAAAAAAAACAGAGGTTTAGTTTGACAAGTTACGAATATCAGAGAATCGATATTCGTCGAAGGAGAGATTCATGGTGCGTGTAAAGCGATAGCAGACAGTAATTTCTACGTAGACATCTAACAATTCTTAAAATATTACTAAAGACTTACCTTGTTTTTATTTTTCTAAATTCATGCACGTGGGAGGAATATAAAAAATGATTCTTTTGACTCACGAGACAAAACGTCGTTTTATTTTTAATTAATTTAATATTTGTAAAAATAAAATAAACTTACGTAATCGATTCGAAAAACAAAAAGTTTAACCCCCAAAAGACAAAGAATACGAATAACGAATAAAAAATTTCTGTCAGCCCATGTTCGGTCTGGATCCTTACTATTGAAACAATAATAATAATGATATTGTATTTGAATCTTTCCATTATTACAGGAGTTGGTACCAATACAAAATTAGACAAAGACTCTATTAAATAATGTATTATAACTGAAACAAATTATATATATATATATATATATATATATATATATATATATATATATATATATATATATTTATTTATTTATTTATATTTATATATATATATATTTTTTTTTTTTAAGTTTTTCGATTTGATGTTTATTTTTTAAGATATCAATTAAATACAATCAATTAAACATTGATAAGTTCAACCAATCACACAGTGATCATAATGTAAGGAAGCGTCACCTCAACAGTAGTGCGAGGCGCTTTACCTTTTAAAGGCTGGCAGATGGTAAGAGGCCCCTCTCACTATGCGCTCTGTGATTGGTTGAATTTATCAATGTTTAATTGATGGTATTTAATTGATATCTTAAAAAATAAGCGACACATCGAAAAACTTTATTTTACTTTTTTGTTTATTTTCTACACCGTGGTATAGCTTTCTCCAATGAATTTCAAATCACCTGTATATATATATATATATATATATATATATATATAAATGCACTTTTTGCAACTCTGGTTTCAACCTAGTTTCCTTAGTTAATAAATAATTAATTAACGGTGCGTCTAGTAAAAAAATGTCTCAGGACTTTTAGTTCCCAAATCGTACCCTATACCTACCCTCTTATGGAACTCGATTACTTCTGGGACACTCTATATATATATATATATATATATTATATATATATATATATATATATATATATATATATATATATATATGTATAAATATACATAATAAATTCTTGTGTAAGTAATTTGAGTTTTTTATGTTTATGCAAGACGATATTCATATTTGATTCCTAGGAATACTTTTCTGAGAAATTATTTTATTTTCTGTATCAACGAAATAATATATCAACCTAATTTTGTTTAATTATGTTTTTGTTTTGTTGTTGAACACTGTAGGGAATATAATGTGGGTAGATTTATTCAAAAACATTATACTGATGCGCCTCGAGTGTTTACAATTAACTATTTATAATGTTTTTTGCTTTTAAATGTGTTAACCTATCTAAAAAGATATTTCTTTTCTTTTTTCAGCTTATCATAGTTTAATTTTGGTGAGTTGATATTACTTGATTAGCTCATACTGACTCAAATTACTTTAATGACGAGGAATGGATAATTAAAGATATGAGGGCTTTTAGCTGATTTCATTTGATTCAGAAGCTTTTCCGTAAATAATACAATAAAACAATTAAAATTAAAAATTTTAAAAATCCTTAACGATATAATTATATATGAAACATAATGAGTACTTCCCGTTACCTCCACCAAATTAATATGTTAAATGCTAATGCTCATATGCCTACATCATTTTGGAAAACAGCTGATAATTTTCAAACGACTGAACCGATTTTAATCAAACCACCGTAATTAAATAATATCTAATAAAAAACACCGCGTTCAAATCGGTTCTCGTCCTTGAGAGTTACGATGTCACAGACAGACGCACATACAGGCAGACAGATAGATACACAGACGTTTCAAACTTATAACACTCCCTCCTTTTGTGTGGGGTTAATGAATTGGAATGTCTCAGTTAATTGGTGGCTTTGTAATATAAGTCAAAGTATAAAAATTTCAAGGCATATATAATATTTGAAAATAAATGACTATGTTAAATCCACGACAATATATCCGAATAATATTTATTGAAGATAAAATGTAATAAACATATCGTTACAAACAATAAAATAACGTAAATTTTCTCGAATCAAGAAGATTCTTCCTACACTACAAAACACCACAAATGGTGAGGTACGAACACAAAATACAACATTCAATTTGGAATGAATGAATTATGACCTTTCCAAAAATATTTATGTAAAAAAAGGTAAAGTTCCTACTTCGCGAAATAACAGTGCCATTTGTGTGATGACCAAGTAAGTCAATGCTAGCATTATCTTAGTTCATATTCGTTTAGTTTTTATACAACGTGTTATAAAAACAATCAGGAAACTTACCAAACTTGTCCCTACATGAGGGAGAAAATGTTTATCTCTCGTATATGACTATATAAAGAAGATGGATGAAAACTTTAACTAGATATCCACACAATGTTCTAACTTGCAAAAAAATGTGTCCGTTTATTTGCGCGTTAACAATATGACTAAAAAATGAAAAGTGATAACGAGTTGGAATTTTTTGCGTCTTACGGCCCTTACCCATCTCGTCAACCACCACGATCCTCTATCACGCCTTGTTCGTTTCCTATAGATATCTTATTCTGGCTCATGAGAAATAGATGTCTTTTGAGCCTGCAGTGACTCGTAAGCACCCCAACCAGAAGGTTTGTTACTTTCCGGTTTTTACTTTGTTACTTTCCAAAGTTATTGTTAAATATGGTGCCGGCGCGTGGAAAAGAAGTGCGGCTTTTTCACGGTCGAGTTCGCCAAACGTTTCATTGCCCTCAACCTCTTTTCTTCTTACCAGACTATCCACTGATTTTACCCATTTGAGAACCAGAGGCGTTTGGATATCTAAGTCAATATAACGCCCCATTTAATTGCAGAACACACCTGCACAAACTAACATTGCCCGAATTGGTCGAACGCACTCCCTTGCTTATAATCGTAATATGATAAAAGAGCATAAATTTCTACACTATTCTGCAATTATTTTACACGTATATTTGTGGTCATAAATAACCTTACCACTTGTGAGTGTTATGTGAATATAACAGCTATACATAGTCAACAGCGAACGACGCTTATGTACATGTACTACTTGCGATCAGTGAGGTTGGGTAGTAATGTGTACATACATGTACTAAGTCTTCACATATGTATAGAGTTTGGCTCTACAGGATGTACCTTAAAATTCAAGGAGTGATTATGTCGGTCATTCTATGAAGATTTACTATCACAGTATTTTTTTAAATATCGTTTAAATATCGAGAAAATTCGTTACGCAGGAGCTTAATATTTGCAACAATAGATGCATTTCCTTTGGAGGAAATTCGTTAAAAATTTATTAATAGCCAAAATAGAACGATGTATAATGATTATAGTTTATAGTTACTATGGAAACGACAATCAAAATTTTTTACAATAAAATATATTTCATGTATTTGTGTCAAACAAACACAAAATATTAAATATCTCTCTTAATATTAGAATAATCGAAAAATGTATAAGGAGTAAAGTTGTAGGAAATCAAGTTTGGTACAATTCATTACATGATCACTTTTCTCAAACTCTAATGTGAAGGAGATGTTACTTGCTGCTAATTTGGTGACAGTCTGCACGTTCACAGTTTCCTTCACGAACTCCAGATGAATATCGGCATAGTCCCTATCATAGTCGGCTGCAGCCGCATATCCTACCAATTCCTAGTCTATACACAAAAATTCCACCCACTCCACTCACATCCTTAGGCATCACAATTGACGTTGTGGTCGAAGTGTAGATCGTCCAGGGCAATCTATCTATCTACAATCTATCTATCTCTATCTTATATTCTTTAAATGACCGATGGGATACTCCTTGAATTTTTTCCATGTCCTGCATGTCCTGAAATTATGATACACCTTATATATATATATATATATATATATATATATATATGTATATATATATATATATATATATATATATATATATATATATATATATATATATATATGTATATATATATATATATATATATATTTGTATATTTATATATAGAGGTGAGTACCGTGGTACTAATGTTTCCAAAGTGTTCTATGTCTGCTTATCTATCGCTGAGTGTGAGTCGTATAATGTTTATTTTCTATGTAGGTGATGGCTTTGGTACCACATTCAAAACTACTTCTATATTTCTGAAATAACATTGTATGTGTGAGTGAGTTTTGTAAACATTTTGTCGTAGTAGAATAAAACTATATAATGAGACAAAATCTAAAAGAATTCGGGACACAATTTTTGATTGTTTAAAAATTGAGATATGTCTATAAAATAAATTATCTGCGATGAAGATATAAATTAAACGGAGATATTATATTTTGTCTCAAGGTACTGAGTCTAGGCCGACAAACAATTTATGACTCAATCATTAGTTGGTTTTGACATATTTTATAAATACTCTGGGTTAAAAATGGGTCAGCGAAAAGTTAAAATAGGCTACAGTTATTGCTTTTTATACTTTCGTATTTGCAAACTTTTAGTTGGAAAAAAAAAATGTTGCGACTATTTTATACAGTTTTGTCGTTATGAGATCAAAACTGTTTAATATAGTCGCAACATCCAATTTTGCAAGAAGAGTGATTTCGGTTTATGGTTCATGCCTAAAAAACTCAATTATAAGCTGTTTGCTTCCTGAGCAATCGTTTTTACATTTATCCACACATTTATTGATTAATACAAGCTATCGAGCAAATATTTTAGGTCTCAGGAATCTCGCAACTTTGATAATTTTTGTTTTCGACTAAAAGTTTGCAAATACGAAAGTATAAAAAAATAATAACTGTAGCCTGTTTAAACTTTTCGTTGGCCCACTTTTACCCCAGTGTATTTATAAAATTTCTCAAAACCAAATAATGATTGAGTTATAAATTCCCAAATCTCATTTTGGACAAATATTTAGTATAACCTATCTTTAGTAAAATTTGATATAGGTATTTACTGTTATGAAAGGACGATTTTTTTAGCCAGTGTTGGTTTCTGGTGAGTTGGTTTCTGGTGTGAATGTGTTATTCTAAATTTTTTCAGAAAGTTGACAAGCACCCACAAAACACCCAGTATTATCTATTTAACAGACTGACTGACAGACAATACACAGCCTAAACCGGTGGGTCTAGAAGCATGACGTTTTGCACAGGAATTCTTTATAAAACGAAGATGAGCAACAAGAAAGGATTTTTGAAAATTCATTCCCTAAGGGCGTTAAATAGGGCGTTAAGTTTGTATGGAAGTTCGTCATTTTTGAAGTAAGAAATATAGCAATTGGGTTTTTAATTCTGTTTTTAAATAAAAGTCAGGTATCAGTATTTTAGGAAATTCATCTCAATTCATTCAAGGGGCTAAAATAGAGGTCGAAAGTTTGTATGGGTTGTGAGTCATTTTTGAAGTTAAAAAAGTGGATGTGGGCCTTTTACTTTTGAGAAAATTAGAATGGTTCCTGAGATGTTGCCAATGGGAAGTCCCATCGGGCTCACGAGTAATATATTATAAAATAGAACTAATTTTATCTAAAATTTGTTAAACATTAATAATATAAATGTTGTTCAAAAGTATATAATAGAAGTATTACATCAATTGTTCAAAATATACAAATTATTTGATAAGATTGTATTCAGCAATTTTAGTGTGTTAAAAGATATATTAATGTTAGTCGTTTATATAGGGTAAGACTTATATCGCACAACCAAAGAACTCGCTACTTACATTGTACCAAATATGTATTATATATATATATATATTTATATATATATATATATATATATATATATATATATATATATATATATATATATATATATATATATAATATAGAGTAAGAATGTATTCAAAACATTTGTTTGAATGTGTTTGAGAAAGCGATACGATGAACACTTTGAGTTTAAATCACTATAATAAATGTATTGCCTGCTACATATTGTTCATTGATTATTCACATTTGTAAATTTCATAATCAAATATGCTTTAAACTAAAATATTTGTACCACAAATAAAGAAATTTTCACTTTTTATCAGTATTTGGAAATACATTGGAGAAACTGCATCTATCTCGTTTGATTTCATTTAAAGGAATTAAGTGGATATTGTTTTAGTCAATTGTAAGACGAAAATTGACTTCGTTTAAAAGACAAAATGTTGACAGCTTTACGAAAAATTATACTTCGTTTCATATATCGTCATCTATTCCATATTTAGTTTAGAAACAAATATATTCTGTACATTATTTAATAACTTATACTAAATTAGCAATAGAAGCATATCAACAAGTAATAGATGTATTGGGATGCCACCATGAAGACACCTTGAAATATGTGGCATAATAACAAACTTTAACTAAGGTTCAAAAAATTTGCTGTGAAACACTTACACGACCCCCTATATACAGAGTTTAACTAATGGCTTTAAAATATTTCAATGAATTCTACATTTACTATCAAAATTGAATTTGAACAAAAGTATGTAAATTATAGAGCTTGTTCATATTTTTGTCTAGAACAATTTTGTTACCTAGATTAGATGCTTTTTGTCGTACTGTTTTTGACACATGCCATACCATAGGATCTCATTGTTAGGTTTTAGAATGGTGAATCCTCTATTGCTATATAATATTAAAGTTTTAAATTTTGAACCTCTTGCTCAAAATTTCAGAATTTCAAAAATCTCTCTTTCTCAAAAATCTTTTTACTTCACTCACCAGTAACTCTTTCTAATAAAATAAGGGTAGTGGACTGGCCAAAAATGGGGTTTTGATATCAGCGGACTTCGAAACGCAACAGTTGGTAAAATCTACACATCGATTTTTAGCAGCAAAAAATTAAATCTATAAAATGACTAACACTCGAGAATCACATTGAGTCGATTCCCAACAGTGGCAGTTGGGATTCGACTCAACAGTTAAATTAATCAACGCATCCAAGGAAATTAATTTAAAAAAGAAAACGGAATGTGCTGGCTACTTGACTAAAACTGTCGGCGCATGGACAAAAACAAAGTAACCGGCCATGCTTGAGAAGGTTTTCTACAGTTTCCCTTCACGAACTCCAGATATATCGGCATAGTATCTATGAAAGTCGGCTCCAGTCGCACAATTGACCAATTCCTAGTCGAAAGTCCTTATTCTTTTGGCGTCAGTAAAAAAAGGACTAGAAGGGCATACTTGCCAGGATTCGACATCCCCACCGCTACTACTACTACTACTACAACATGCTCTACGTATCCAGAGGTAAAACACAATATCATTAGTGAGAAATAAAATGAAACACAAAAAATTAGCTATTCGACGGAAATTTAACATAGTTCTCTTAAGATTTGTGTGGACCCGTCTTATTCCTATTCATAGTAGTTATGTAATAGAAGTCGTCATTATAATTGCTCGCTTATTTATCTTACAATAAGTTTCTCACTGGCTTCTCTTCACTATATAACATTATCTACCTCTTACCCACATCCAACTAATAATATATACCTACACAGAACCATACGTTTCATTTTATTATAATAGTTTCGTTTCCCTATTCTAGAGAATCTTCTCCTATTCTTAAACCATCGTTCTCATTTTCTATTCTCTGGGTTACTTTTACTGCTATAGGTAATATCTACATGTTACAAAACATGTATGCATGTATGTGTGTATATTCCTATTTAAGTATGGTGTTCAATGTTCCATATTTTATGCTACAGCAAGAGATGTCGACTCTTTTAAGTTTATAGTAACATATCATTGTAACTTTTACACGAAGTAATGTATGAGGAATGAAAGGGGTTCAACAGCATGCATATAGTGCCACGACAACGATATAGGTAAAATGGTAAACTTATGTTATTAAGTTGGCAATGCTGATATCATAGTTTTCATTCTATTATGAAATATCTACTTTGGTTAGTTTTCTATACGGTATGTTTCAGAAATTAGGCGGCAAACTTCGTACAACCTTAATCCTTTTGGGTTCAAAATCGTTTGATGACATAAAGATGCAAAACTGAATAGTTTTTAACAAGCTATGATTAGCTTGACCTGCAATTATTTAAGCAGATCTTGTAACTCACTTTTCTGTCACTTTTAATTGTAGTATCGATGCGTAATAGTGAGAAAGATTAAAAGTTTTATCTAATATCAAGTCTCAAGCATGAATGTCCTTGTCGTACAATATAAAATATAAAATATAAACCCATATCAGCCCACTTGCCGGGCAAAGACATCCCCTAGTTTACTCAATTCCTTCTTGTTTGTAGTGTGTCTACTCCACTATCCGGCCGCGAATCTTCCGATATGTCCTAGGCGTCTTTCATGTCAAGCATTTGATGTCAAAGAATGTTATCAATGTTCAAACCTATTACTTAAATTTAAAAAACTAAGTAAACTAAGTAAACGCTAGTAACTTCCGTTGGTATAATATAACCGATAGGCAACCATAATAACAATGGATAAATAGACGCTAGTTTTCAAAAAAAAAAAATCGTTACGCAGGAGCGTAACGATTCTGCGTCACCTTAGCGAATTTCCTTAGAATATATAAATCAGTCTCTAGCGCTCATAATTTTAGTGAGATCAAAATGAAATATAATATCTGATATGAATTTAGTTTTGGCAAAAATTAAATTTATTAATTTGGCTAATAACGATTATTATAATAACGATTATAGTTTATAGTAACTATGGAAACGACAATCAAAATTTTTGACAATAAAATATATTTCATGTATTCGTATCAAACAAACACAAAATATTAAATATCTCTCTTAATATTAGAATAATCGAAAAATGTATTAGTTGTAGAAAATCAAGTTTGCTACAAATCATTACTTGATCATTTTTCTCAAACTCTAATGTGAACAGCGATATTTAGAATTTTAACTTTCAATCTTTAATTGTAAATATTTCTGTAAATATTAGTGTAAATTCTGTAAATATTAGTGTTTCTGTAAACAGAAAAATGATAAGAAACAAAATTACAGTAAAACTTAGTACTTACAACTTAACTCCTGATAAATTTTTCGATTTTTCAATTATTCAGGGAGACAGTCAAATTTTGTGTTTTACCCTCCCTATAAACCCCATTTTCTCTCGTCCGATTTTACCCATTAACGAACTTGACCTTTAGAATACCAAAAGCGACTCAAATACCAAATTTCGTTCCAATTGGAATAAAAATGTGACCACAAGAGAGTCCACAGACATTTTAAAAAAGTACGTATGTATATATGTATATATAAACATATGTACTTTTTAAAAATGTCTGTTATGTATATATATATATATATATATATATATATATATATATATAAAAGAAAAATAAAAAAATATGTAAATAGTAAATAAATAAATTAATAATACATTGACATCCAGATAGTGAGAAATCTTACTAATTTTACTACCATAACCTATGGAAGCTCAGAGACAGTAGCTCAGATGCAGTTGGTACAGAATGTCAGAACTCGTGAGTTCGATTCTCATCCTCGAGGTGTTAGATTTTTCATATCAAGCATTTTATATCAAAGAATATTGCTAACGTTGAGACATATTACTTAAATATCAAATTAAGTAAACTGTAGTAAGTTCCAGCCATACATTATAACCGAAAGGCAACCACTCCGTATCTAGAGCACTACCGTGCTCTTGATATCCTAGGGTATATTAAGTTTAGTTCCGACTTTGTACCGTTTGTCTTAAAAATGACCTAATTCGTCTATTTCCGCATGTCCGTTCGTCCGTCTGTCTGTCTGTCCGTGGACAGGATAACTCAAGAACGAAAAGAGATAACGAGCTGAAATCTTGTGCGTGTGTTCTAGAGCTAAAAAGTAAGATCAAATTCGTGAACGGGTGAATTAGGACCATGTTTGTTATAAACTTTTTTACATAAACTATATAATATACGGGGTATTAAAGCAACTATGAATGAAAATGCTTCTTGATCTCCTAACTCTGAAACACTCGGTATATGTTGTTACACGTTATAGGTTATGTATGCTTAAAAGTCTATACTTACTACCTTATTGTATGTGTATGACTGGCGAGTAAACATATAACCAACCGCTGCCAGTGTTGTGTGTGCTCACTTTTCTATAGAAAACTTGGGTTTTATTGATAGTTTTCCTTATTATTTTCTATAACACAAATTTATTTTGGAAAATTATATTTGACAGGTATAATAATATATTTATTATGGGGTTGAATGAATAATAATATTATGAATGGTAGTAAATATATCTATATATATATATATATCTACCCTTAAGTGAAATGTCAAGAAATTATTTATATTGTTAGGTTATGTGAAATTGATTATAATGTTTATATGTCTTTAAATATTCTCAGGTTATGTTATGTTTGTGTATGGTTGATACGTTCACTTGTAAGAAAGTTTGTTTGAAAGCTTTTGTTTATGCTACTTCGAAAAATATCACTTTTGTTGTATGCCAAACATAATAGTCGTGTTATATATATATATATATATATATATATATATATATATATATATATATATATATATATATATATATAATAAATATATATATATATATATATATATATATATACCAATACAATTATAATATACAAGAAATAATAGTTTTCCCTCAAGTCACCGTACTGAGACTGTTTACCAAAACTGAATAAGTGCTCAAGTCTTAAATATTTGTTCCAAACTTTTAGGAGCGCCCCAAGCACATATTGGTGCCCCAGAGGAAAATTTTTATTTTATTACTTTTTAATAATAATAACAATAATAATGGAGTTTTACGTCAGTTTCTGAGACTCCACGGTCTGTAACAGAGATCACCCACATTATTATTATTATTATTTTTACTTTTATTAATTTATAATTGTACATTAATGATGTTGGTGGAGGACAAGCAATTTGTTTGCGGACTAGGATTATTATTGGTAGGTTGTGCGGCTGTATCCGACTTTGATAAGAACTATGCCGATATTCATGTGGAGTTCGTGAAGGGAAACCGCAGAAAACCTTCACAACAATAGCCGATTACTTCGTTCTTGTCCATACGCCGACAGTTTTAGTCAATTAACCGCCCCATTAATTATAATTGACAAACTGCCACCGCCGGGATTTGAACTCACAGCCTCTCAGTTCCAAGTAGAGCATCTTAACAAGCATGGCCACCTGATTGGTTAATTCATAAAATAAAAGATTATCGAAAAAACAAATGTTATGTTAATTACTTTCTAGTTTTCCCGCCTCCACTTCTTCTTATTATTTAGCAACACTTCAATTCTATAAAATTTCTATTAAAGAGAATATTTTGAATATTATACTAGTCGAAGTTCTGAATAACATAAAAATGAACAGGTTCACGGAACTTTGATTGTTATCACCTCTAGTAGCATGAAGTTTAAAAATTCGAATAGTTCCCAATAAATCGACGGGTGGAAAGTTTTTTTATGGGTAGGAAGAAGTTTAGAAACAACTAAATAACTCAAAAATAGAGGTGCCCGTTGTCAATTTTTATGTTTTTTAATTTAATGAAAACTATACCAAGAGTAAATAAAAGTGTACTATGGGCCACAAAAGTAGCATAAATTTTTTTAACAATTTTTTGTTGATTTTGTTTCTTATTCATTTTGTTTTTGGGAAAATATTTCGAATACAAGTTTTTAGTATATTTATAATGAGCAACTTTTCTCTGAAGCATTTTTCCGGCACAATTTAGTTTTGCCATGAAATTTTGGTCAAGTGTACCTTTATAATCACGTATAATTTTCGCCATCAGAAAGTGCAGTTGAAAATCAACTTAGTTTATATAGCTAATACGAGTCGATTTAAAAAAAAATTATACTCGCGTATAATTAAGGTATTGGAATTGTACGCCAATAAAACTAGTTAAAATGTGCCTTTTTTCGAATTCTACTTCGCCTTCTCAGAAACTTATGACCAAGGTGTCATTAGATTCGTAATTGCATCTAGAGTCCCGCGTAAAAAAATGCAAAAGTTATAAACAATTTAGTAAATAAAAGAGGGGGTTTCTTCTTTTGCAAATATCTCAAAAACTGTTGTAAATATCGTAAATCGAAAAAAAGATTCTTAAAGAGCAGGAAATTTCCTAAAAAATAGTTTCAACACCTGTACTACTGTACCACTTATATTTATATTATAATATATATATTAAAATTTTGACCAAATAAAACACAGAAAAAATCAATTGGTTACAGTTGTTACCAATTGTGCCCTCCATAATATACACACATATAAATAATATTCACTTTTATTCACAGTTTAACAAAAATAAATATATATCGAGTAAAGTTTTTTTAGTGGATCGATGTGTGAAATAAAGTATCATTCATATACGTATTCAGTTCAGTCGTTGAACGGATAATGTATATCCTCTATCTATGAATATCTGCGAATAGTATGACATATTATGAGAACATTTTCGAATGAATCCCTTGCTAAGCATTTTAGTTAAAAGTTATTTTGCATAAGTGACTATTTTACATTTATTTATATGTATATTTTATGTAAGGACATCTATACACGTACACACATTGATATTAGAAATATGTATACAAAAAATTTAGTATGAACAGCCACATAACCTCTATACACAGACTAGTTCTGCGATGTTCATCGAACCCACCTGGTAGGTATCGAAAATGACAATATATATATATATATATATATATATATATTTATATATATATATATATATATATATATATCTATATATTATATATATATATATATATATATATATATATATATATATATATATATATATATATATTGTCGTATTGAAAATTAAAAAAAAATTATTAAGAATAATTATTCTGACCCCAACACATATTCTAATTATACAAGAAAAAGTACCAAAGGAAAATATTTAAGATGAGAATATTTTTCTCCTCAAGAGAGGATTTTTTTAAATTCAAATTGCAAAAAGAAAATAATAAGATCCTGGTTGGTTAAATTTTTTTAATCTTTAAAAAGTTTTTTTTTTTTTTTTGAATCAAGTAATTGAAACGGAATGATAATAAAACCAAATGTTAAAAATATCAAAGAAACCAAATAATTATTGCATATTATTATTGCATAAATTTTAGTATCTGTATACGTCTCTGTAATGCGCAATTTTAGTCGATCGGCCTGAAATTTGACATATGCTTTTGGTAATTGAATTGATTATTTGGTAATTGAAGTTTAACATTTCAGAGAATGGTTTTGCAGAAAAACTGGTGAAAACTGCGGTACCGAATTCAAACCTCAAACTTCTATGTTACACATTATTTGTAGTCTGTATATAGAGGTAAATAAATATATATGTGTGCATTTGCAAGTGATTCTTATTTTATTATTTTATTTATAAAAATTCACCAGTGGCGACTGTCCAAATAGATTTAGTCGAGACGCATTTATCTAGGGTCTCTTATTTTTGTTTTATTCTTCTTATTGGACATCATCATTATATTTGAAATTTAAATTTAAATTATCAACTATATGATCAGACAACATAAACACATTCTTCAAGAGAAAAGAGTCAAAATTTCCCCGGTAAAATATCTTAGAACAAAATATCCCCACGACAAAATATCCTCGGAAAAAATATGGCCGGATAAAATATCCCCAAGACAAAATATACACAGACAAAATATCCCCGGACATGATATATGTACTATAGTGTAATATATTTAATGTATATCTTGAAAGAAATCGAAATAATTTTTAATTTTCTTCCTATGATGATGTGATGATGATGATGATGATGATGATGATGATGATGATGATGATGATGATGAAGATGATGATGATGATGATGATGATGATGATGATGATGATGATGATGATGATGATGATGATGATGATGATGATGATGATGATGATGATGATGATGATGATGATGATGATGATGATGATGAAGATGATGATGATGATGAGGGGTCCAGGGGCGAAGCCCCGCTGGGGGTTGGGTTGGAGTTGGTTTGGTTTATTCCAGATAAGAATAAATAGTATTATTTATTATTTATTATTATTGTTTATTATTATCATGATTATTATCATTAATATTTATTTTTATCATTATCATAAACAGCTAACGCTAATCATTGAAAAAAAAAATGTTTAAATTATTTGAATTATGTTTAACATTTAATATTTAGAAATTGCGCCATGATATGTTAACTGATTAATGATGTCAATTATGTAAGTGGTAAATATTCAATAAGTTTGATTATTTTTGTTTAATAAATTCTTGTTAAATGTTTAATTCAGCGGTTTTTGTTATTTAATATATGTGTAATAAACTCAACTCTGGCTGGACAGTATTCTTTTTTTGAGGATATTTTGTCATGGGGATAATTTGTCTTGGGGATATTTTGTGTTGGGGATATTTTGTCGAGGATATTTTATCTTGGGGATATTTTACACGTTATTATGTTTCCACAGAAATTCAAAACCTTATATCGATCCTTTGAAAAAGTCATCTCTCATTAATAATAAAATTTTTAACATAATGGCATAATATAATTTTTTATATTTAAACTTGGAACGAATATGTTAATAAATTAGACACTGTGATAAATAATATTTAAAAATATTCTTTGAATTATACAGTTTATTTAATTGAACTAAAAAAAATTTTACTGAACGTTCGATTTAATTATTAGCTATTTCAATCAGCATAATTGAAACGATTTTGTTTTTTTGCGATAAACAACTATACAAAGTTAGATAAATATATTGGAAAGATGCATTTTTATTAAAATAATGAATTTTAATTTACGACAAAAATTGATAAATTGTGACTGTAGAATTACATCACAATTCTATGATGAATTCAATTCTATGAATTCAATTCTACAGTCACTTTTATTGTGACTGTAGAATTTTATGAATGTAGTATATTGAATTTTGTAGAATTTTTTGAATGTACTATATACAGCACATGTTCGTCCTTAATAATATATGTCACAGTTACTTCATGCTTCATGTGTAGATACTTCATGCGTAAAAATAACATTGGAAAGGTAAATATTTGGCAGTTTTGTTTGTTTGGCGCCGACTCAAAATTATTTAGGTACTTACATTAGTGTAAGACTTAGACTAAAAAGGTTCTATTTTATTTTTTGCTTTTCAGTTACTTTCGTCTTTCGTCGGTTCTGTTTTTTGTTAAAAAGTTTTTTTTTTTCACTTTTCAGTGCCTTTCTTTTTTCGTACATGTTATAGTGATATTAGAACTGCATAAGTGTGTTTCAACAGAATCGGTTCACAGATTCAGTGGGTAAACAATCCATTTTTCCCTATTTTTCTACCCTTAGGCACGAATGTTTTTTCTTCAAATTTTATGGTACCATCTTCGAAGTATACTCAATCCAATAAAAAAGGAATTATTGAAATCGGATTACTCTGTAAATATTTATGCGTGTTCATACACAGAAAATATACAGCGATTATGATGTGTTCTTTAGTGGAAGCGCCGGAAAATCTTATTAATTTTTTTTTTTTTGGCTAAAATTTTTTTTTAAAATTTTTATGGGACCAACTTTGAATCATTCCCTATCCAACAAAAAATTATCAAAGTCGGACTACTCTGTAAAAAGTTATGCGTGATCATACATTAAAAAAAAATATACAGGTTGAATTGAGTCCCTCATTCGTTTCGTCCATAAAAATACAAAGCTCTCAAATACACTTCAGACACAAAAATTAATAGTACCGACACTGTTATCATATTTGCTTCTGCATATCCAAAAAAAAAATGGATACTATTTCGACTTAGAATTAGGAATAAAAAAAGAATTGATAGTTTGTCAACTTTCAAAGAAAGTGTTTTTTTATGTAAACTTCATTGGTTTGGTGTGGATTTTATATTTTATATATTTTTCTGTGTAGTATATATTCAAAATTTTCATCCGTCTATCTAATATACTAAGGGTGACCAACTTTTGTGCCCATAAGATCTACTTTATATCTTATAAATGAGTCGTGATCGACTTGTACTATTTGCTCGAAGGTAGAAATGAAATAGTTGTGATAAAAATGCACAGTGTAGTTGATAATTTGATGTTAAGATTTGGCTTTCACGATTTGTTGTGTGTCAAGAAAATTTATCATGGAAGAAACATATACGATTTTTAGATTTGGTTTTTAAACTTATTTATCAGTAACTTGAGATATTGCACATCGTATTGAAACATCCTGTATATCCACCTACGTAAAAAATAACATAATTCTTTAACGAGTCAAAATTAATTCAAATTAGCTAGGATAAAGACAGATTTAGAATTTATTTTATATAAACAAACTTTAACATTAATGGGAAGACGGAGTTTGCATGTCTCTAACCAAGGAATCATAATAAGAATAATAAGCCGTTATCAGGGTCTGTTATACAATTAAATAAATTAATATTCTAAATATAACTATAAAAAAATTATTAAATGATTTTAGAAACAAGGAAAATTTGAATTTACAAAAACTAATAAATAAATAAATACAGAGAAAGAAAAAATAAGTAAATAAATATAAAAGAGAATTAGAAATTCAATGTTAGAAATAAGAATCAAAATAAATGAAAATTTGTAAATTCAATGTAATAATATTGTTAAAATATAAATAAAATTTTGATAAATTCAATGTAATATAAATTACATAATATACACATAATTGACCCTAGGCCCTTGATAGAGTTTAGGCCTCCCCCAAAGTGTCCCTAAAGGAATCATAATTAGGTGTCCTGACAAAGATAATAATAATGAACCTTCGATATGGGAATTTGTCAGGACAGAACATTGATTAGTCTTCGTTAACCTTAAGTATGAAAAAGCCGATTTACACAGGTATGAAGATCCGAAACAAGAATAAATATATTCGCTACATATGGTAACATTTGCGATATTTTTCTCGTTTAACGTTTTTCCAAAACTCTTCTTCCAATTTTCTAGTTTGTGTGATAAAGTCGTTTTGTAAAATTATAATTTCATTTTTTAATGCCTTTTGCTGTATATGAAATATGTTTATAACATTTTCGCAAATGCGTTTCACTCTTTAATCTTTTTTCAAAAGAAAAGATATAAAGAGTCCACAATTTTTTGATTTTTTCAACATTATGAAATCTTACCTCAAATTTACCTTTTATTACTTCTCGCAAGCGATCGACTAAAATTGGCCTCGCAATCAACTTTTTGGCCACCCCTGTAATATGTTATCTAATATATATACATATATATATATATATACCTATATATATACCTACATATAATATTAAATATGATAATAAAATAGGTATTTTCCTTTTTATATATTTGAATTGAAGATATGTGTTGAAGATACGCTGTATGAGGTTGGATATATTGCGGTGTTATTTAAATAAAATAAATGATTATTGTTATTATTGTATCCCATCAGTGTTTTTTCCTATTGTAATTTGACAGAAGATTGATTTGCGCGCGTTAACTGTCTTTTTTTAACTGAAATGAAGTATTTATTTAAAAAAAATTATATTCACCATGTTTTATGAATAAATTTTGTTTAAAGTAAGAAAAATTATTAAAAAGACATGCTGAAACCCGTTACCATATCAACAGAACCATCTTGACTTAGTTTATATGTTTTATAGGGTGAGTCTAGGGACTTTTTATTTTATATTATATTTGTTAAAGAAGTTTTAGCATGGTTTTTTAAAAGCTACCAACTTTAAAAAAAAAGCTACCAACGAAGCTGTGGCTTTGTTACGACATGCCAATAAAAATCATGCATTAATTGAGATTTTTAAATTATTGGAATTTAAACAATAATTATTAGAAGATGGATAGATTGTAGCGACTGCCCTGGTAGACATAACGCCTTAGACCGTTCGTCCACTTAGATGGTATAATGATAACAAGGAATGTACAAATGGCACCAAAAGTCGAGCTATTATTTCAAAATTGATCTGTGCCTTATTTTTCCGGATTTCGGAAAAATATTTCGACTAAAAGTTCTTAGTATATTTATAATGAACAACTTTTATCCGAAGAGTTTTTTCGTAAAAATTTTTTGAAATGATAGCTCGACTTTATACGCTATTTGTATATATTGGTAACAGAGAGCTCTTATCGTTTAGATAATTGACGTAATATAATTTGTGAATTACAATGAAATATTTTTAATTGTTTCTTATTATTTATCGGCTATTAATAAAATTTTTGGTTTTATTTCTGATCAAAAAACACGTTAATAGTGATATAAAAAGAAAAATTTTTCATTTAATTATTTCATGCAACACAGACCATTTTGTTTCTATATTTAGTGAAAATATAACCGAACCCAGGCATATGTGGGAAACTTCACGGGAGCACTCTGTATTATATAGGTATGGTTATCAATGGTTGCTCTGAACAAAATGTACCTCAGTAACTTGAATTTTGTACCACCAGAAAATTGTTATAGTTGAAGCTGTCATACTATAAGATTTGTATTGGGACTTAAATCTAGAATTTTGATATAATATGGACTCTGTTTTTAGCTCTGTTTACTTCGACCCAAAATTTTGTGGTATAAAATACGTAAAATCTGATTTGTCTTATAGAAGCTTGTTAAAAAATAAGTATTTAATAAATGCAATTACTGAAACTAAGCGTTTAAATGAACTATTAGCACGGCATTGTGAAAATTTATAGTTGAATAGATGAAAGATTCCCCGGCTCAAAGTCAGCTTTTACCCAAAATCAGCTTTTAAATGAATTTATCAACGTTATAACTTATTAATATATAAATATTGCATAATTAGCTTAAGACTATATATACCCCATCAAAAATTGTATTATCTCCCGTCTAGTAATCTTTTTTGAAATGTTTTGGGCGAAAATCGAAATCAAATGCATAGAAAATCAGACAATGTATACAATAATTCAGTTTTCTTACTCATGTAATAAATTTTTAATTGTTTTGAATTTTGATATCCGTTTTGAAAACATTACTGTCCCTTTTGAGATTAGATGAACCTCGTTACGAAATTTCAACTGCATCGGTCGTATAATTTTTGAGTCAAGAGGACAATGCATACCGGAGAAAGTAATATATATGATAGAGATCATAAATTTTATATTTATATTTGATTATAACTACGACATCTCTTTTGATGTATATAGTATTTAAGATATTTGATTGACTAAAATCTTGGGTATTCGAGATGACAGATTACCTTAGCGTACAATAACATATTACCTTAGTATACAGTAACGAGTAACATATTTCCTTAGCATACAATAACTGATTACTTAAGTTTTTTAAGACTCAGGCAACCAAAAATCTACTCAACTACTTGAACAAAATAAAAATTCTACCAAAAATAAAACATATTTCGTTTATTGGCTTTTAATTTCAAATTCATTGGGGATATAGATTAAACCATCTCAGAGACATCTACTATTGTAATGACTTGGCTTAATCTGAGTTGTTTGGAAGTGTAATCCCTAATGTGAAAGTAGTGTTTTTCTCGGATCCACTATATATTTAATACTTCTTAAACGATACAGAACTAGAAGTAATGCTCTCGATTGAATAAGCCGACACAACAAAAATATTTTTTTCTTCAAATCTTTGTGTTTTCTTGTACTCCTGTTATACTTAACAATTTGTGCATCATAATCAAATTACGGAAACTCGGTTATGATTTTGCAATGTTCGATTGCTCATTGAATCCGTTCATATCTTCTATTTAAATAAGTTAATACGAAGTCGACTTTTATGTTACTACTTAAAGGTTTAGTATCATGGTATCTTTTTTTATAAAAGTTCGTAGAAATATAAACTAGTATACCGGTTGTTTAGTTTACATCATCGCATAGCAGATCTCCCACGAGTAAGTAAATATGTATGTATTAAGCAATGTGTATAAGAAGGAGGTCTATTATTATTATTATTATTACATGTTATAGCATACTGAAGTCTGAACAACAGAACAAATCATAACAACTGATCTGTTCACTTAAAAAAACCCCACTCTCTAAGCGTCATCTAACTGAATGCGTATCGTACGACAAATACAACACACAACAGTTTAACTTTAAGTAAGAAAACAAACATATACGACCTCCTTCTCATACACATTGCTTAATGTATACATATGTACTCTCTCATACTCGTGGGAGATCTGCTATGCGAAGATGTAAACTAAACAACCGGTATATTGTCACTGCGGAATATGTTCTCAAGACTTAGAATGCCAGTAATATTTTACGTTTTTTGCATTGAATGTAACGATATAATTCTTTAAACGAAAAAACATGTCGTATTATTTTTAAAGTTGTAATCCAAAATATTTGAGTGTTTCTTCGTACCCAGTAAGACTATCACCATTAAAAATGTTTTAGGTGATTACTATTCAATTTTAAGCTTGGGCGTCATTGAGAATTCAGTTATTCATAATATTTGGGACATTTTAACTCACCAAATGCTAGGTGTGTATTCTACACATAAAACGAAGCGTAATAAACCAATTTCTTATCTGCAATTTTTGCACGGAAATTCTTCTGATTGTATTTACGGGTTCAATTTTTTACACATTTCGTCAGTTTGCCATAGGTGGGTGCATTATATTCGAATCCAAGACCGAATGCTTTAAGATACAGTCTGAAATAATAAAATTGTAGGCTGAACTTTTGGTGTTTGGAGCGTTATTTTGGACTCACAACAATGCCAAAAGATGAAATTGTACATATTTTTGTGACCCGGCTTGCTTCGAAACTATTTAATCAAATTGTTTGAATATTTGTACATAGCTTGAAGTCAAGCGGTCTTAAGCAGCGGTCATCAAAGTTTTTGGGAAACGAGCCGGATCGAAATTTGTAAAAACATCAGGTGTCGGATAATTTTACTCACTTTTTAATAAGATTTAACTTTATTATTTTTATAATTTCTTATCGGCGAATGAAATTAAGTACAAATGCTGCTCAAGACCGCTTAACCTCAAGCCAAGTATAAATTTTCAAATTACCCGGTAATCTAGTACGGTGAAGTCTTATAGACAATCAAATTAGCACAATAGATGAATCGTTGTAGTGAATTCACTATCAAATCAAAATATTTAAAAAAATATTAAAAATTTATTTCATATTTAATATATATATAATATATTTCATATTATTTTATATACAAATTTTGGTCGGGGATCGGAAGAAAATCGATGATTGGTGACCGCTGATCTATATAGTAAAAATTTCTGGACGACATGAACACAATTCATCGAGGGGTTGTATAGTTAAACGCATAATTAAAGCTTTTTACCAATCTTCAACAGACTGAATTCCTGACTACGTAGAGGGGACTGGTGGTATTGTTTTGTTCGTTCGTCGGATTCTATTACGTCTTTTGAAATGAAAAACTTAAAATTTTGAGGAGGGAGTTACAATTTTTTGTTTCGGACACGTTTATGTAAGTTAATAAATTAAATGCATATTTTTTTCATTGCTTAAACGAGATAGCTATCATACTCTCTTGAAGAAATTGTCTGACCTCGTAAAAATAGTCTATAAAGTCAAATAAAATAAAAGATATAAACATTTATAGTGTTTGTTCGTGAAGATAATGTGTGCACGAGGTAAATTATTATTATTATACGAAATTCCAACGAAAACGTTTATTAATTTAAAATGAGTTGTAAATTTTCATAAACTGTCATAGTGTTTTTTTAAACATATTACTGTTAAAATTATTGTCTACATATAAATGTGCCATGTTACACATACCGGAGGGGTGAGAACGTCTATGGTATTTACGAAACTAAATAAAAAGAATTAGAAAAAATAAGACATATTCTAAAGAGAAGTTGTAGTGTATTCTCAAATAAAGTAAGAATGCACTAAATTCACCAACCATTAAATAGACAATAATAAAATACGAAATATAATATCTTTATCAGAGCGTGTGTTTATTTTACCACTACACGCCTATAAATGTATACAAATATGACATAAATGTTCTTCTGCGTACATTTACAACAAAATCGGTCAAGGGAAAAACTTCGCTTAGGCGCAGTTAGAGATTAAAAATTTGGAATTTCTCTTTTAATACTGGTAAAGTGGAAAAAGTTATAACGAGTAAAGTTGAATGGTTTACCTCAATGTACCCCCTTTTACCCTAATGTGTCTCCTGATCATTTTTTCTATAGCTCTAATATTTACAAAAATGTTTACTATTTGAATGTAATAATAAAGAATTATAAAAAATTGTCGCCAATGTACAACGTCATAAAAAAATAATGGAAGATCATATGCATTGCGCTACCATAACAGGTAGCTCATTTTGTAGAGCATTGGTCTAGAGTACCAGAGGTCGTAGGTGCGATCCCCATCCTATTTGATGTCAAAGAGAGCTATCAATGTTCAGACATATTACTTAAATGGCAAAGTAAGTAAACTCCAGTCGCTTCCGTTAGTATAATATAACCGAAAAGAAACCATACTAACAATGCATATAAATAATCGCTATTTTACACAAACAATTTAAAAATATATGTAAAAAGTTCCAAATGTAACTTAATTTTAAAGGTTTCCTTTCTCTGAGAAAATTCGTCTGCGTAGCTCCTGCATATCGAATTTTTGTGTGAATATATTTTGTGCACATACCATTTTGATTCATTTTAGCTGTACGGGAAATATACCGGTTGTTTAGTTTACATCTTCGCATAGCAGATCTCCCACGAGTATGAGAGAGTACATATGTATACATTAAGCAATGTGCATGAGAAGGAGGTCTTATAGGTTTGTTTTCTTACTTAAAGTTATACTGTTGTGTGTTGTGAACAGATCAGTTGTTATGATTTGTTCTGTTGTTCAGACTTCAGTATGCTATAACATGTAATAAGAGTTGTATGTTGTTGTAATAAGTTATAATTATTGTAGTTGATGTAATAAGACCTCCTTCTCATACACATTGCAAATGTATACATATGTACTCTCTCTTACTCGTGGGGGATCTGCTATGCGAAGATGTAAACTAAACGGTAGGTATAGTGCACCAAACGACTTAGAATAATACTTGATTTTATTGAAAATTGAATTTCCGTTTCGTTATATCTTTCCGATCGTGGGCAGGCAGACAAGTTGATATCCTATAATCCGGAAATGGAGTAAGTAGAATATTTTATGAACACTTTTTCAAAAATTGTTTTCTACGATTTATAGTTCCAGTCGTAACAACTTGAAACTCAACTTATAATCTATACATATAAGATTAAATATCCTGACTGACTGCCTGACTGATTCATTATCGTCAAGCACAAGATATTAAAGTTAGAAATTATTAATTAATAAAAATTAATAAAATTATTTATTAATTAATAATAAATTATTTATTATTTTTAATTTATGATGTTTAGTAGATATGCTCTTTAAACAGCGTAGAAGTGCACTGATAGATGGAATTTCTTTCCTTAAGAAAATATCAAAAACATATTTAATCGAACCAAAAACATATGTTCAGTTAAGCGATGAAATTAAAATTCATACACGGTGTTTCAAATTTTTTTTAAAATAAAGTGCGTAAGGCTTGGCCTAAGAGAGTCTTTCTTCGCCAAATACTCTTGCGATTCTTTTGTCAAGAAATTGAAATTCTTGTAAAAAAAAGTATTTTTCATATAAATAAAAAATAAAAAACTCAAGAAGAGAAAGTTTATGCAGCTTCTTTAACTGAAGTATATATATTTAACATAAATATATTTAACTGAAGCAGATCATTAATTCTTTAAAAAGTTTTATTTGTTTGGATTAAACAAATGTTATTTTGGTCTGAAATTTTAGCTTCTTGGTCCAAAGAAATCATCATTTCAGTTTAAGAATTTCGAGATTCTTGAGTCAAGAGTCAGTTTATCTTTAGTTAAAATAATTTTCTTTAGTCAAAACTATAAATGCCAACATACTTATTTTCTTATACCAAATATATGTTATCTTTCCTATATATGATTGTCAGAAATTCTTGGTTTAAAAAAATTTTTCTTACTGCAAGGAAATTTTTTGTAAAATCAAAATTTGGTATCGGATTCCCTTTTTTTTAAATTAGAGGTATCAGAACTAATATTTAAGCTTGAAATAATAAATAATTAATTAGGTGTAGCAGTGTTTTTCGAAAATCAACTTCTTATAGGTAAAATAACAAGGAAATACACGGTGAAAGTTTGTATTGAGATGAAAATTGGTCATTGGTCAATTCCTATTAAATATCTTAGGGAGGCTAACCTAAGAACGATAGTTTGTTTAATTATTTATAAGCAATTTTTAAGGTCGAACAATAAAGAACAAACGACAAACAATTAATAAAAAATAATAAAAAGTAAAAAATAACAACAAAAAAATCTATGTGGGGCTAAATTAACTGAGCTCTAAAATTATAAGGTAACATAAGTGTTATATTAATAATGCAAGAATAATAACAGATTTTTGTTGCTTAATACATGTTTCCCTAGTACTTCACACCGTATGTTTGTTGTGAATCAGTGCCCTGGTTCCCGGATTTTATTATTTATGCTCACTTTGTTTTGAGTGCTTTGGTGTTTTCCATGTCTTTGAGTCAATCACGAGTGGTCATCATTTTGTTTCAATTTATCGATTTCTATTGGATGTTGTTGAGGAATGCGAGGATCGTGAAAGGAAGTGAAGGCGTGTGCTAATATGCGGCAGGTTCAATTCACCCTGTATATTCAATATATACAGAATATAAAATACTGAACACATATTTTTAAATCCGACTATTTTTAGAAACTGTTCCGTGGTCGACCAACTGTGTATTCTGTGTATAGATTATATTTCTTTTTAGTAGTTAAAGGATCTATCTATATGAAGTGGGTTGGTTATTCGTGTTGGGCTGAAATTTATTTTTACAAAACTTTTTGTAAATGATATACCTACATATCATCAAAATCATCAAAATATATATTTTTTCATCTGCATGTATCAGGTAATAGGTACATTTAGTAATTGATGTGCGACCTAAATAATATTGAACTGTACTCGTCTATGATGAACATGTAGAGTCAGCAACTTTGTAATGAAAAAAAAATTAGGTTCTACAATCATTTTCCATGCAAAATAATAATTATTTTTTCAATATTCATATAAATAAAATTAAAAAAAAACTATTAAAAAAATTCTATTGTAATTGATGGAATAATATTATTGAAAACTGTAGTAAATTAAAAAAAAAATATATAAAAACTGAAAAGGATGTATGATAGGAAATTTATTTAAAACATACAAACAAAGAAAATTCATTATAAACAAAATAAAAAACCTAGACACGTTAAATGTATGTTCAACTAAATAAAATTATAAAAATCGTTAGCAATGTACATCTACCATAAGAAAAAAATTTCTATTTTAAATATTTTTTATTCTTTATATATTAACTACTGCGAAGCGCAGATCCACCATTGTGAGCACGATGGACGTGCCCACAACCCTAATAGACTTGTGACGTCACAGCCCTAATAGACTTGTATATTATATCCATTGCCTTAATAAAATTTAAAAAAACAATGAATCGTGCGTGATTCGGAACGCAGTGAAGTACTTAGGCATCATAGACGATATGCTGATACGTTATGTCACATTTTTGACAACATATTATCTTTTTCTTTTCGGCACATGAATGCCGAAAAGGCATTCATTGCCTTTGGAAAAAAGGCCTGACTATTCGCTGGGTGCGCATAGTCATCTACTAATTTCATCTACTAAGTACATAGTCGTCTACAAATTTTGAAGTTAGCATGTATGGAATGCACATGCGTGAAGTTCGTGGCGTGCGACCAAGATTTGTACCCTAACATAAAAATTTTCTTACAAATACTGGCAACTCTCCCGTTGAGCGTAGTTACCGCAGGGAGATCGTTTTCTACTCTTCGCAGAGGAAAATCTTGGTTGCGTGCCTCTATGGCACAGGAAAGATTATTCGGGCTTGCTCTCTTAAATATACACAAAGATGTGAACCTGGATATCGATGAAATTATCAACGTTTTCGCAAAAAAGAAACGTAAGCTTCAATTTGTAAGTTAAGTAAGCACCTAAATATAATTATTTAATTTAATTTGATATCATTTGAAGTTTTAAAGATTTCATCAAAATCGTATGACTGAATTTAATTTGAAGATTTCACTTTCGTGATTTTTTTGGGACAGGAAAATATATCATGGAAGAATGATGTAAGATTTTTAGAATTATTTTTTGCTAATCTATCAATAGCTCAAAGCAGTGCATCTTGTACTGAAACACCCTGTATATCTACCTACGTAAAAAAACAACATAATTATTTAACGGGCAAAAAAACTGACGTCCAGGGAAATTAAGACATTAATTGAGTTATTATTAATAATATTTGTTAATCCAAATTAGCTACAGATAAAGACATATTTAGAATTTATTTTATTGTCTTAACATGGTAAGTTTCAACTTAATTTTAAGTTTCCACGTTTCTAACCAAAGAATAATTAGGTGTATATCTTAGCAAAGATAATAATAATAAGTCTTCAAACAGAATAATGAATATCAGTCCAAGACTAAACAATGTTCTATCCTGAGAACATTGTTTAGTCTTCGTTAACTTTAAGTATGGAAATGCTGATTTACTCTATGTAGATCCGAAACAAGAATAAATATACTTGCTACATTTGTTGACATTGGGATATTTTTCTTGGTTGACGTATTTCCAAAATCTTTTTAAAATTTTCTGGCTTGTAAAGATTAAATCAGTTTGTAAAATTATAATTTCATTTGTTAATACCTTTTCTCGTTATTAATAGTTACTTTCATCGCGTTGCGTTCGGTTTCAGCGTAACACATTAAGTCAAGACATTGCGAGCGATCGACTTTGGGCCACCCCTAAAATATGATAGCTTTTGGATAAAAATATAGTTTTTATCTATCGTTTAAAAAATCAAATTAATCAAATTTTTGAAATAGAACGTTCTTATTCGAAAATGGGAAGCATCATAATGCAATATTCAAAATATTAAGCAAGAAATTAATATGACGGGGAAAAAAGGGGTAACATAATATCTTGAATTTTTCTAGGATCAAAAGACATTTGAAGAATGTTTGCGAAAACGTGATATCGGCCCAACATTCGCTGAAATGGAAAATTCGCTAAAATGGATGGGGCAGATTATTACAATTAATGGAAAGAGTTATTCCTTCAAGCCGTTATTTAACTTGTTTGTAAGTCAGATAACTATGTAGTTTGTTATCTGAGAAGTAAATAAATTTATTGTAAATTGTACTTGGGGCGCTTTGTCTTCTTAAAGAAATTTTGAATAAAAACCACCCCAAGTTTTTAAAATTAACTATATGATTATTTTTTGCTTTTTAATTTGTTGCCTAATAATGGAAGTGTGTATTTTAGTTTTTATTTTAATCCTCGTCACTACCGAGGCGAGGCAAGGTATATCGTTACTAAAACCTCGCCTCGGCCGAGGCAAATTTAGAAAAAAAAATTTTTTATTTATATATGCAGTGTCAGTGACAGTGTAAGCATTTAAAAAATATATGTAATGTTAATACATGTTAAGTGTTATATCTTCCTCTTACGTATAAAAATAAAATAAAATATTCTATCTATAAACAACATTTACTACAAGAATAATCAAAATTTTGAGGGTCTGTTCATTTTATAATACTGTAATACTATATTATATAACGTATGTTTTCATTATTGTTATTTTAATGAATATATATATATATATATATATATATATATATATATATATATATATATATATATATATATATATATATATATATATAATTAAATTAATAAATTTAAAAGAATTGAAAAAGTTTAATTTCCTTTATACTTACAGTAACTTTTATATGTGTTTCGTATTGGAAATCGTGGAAGCATTTTGAAGAACCTCTTATATAGTTCTTAAAACATCACGGGATATCATCTTTTCATAATATTTTTTTAGGGCATATTTTTTTGAATTTACTGTTTTCATTCGAGGAGTCATAAAAATTTAGAGAATTTAATTTAAAGACATTTCTAATAAATGTTTTTTTAACCATATTATGTACATTCATACAAAATAAGTCAAATTTAGTAAAAATTTTACCTCGGGCGAGGCGATGCGAGGCGAGGATGATAGCTAACCCTACGGAGGCGAGGCAAGGCTGGTTAACATTCTACCTCGGCCAAGGTTAACATTCTACCGAAGCGAGTCGAGGTTGATGTTTAAAAAAGCGAGGCGAGGCGAGGTGATACCAAAACCTCGCTTCGCCTCGTGCCTCGTGAAACACTAGCTTTAACCTTACATAGTAGAAAACTATAGGATCGGAAACTATTTAGGATACTATCTCTGTTGATGGTGGACTGTTTAGATACATTGTTTTTAAGAAGAATATTATCTTTTAAATATTTTTTCTGTTATTTTAGAATAGAAAAGTTTTCATAGATGATAAATGTATATACATATAATATTTATATAACATAAAACATAATATTTATATAATAGTAGGTAGGTACGTTCCTACGTTACAATAAACAATACACATTTAATTTTTTAATTAAAACGTTTATTTGTTGTATAATGAGTTGTTTCCACTGATTCACGTTCTTCTTTTTTTAGTGCTTCATACAAAATACCGGATAACACTGCATTTATGACCTGTAAAAATTACAAACTATTAGTATTAATATTAGTATTAGTAAGTTTCATCATAGCATAAGAATATTTGAAAATTATAAAATAAATAATAAACGTAAATTAATTTTTTTCAATTATAAATATATATTTTTTAAATGTGTGAGTGAGCCTCGCCACGTAATCTCACGGAAGAAGTGAAACTCTAGTTTCATTATTTACAAATGTTATCAGGGGCTTAATAAATTTTTAACAGATACCTCGCTAAAGAAGTTTCACTTCAATTATTACAAAAATAAATACAAAAGATCACTAATATTAGTTATAAAACTAACAAATAGTTATGAAAAAGCCCTTTTTTATATGATATACGCAAGAATAAATACACGCAATTATGTTCTCCTAATACAAATATAAAATGCAATACCATCCTTTCTCCCACTCAAGACGTATCTCTTATTTTCCCTCTAGTGAGACATTTCCCCTTTATTTTAACAAAACATACGTCGCTAAAGAAGTTCACTTAAAAAAAAAACTATATACGTTTTAACAAATAGGAATCGCGCTCAAAAGTAAAAATGGCAAAATAATTAAAAAGCCCAAGTTTTTTAACTTAAATTTCAAAATTTGCCTTATTTCTAAACCAAATTGCATTTTATAAATACGTATTTCGATGAAACGAGACGCGGCGAAACGATAGAAGACTTTTACAAGTCAAAACAATTCAAGTGATACACTTCTCTCGTCTCGCGGCATCATTAGTTGCATCATTTTTGGTTATTTTGTTTATATGGAGACTAATATTTCAATTAACAAGTGTGTGTACTCAGATTTAGAAAGAAACGATATATGCTAGAAAAAAAAATTTCTTATAGAAAAAAAAAGAAAGCATTTCAAACTTTACTTATTAAATATATAAATATTTAATATATAGTATGTATTCTTTTAATAATTATAATGGATGATTATGATATCTTCTAATGATTTTTCTTTTTCTTTTAGTGTTTCTAAGAATATTATCCAATGAATATCTACCATATTTGTTTTATACTTTCTTCCTCTATTATACAGCAAAAAGTTATATTAATCATAAATTAGTTTATTTCTCTTATGCCCATTATTAAGATGGATTGATGGGGTATTAATTGACAAAAGATTTTATTATTTCTAATGAAAATGCGGCCTATCCATTTTAGTATTATTAATAAATCTATCTCCGAACATAAAAAAGTTTTTTTGTATCCATGGTCCTTGTATATAAATATTCTATTGCAACATTAAAATGGTAAATAAAAGTGAATATTAGTTTCTACGTTTCTTTGATAAATATTTGGCTATCAACTCTGTCAGAATATTGAAATTACTGAGTGTAGAAGGTGTAACAACAAAAAATAATTGTATACCTAATTAAACCAGTCCAAGTAGCCGAGCGGTCTAAGGCGTTAGCCTGTGCAGTATGCAGTACTTGGAAGCTGGGAGGTTATGGGTTCGAATCCCGACATCGGCACTTTGTCAATTATAAAAATAAAAAAAAAGGCGGTTAATTGACTAAACTGTCGACGTATGGACAAGAACGAAGTAACTGGCTATGCTTGAGAAGGTTTTCTGCAGTTTCCTTCCAGGTTTCCAGATGAATATCGACATAGTTCCTATCATAGTCGGCTGCAGCCGCATATCCTACCAATTCCTAGTCTACTCACAAATTCCTTCCACTCCACTCACATCCTAAGGCATTAAAATGGACCATATGGTCGAAGTGTAGCCTGTCCAGGGCAGCCTTTACAATCTACCTCTACCTAATCAAAATAAAACAGATTAGAATTGCAAAAGAGTGATACCAAAATAGTACTTGAAGAAGGGCTAAAGTAGGAAAGGCTATTAAAGGACTTCAGTCTCATTAAACTCACACCATTCGTTATTAAGACGTTCAAATGATAGCTGAGTACAATGCCGCGAGGTCATCCTGGCTTATTGGCAAAAACCGGAATGAGATAATCCTTCTGATTGGGGTGGACTGATTACTGCTCAAAAGGTATCTATCCTTCTTGCACAATGCCTTTACAAATCCTAAATAAGGCACCTAGCCTTCGGCTCAATCTTAATGGGGGAAGCTGAGGTAAAACAACTCGAACGGAACTCTGTCGTACCATTAGCAACGAGTTGGTTCGTCAACGAATACTAGAGGGCTAGAGGACACAAAGCAGTTGTAGAAGTGGATAGTGGAGATTGAGTGGATGGATTCCTGAGGTATCGGTAAAAGAGGCCTAGAAAGGGTCAGAAAACAAACAGTTTGAGGCTCGCTACAAGCTTATACCAAAACACAATTGTCGATCTACTTACATTACTAACAAATTTCAAGATCTCGATGTGGCTCTAGTCCAAGGGAAATAGCAAGAGAACTACTGCGAGTAATTCAACATTATACAATGACGGCTAATGAAAAAAGTAATTGAGGAGCAACAACTTTTTATGCAAACTGTGCTTCATGTATGGAAACTGATTTTAAACTTAGATATTAAATTTAATGCCTTCATATTTGATATAGGTACAATATTTGGTATGGAACTTTGTGTTTATGTAACTTCAATATAATTTAACTGGTGGCGTAGTCACTACTTTTCAATATATTTAGGATTAAAAATAACTAATATTAGAAAATGTTTAAAGCAATGTATTACCCATATGAACCAACATACATGTATTTTATGTATATTACCAATATAAAAAAAGTGAAAAAAAATTATCAATATTATGTTTACTCTATGTAGAGTTCTTCGCGTAAAATGAAATTTTTTTTAAACTATTTATTTGAAGTTGGTATACATGTCACCGACAACTTACAATTACCAATTGCTAGCAGTTATATCACGACACTAGTCAGTCGCAGGAACAAGTTATGGCCTACAAATGATTGTTTCTATATCGCCAAAAACTACATATCAGTTTATAAAATTTATAGGTCATCTTAAATAAAAAGTTAGGGTTAGAAGGGACATAAATATTGTTTACGTGTCCACAGAAATAATCTATACTAATATGTATTATAAAACTGGAGAGTTAGTATGTATGAACGAGCTAATCTCAGATACTACCCTCCGATTTGAAGAATAATTCTTTTTCTGTCAGATAGCCTGTTTATTAAGGAAGGCAATAGGCTATAAAAGGAATACTAAAAAATATTCCAACTATACTAAAAAACCTAACTTTTAAATGGTGCGATGTAGAGAATCTTTAAATAAAAAAAATGTTTTTCTAATCGAAAAAAACAACTTTTGTATGGAAAATTTTTTTCATACAATAAATAGTTTAGGCACAATTTCAAGTCTAAGCCTGTTCGGGCAGCTAGTACTTACAAAACTATTCTATACTACAAATAATTATTATATTAAATTAGCACTCTTTCGCCTCTCTCAAAAATTTGAATTATTAAAGGCTATATAACAGTTTTTCAATTTCTTATGGAATTGCTTCGGTTTTTCGTCTGTCTGTGTGTCATAATTTTCTTTAAACCTCTACGACACAATAATTTTAAATTTAATAATACAGAGATCGAGTGTGATGTCTCAATTATAGACTTAAAGTATATTGCGATTGATTTAAGGGCGAAGTCAACAATATATATAATTTCTGTTGCATTTTTAAAATCATTTTTCTGTAACACCATTTCAAAATGTCTGAAAAGAATCGTTTTGAGAAATTTGTAAAATTCTTTATCACTAAGAAATAGGTTTTCAATTGAATCAAGATTATCAGGATTGCCAAATTTTAACATCACTTGTTATGAATAATATAAATATTTATTTCCTTACAACCATTTGTTTTAATTAACAAGTTATTGGACAAAAAAACTTTTTTTCACGATGTGAGGCACAACTTTTGCACTCAAATATATTTCAAATATTTCCGTTTGGCTTAATTGATACGCTCCCATTTATTATTTTTTCAACTAATGCACACACGGACTATGTTCAGCGGTACTATCGTCTTTGGATGCTGATTGTTTACATTTACATTGCTATGAAGGGAGTTCCAGCATTTTAAGAAATATTTATCTTTACTGTCCTCGTTTTTTTTTTTTAATTCTGTCGAGTTTTTTTTCTTCAATACAACAGATAATAGTTGGATGGGCCATGAGGTGTTACATGCTTCTAATGAGAGGTGACCAACAAAATTGCGAACTTTGTTAATTATCTCGCCTTCTAAACGGTAAAAAATTCTTAAACTTCGGGATTTATTAGAAAATATTATTTTTAGCATGTGAAAAACAGAGCAAAATCTGTCGAAAAGTGATTTCATGTTTGAACTATCTTAATAATTTATTTGGAGAGATATACCGATTTTTGTTTAGTAAACAAACTGATCCTATTTTTTTTAACTTTTGGATACATAATTCCTACAATGTTTCATTTTAGTTGAAATGTTTCATATTATACCTTATTACACAGACAACCATTTTGTACCTGTTATTCACATTAATATTAGAATAATAATCCTCATTTAATGAAATATTTTTACAGAACAAAAACAAAAAAAATTTTTACATGATATTAAAATATAACTAGTAGATCTTTTTTATGTCTGTCTTCGAACATAATTCAGCGTAGAGCGTTTATATAAAAGTATTGTTTTCGGTGTCGCAAAAAAAGTTCTTTATACTCAATTTTTAAAGCTATTGTTTTGATATATATACTATGGAATAGTTTTCCTTAAATTTATACATACCTGTACTAAACTAAGTCTACTACTGGCTATTGTGAACATCGTTTTGCGAGAAAACGTCTTCTAGTGCGTAGAATAACTAAAATATTTGTTTAAATACTTTTCAAAACAATATAATTGTCCTTGTATAACATTTATTTACCTGATGATTGGCTATTAAGGACGTACCAGCACTGTGTTATGCAATCAGCACAACAAACCGGTTTGATGCACAAATATATAAACACACATATACAACACATAAACAAATACACAGTTCACATATACAAAATAATGTTGATTTGAAGAAAATAAATAAATTTAAACTTTTATATTTCGAAAACAAAACGGTGACACACGATTTAAAAAAAAATTTATATATTAAATATTTGGAGATAATAAATAGTGAGAGAGAATTTTAACTTTGATATTAATTATCTCGCGTTCTAAACGGTCAAAAATTCTGAAACTTCGGGATTTATTATAAAACATTATTTTTAGTCTGTGTAAAAAAATTGAGTAAAATCTGTCGAAAAGTGGTAGTATGCTGGTACATCCTTAAGAATTTATTATTGATACTTTTTTTAAAATTATTATTTTGTTTTTGTAAACTAGCGTTTATTTATCCATTGTTAGTATGGTTGCCTTCTGGTTATATTATATCAACGGAAGTAACTAGCATTTACTTAATTTGACATTTAAGTTATATGTTTTTACATTGACAACATTTTTTGACATCGCATACTTTATATGTAACTAACCGAATATTGGAATTCATGTTTCAAATCTAAATTTAAATTGTTAAAGAATATTTAACATCTCACCATTTTATGTATTTCACTTTTTGAGAAATTAATTTCAGAGAATCCCAAAACATGTGTCTAATAATTCGGGTTGAAGAGCATATCAAATTTCATATCAAATCGCAGAACATTATATTAATTTTATATTTGAAAACTGACGCGCTTTGTCACTTTTAGTGCGACTTAATTTTGAGAAAACCCAAAATGTAATCTTTAATTACTTATTCTTAAAATGTGTTTTGTTTCAATTTTATGGTTCTAAATTTACCATATTAAATCAGATTAATATTTCTATGTTCAAACTTTGACACCCTTTTTTATGTACTTCTTAAATTTGGTGAAGGTAACGGGAAGTTCTTTTTTTGTATTAGGGTAACGCATAGTTTAAGTATGTTTTTTTTGCGTTGGGATTTTTTTTTTAATTTTTAATTTTTCTTATTGTTTTATATACAGATATCAATATTTCTTTTACCGTTTTCTAATGGTCTGTATACAATGTTGTCGAAAAAGTACCAGGTGCCAAAAAGTATTATAAAATATTTTTTGCCTTTCTGTTTGAAGACGCTTTACTTTCCAGATATTACCCCAGAAAATGGCCGAAACGATCCTTTTTTTTGTGAGTAAAAGTGGGTTCAACCTATCAAATCGAAAGTATTTCGAAATATAAAAGTTGAATGTGTGCTAAAATTTTGATGTTTTATTTAAGCGTAATAATTTGAATTAGTTAAACTGAAGAAAAAACGATAAGGTATTTACGATTTTTACTAGTATTCTGACATATTAACTTCAGAAAATAATTAGATGCAATTTATAATTTTTCTATTGTAGTGAAAAACTACAATAGAAATCATTTTAGTAAACTTTTGTGTCGCAGATTTTTTTAGATCCGTTTTTCTTTTTTGAAGTCGGGTTTTTTTTCTTGTAAAATATTTTTTACTTTTAAGTGCACTTTTTGCAGATTTTTTATATCTTTTTTGTAAAATTTAATTTTTTTTTTGGAGTCGATTTTTTTTTTAAATTTTTTTATTAGTGCATTTTTATTTTCATAGCAGATTCTTTTAGATTTTTTTTTTTTTTTATAGAAATTTTTTTTTGGTGTCGGTTTTTTATTTTTCCATTTTTAATGAGTATACCCTTTCAAACAAAAAAGAAAAATCATTGACGGAGAAATCGGTGATCATACATATAAAATGAGGATTTTCCTCGATTTCCATGGGTTCACCTCAGTAGAATATCTTGGTGACAGTGGGCCAATCTGAAAGTATACCCTTTAGAACAAAATGAAAATTTTCCAAATCGGTTGATAAATGACGGAGTTCTAAGGCAACAAACATAAAAAAAAATTCACACGAATTGATAACCTTCTCCTTTTTTGAAGTCGGGATAATAAAAGCAGTTTTTTTTACATATCTTGAAAATATAAAATATTTTTGAAAATTCCAGGATTCAAATTTTCAAGATAGAAAGGTTTTTAGAATATCTATCTATCTATATATATATATATATATATATATATATATATATATATATATATATATATATATATAGTTTATTTAAACAATGAATTAAAACATTTTAAAATGAATAAAACATTTTCTTTAAATAATAATTTTCTTTAACATTGCTGGATTTAAACGCTAGTAATATACCTTAAATTATTTCAATACCTGCAATTTTTATATTTTATATCTCAGTTGGTTATTATTTTTATGTGTATGTTTATGTTCATGATGTTCATGTTATGTTCATGTTCATGTACACTTGGTCACAAAAGTTGATGACATTTTTTAAAATTTATTAGTTAATTTGTGCCTTATTAAATCGGTTTTCGAAAATAAATTTCGAATACAAGTTTTTACTATATTTCTAATAAACAACTTTTAACCGAATAATTTTTAGAAAACCGAATCAATAAGGCACAAATCAATTATAAAATTATAAAAAATAACATGAACGTTTGTGGTTCATAGTACATGTTTATATACATGGCTCAGATGCATGTTCATTTTGATGTTAATATACAATGTCTCCCAGGCCTGGATGTATCCTACGTGACTTTTCGCATCTTGCACAGCAATTACAATAAGTATTTGCTGCTATATATGTTCCATTACAATTTTTTCGTGTTATGTTTGGACAATTGATATACCGATAATTACATACGAATAAGCAACGGAATAGACTTTGACGTTGTATATTTTCTACATTATTTTCCTCATCATGCTCATGTTTATGTTCTTGGTTTTGTTCATGTTCATGTTCATTTTCTAGTTCATGTTCATTTTGATGTTCATGTTTATGTTCATGCTTTTGATTATCTTCATTTTCTTGCGTATGTTCATTTTGATATTCATGTTCATGTTTATGTTCATACTTCTGTTCATCTTCATTTGCTTGTGTATGTTCATTTTGATATTCATGTTCATGATTATGTTCATGCTTCTGTTCATCTTCATTTGTTTGTTTATGTTCATTTTGATATTCTTGTTCATGTTTATGTTCTTGGTTCTGTTCATGTTCATTTTCTAGTTCATGTTCATTTTGATGTTCATGTTTATGTTCATGCTTTTGATTATCTTCATTTTCTTGTGTATGTTCATTTTGATATTCATGTTCATGATTATGTTCATGCTTCTGTTCATGTTTCTGTTCATCTTCATTTGTTTGTTTATGTTCATTTTGATATTCTTGTTCATGTTTATGTTCATGCTTCTGTTCATGTTCATTTTCTAGTTCATGTTCATTTTGATATTCATTTTCATTTTGATGTTCCTGTTCATTTTCCCAATGTTGTTTTTTCTGAAGTATATTTTCCACATCATTTTCCGCAACACTTTTATGTAAAATTGTGACAAATAAGGCGAAAATTAGCACTAGATATTTCATGATGTATATCGTAGAGAAATTCTTTGTGAATTGATACAGTTAGTTGATATCTATCTATCAGAAAACTAGAATCTATATTTATATACCAAAATTGGTCGAAATAGCTATAATAATACTGACACCTGAATAAATATTTAAAAATTTTTCTTCAATCTTTTCATTGTTTTTCTAATTATTTAAATTTTCTTATTTTCAGTATTCCGAACCAAAATTAACATAACGAAACACTTATGACACCACCTCGGTGCTTGTCACAGCCTATTTGACGTAACTAATTAAAATTTGGCATAGATGTAACTTACTGGTACTGAAGACGGATTTAAGGTTTATGGAAATGTAATTTATTAAGGCTTCCAATGGCATCGAGTTGGGTTTCAAATGAATTTGTCCTTAATGAAGAAGAATTTTTGTATTATATATATGATGTATGAGCGAATTTCTTGAAAGTGAATAATAGCAAATTTTCTGACAGGGAATAGAGCAGCTCTATTGGTCTCGTACCAATGTCAAAAAATCACCGCCTCTTAAATTTATATATATATATATATATATATATATATATATATATATATATATATATATATATACATATATGTATATATATATATGTATATGTATATGTATATGTATATGTATATGTGTATGTGTATGTGTATGTGTATGTGTATGTGTATGTGTATGTGTATGTGTATGTGTATGTGTATGTGTATGTGTATGTGTATGTGTATGTGTATGTGTATGTGTATGTGTATGTGTATGTGTATGTGTATGTGTATGTGTATGTGTATGTGTATGTGTATGTGTATGTGTATGTGTATGTGTATGTGTATGTGTATGTGTATGTGTATGTGTATGTGTATGTGTATGTGTATGTGTATGTGTATGTGTATGTGTATGTGTATGTGTATGTGTATGTGTATGTGTATGTGTATGTGTATGTGTATGTGTATGTGTATGTGTATGTGTATGTGTATGTGTATGTGTATGTGTATGTGTATGTGTATGTGTATGTGTATGTGTATGTGTATGTGTATGTGTATGTGTATGTGTATGTGTATGTGTATGTGTATGTGTATGTGTATGTGTATGTGTATGTGTATGTGTATGTGTATGTGTATGTGTATGTGTATGTGTATGTGTATGTGTATGTGTATGTGTATGTGTATGTGTATGTGTATGTGTATGTGTATGTGTATGTGTATGTGTATGTGTATGTGTATGTGTATGTGTATGTGTATGTGTATGTGTATGTGTATGTGTATGTGTATGTGTATGTGTATGTGTATGTGTATGTGTATGTGTATGTGTATGTGTATGTGTATGTGTATGTGTATGTGTATGTGTATGTGTATGTGTATGTGTATGTGTATGTGTATGTGTATGTGTATGTGTATGTGTATGTGTATGTGTATGTGTATGTGTATGTGTATGTGTATGTGTATGTGTATGTGTATGTGTATGTGTATGTGTATGTGTATGTGTATGTGTATGTGTATGTGTATGTGTATGTGTATGTGTATGTGTATGTGTATGTGTATGTGTATGTGTATGTGTATGTGTATGTGTATGTGTATGTGTATGTGTATGTGTATGTGTATGTGTATGTGTATGTGTATGTGTATGTGTATGTGTATGTGTATGTGTATGTGTATGTGTATGTGTATGTGTATGTGTATGTGTATGTGTATAATAGCTGTGAGGATAGATATTATAAATTAAAGTCAGAAATAGAAAGTTGTTTAAGTGCTACCTCAGTTACTTATCCTATGTTGACTGCGGAAATGGAAAATTTAAATCAAAACAATTATGGTCACTCTGTGTTTAGGAATATTCCATTACCGACATTAAAAATTGAACCTTTTTCAGGGGATTATTTAAAATGGGTAGAATTTAAAAATTCTTATGATTCGGCTATTCACAATAAAGAATTTGTTTCCAAAGTAGAAAAATTAAATTATTTAAGGTCATTGTTAAAAGGAGAAGCGTTGAGTATTATATCAACAATAAATATTACAGATGAAGGTTATGAAACAGCATATAAGTTATTAGTAAACGAATATGAAAATTCTTTACTTATTATTAACAGTCATATAAAATCATTGTTAGAATTACCAGGTGTCTCAAAAGAACATACTTTGAAAGAATTAGTTATTAAAATAAAGTCACACTTTGAAGCATTGAAAAATTTAAATATACCAGTAGATTCATGGGATGTGATATTAATATATATTTTCATGCAAAAATTAGATAATTTAACTAAACAACAATGGGAATTACATATTGATCGAAAAAGTATTCCAAAGTTAAGTCAGTTTCTTGGATTTTTAGAGCATCGCGCTAAGGCTTTTCAGATTTTAGCATTAGACACATCGCTTAATAAACAAAAGTATGAAAACGGTAATAAAAAACAAATATCGTTACCAATAGCTAATAATACATTAAAAAGACAATGTTTTTACTGTAAACTAAATAACCACGGTGTTATGAATTGTTTTAAATTTAAAAAGCTGTCGGTTCCTGATAGGCGGGAATATGTTTTAAAAAACAAATTATGTTTCCTATGTATGAACGAACACACGGTATACAATTGTAAGGTAAATATGAAATGCAATATTTGTGGCAAAAGGCATAATAGTTTACTACATAATGAATTAAATTTAAAAGGTCAAAACGAAGTTTCGGTTATTAATGATAATAAATCGAATCAAATTAGTAATATTGAAGAAAAGACATCTACTTGTTGTTCAAATAAAAAAATAAAAAATAATAACAATAGTTATGAAACGTTATTACCTACGGTAAAATTAAAAATTTTAGGACAAAACGGTCAATATTTAATTATTCGAGGTTTGTTAGATAGCGCAAGTGAATCTAATTTCATTTGTAAAAATGTTGTTACTAAACTCAATTTATGTATACAAAAACAATATATGGATATTGTAGGTTTATCAGAGAAGAAAGTTCAAGTTACGGAAGGGGTGAATATTAAAATTCTATCTTTAAATTCAAAATTTAGTACAGACATGGAATGTTCTATTTTAGAAAACATTACCGTGCCATTACCACACTCATACGTTAATAAGCAGGATATCTTTATACCAGATAATATTAGGTTGGCGGATCCAACGTTTAACAAACCCGGTTCTATTGATATTCTAATCGGAAGTGGTTTATTTTTTAAATTCTTACGTGGAACACATATTCCTTTAGATAGCTATAACTTATCATTGCATAAAACAGTATTCGGATATGTTATTGCAGGTCCCATTGTAAAAAATCAAAGGTCAAAGCTTAAAAGTTGTCATTTTAGTACACTTTGTAAATCAGCGGAATTAAATGAGAACATTAAAAAATTTTGGACTCTAGAAGAATTACCTTCAGAAAAGAGTATGTCCCACGAGGATAAAATTTGTGAAGAAATTTTTGAAAATACGTTTAGTCGAGATAAAGTTTCAGGAAAATTTACGGTTCAATTACCCTTAAAAGAAGGAATTGAAAATTTAGGTTCATCTTACAAGCAAGCTCTTAATAGATTTTATTATTTAGAAAAACGGTTTGCAAATGATGTAAATTTTTATAATGAATACAAAAAATTCATTAGCGAATTTATTGAAATGGGTCATGCTATTGACATTACTGATGAGGAAATTGATAAAAATAAATTACATTATTTTGTACCTCATCATGCTGTACTTAAACCGGACAAGAATACAACTAAACTACGTGTCGTGTTTGATTTTAGCTGCAAAACGGTTAAAGGATTTTCATTAAATGATCTTATGTACGCTGGTCCCTCGTTGCAACAGGATCTCTTTGATATAATTATTAGGTACAGGACTTATATTTACGTATTCTCTTTAGATATTATTAAAATGTATCGAATGATTAACATTGCGGAAAATCATCAAAATTTTCAAAAAATAATTTGGAGAGAAAATAATACAGCAAAAGTGCAGGTGCTAAAATTAATGACGGTTACATATGGAGCTACTGCTAGTCCATATTTGGCTATTAAAATATTACATAAATTAGCAGAAGATAATGAGGCAAATTTTCCGATAGAAGCAAAGTTATTAAAAAGAGATTTCTTTATGGACGATTGTTTAACAGGTGCGAATACAGTAAACGAAATATTATACTTGAAAAATAATATAAATTCAATTTTAAGTAGCGCAGGGTTTGAGTGTCATAAATGGGCGTCAAACTGTAAGGAACTATTAGAAACTATTCCTTTAGATAAGCAGGAAAAATTCAAATCTAATTTTGATGATTCGGAAAAACTTATTAGTTCACTCGGACTCAAATATAGTGTAGATGGAGATTATTTCAAAATTAATCTTCCAAAGATAGACAAAATGAAAATATTTACAAAAAGATTAGCTCTATCATATGTAAGTAAAATATTTGATCCATTAGGATATATAGGAGTTATTGTTGTAAAAATGAAATATTTTATCCAAAAAATTTGGGCAAATAAAAATTTAGATTGGGATACTCCTTTACCAACAGATTTATCGGAACAGTTTGTAAATATCTTTTCAGATTTAGAATTGCTAAATACGGTTAAAATTCCAAGGTGTTATTTTCAAACTAACTCCAAAGCTAAATACATTGAGCTTCATGGTTTCTGTGATAGTAGTAAATACGCATATGGCGCTTGTGTTTATATAAAAGCTCATCATGAAGATGGCAATATTTCGGTTGGTCTAATCGCGGCCAAATCTAAAATTGTCCCATTAAAAGGAACCACGTTACCTAGAACTGAACTATTAGCTGCTGTACTCTTAGCAAAGTTAGTTCATAAAATAAAAATAAATTTACAGAATATTTTGAAAATAGATAAGTATTACTTGTGGACTGATGCAAGTATTGTATACGGTTGGATAAATTCAGATCCTAGTAAATTGAAAATGTTTGTTTCAAACCGGGTCTATTCTATTCAAGAATCAACTGAAATAAAAGATTGGTATCATTTAAATACGGAATATAATATATGTGCCGACAAATTAAGTCGGGGATTAAGTATTGTAGAATTTCTAGAATTTCAAAATGTATGGTTTAACGGTCCGGAATGGTTAAAATTACATACCTCGGAATGGCCAAAATCAAATATTAATTTAAATAGTTTAGAATTACCAGAGCAAAATTTGGCAGTTAAAGCTTCGATGCTTACGGTAAATGTAAATGAAAATTCATTTTACAATATAATTGATCAAACTTCAAGTTTTATAAAATTACAAATTAAAATAGCTTGGTGCAAACGGGTGGTATATAACTTCAAAAATTTCAAGTTTAGAAAAATTGGAAATTTAAGTTTGGATGAATTGATAGCTTCGCGTGAATTTGTTATTAAATTAATACAAAATAAGTATTTCGCGATTGAAATAAAAGAATTGACCAATAATGTAGATCGGAAGGATTCATATATTTATACTAAGAGTCCTTTAAAGTACTTAAATCCTTTTATTGACAAAAACAAGTTATTAAGAGTTGGGGGAAGGATCTCACAATGTGAAAAAATTTCTTATAACCAGAAGCATCCATATATATTACCATCTAAGTGTCATCTAAGTAATATTATAATAGAGCATGAACATAAAATGATGTTACATGCAGGAGTACAAAATTTGTTATCAAATTTAAGATTAAAATACTGGATAATAAATGGGAAACGGGAAGTAAGAAAAATAGTAAACAAATGTGTTAAATGTTATAGATTTCGAGCAATTGGTAATCAACAAATTATGGCAAATTTACCTAAGGAACGGGTAAACTATATTCGTCCCTTTTTAGAAACAGGCATAGATTTCGGCGGGCCTATACTCGTCAAACAATCTCGAATTAGAAGTATAGTAACAACAAAAGCTTGGTTTTGCATTTTTGTGTGCCTAGCTACAAAAGCATATCATATTGAATTATGTTCTGATCTTACATCGGAGACATTCTTAGCAGCGGTTACACGTTTCATAGCAAGACGTGGATTAGTTAAATGTTTTCAATCAGACAATGGAACAAATTTCAAAGGTGGATATAGCGAATTACAGGAATTAAGTAAATTATTTAAAAGTGATGATTCGTATAAACGAATTATAGAATTTATGAATATTAGAAATATTGAATGGAAATTTTCTATTCCATTAGCTCCACATATGAATGGAATTTGGGAAAGTATAAAATTAATAAAATATCATTTAAAGCGAGTGTTAGGGAATAATATACTTACATATGAACAATTAAATACTTTATTAATTTATATTGAAAGTATTCTAAATAGCAGACCATTGTGCGGATTGTCAAATGACAGCACAGATTTAAATTATTTAAGCCCTGGACATTTTTTAATTGGGTCAAGTTTAATTAGTTTTCCGGAACCCAATATGATGAAAGAAAAACCAAATCGGTTAACTCAATGGAAACAAATCTGTCAATTAAGGCAATCATTTTGGACTAAGTTTTATAAAGAATATATATCACTGTTACAACAAAGACCAAAATGGTTCAAAAAACAACCTAATTTGGAAATTGGTTCATTGGTTTTAATAAAGGAAGATGGTGCACCACCATTAAAATGGCTTCTAGCCAGAGTTATAAAGTTAATAATAGACAAAAATAATGTAGCTAGATCAGCTGTTGTAAAAACTCAAACAGGCCAATATAATAGACCAATTACCAAATTGTGTGTTTTACCAATAGATACAGAAACTAATAAATAAAAAATAAAAAATTAATTTATATTAACTATGATAAATAAGTTTATTCATTTGCAATAAAATTTGTTAATTTTGCCGGCCAGGATGTTCAATCTTTTACTTAGAATTGTTATGTTCAATCTTTTACTTAGAATTGTTATGTTCAATCTTTTACTTAGAATTGTTATTGTTTTGTTCATATATACTTGTTATGACACAGCTGCAAATGCACGTGGTGTTTACGTAAAATATACTAGTAAACAACCGATGTGTTGTTAAGAATAGAAGCAGTAAGTAAAGTCATTAGTTTGGTAACAGCTAATCAATGAACACACATCGTGTTGGTACCGTAAATATATTTGATATAAATATTAAAATGGGTATCATATTGTGTGTTAAAATTATTATTATTGTTGATGTAAAACGGAATTATATTGAATGTCAATAAATATTGGAATAAATAATTACTTGGATTTCGAATGTTATTATAATACAGTCCACTAATCTTCACGGGATTACCACAAATATCCCGCACATATATGTATATGTATATGTATATGTATATGTATATGTATATGTATATGTATATGTATATGTATATGTATATGTATATGTATATGTATATGTATATGTATATGTATATGTATATGTATATGTATATGTATATATATATACATATATATATACATTTGATTCTCTATTGGAAAAGCATTCCAACACACACGGTATATATATATTGTGTGTATATAATGTATAATATATATATATATATATATATATATATATATATATATATATATATATATATAAATATTTGTTATTACTGGCTGTCCGTGTGGTTACTGTATGATGTCAGTCAGTACACATGTAATGAGAGTGGGTTAAATATGTTCATTGAATTCTTATCTTTAGTACGTGCATCACAATATTCCCACTCTTAAATGACAAACAAACAACCATACGCATGCAGTATACCTATAGACTATCCAGATGTTTGTATGTATGATATGACTCTCCGTACATGTGTACTGACTGACTTCATACAATAACCACACTGCCAGCCAGTAATAAAAAATATTTTACATTGATTCTCTTCTGGAAAAGCTGCCCAACACACACGGTATATATATATATATATATATATACATATATATATATATATATATATACGTATATATATATATATATATATATATATATATATATATATATATATATATATATATATATATATATATATATATATATATAAGGGGATAGCTTTGGATGTTTGAAAGATTAAATTCATGCTGTACTGAACATTTTTGTCACTTTTTTCAATTTTTTTAATGTGACATTAATGGTGCAAGTAACTGTACCTTGTACTTAATCGATTTTTTGTTTCAATGTCAGTAGTCAAAATATATAACTATTTTGTTTAATGAGAGAATCATAAATTTGTGTATTAATTATTTTAAGTAAAGTTAAATTTATTTAAACAAATATATACTTATGTACGCAATAAAATTGATTGTGATTAGCTACTCTACACACACCTGAATAAATATTTTTCAATTTTTCACAATATTTTCTTTGTTTTTATTTGTCTCAATGTCATTTTTGAAAAATGTTTTTAGCGAATTTTCAAAGAAAATTAAGCTAATGATTTAGATGTCGAAAACGACCATCATCAAAATTGATATATGTATATATATATATATATATATATATATATATCTTTTTTTTTGTGTGTTTTCTTTTTTCTCCACCACCAACCAAATTAATCGTTATTTTTTCATTTGTTTTCAGATAAGTTCAACGCAAAAATTTACAAAATGAACAATTATACTCCAGAACAATTGCAATAGTCTTGGTATATGCACGAATTACTAATTCAATTATTGCAACACTAGGTAAATTTCGACAACAATATGCGGTACAAAATTCCCCTTTACTATAGAAAACAGAACACTGTTTTGTGACGTTGTCCCCGGTTCTTCGAATCGAGCCATCAATCGCCGAATTTTGTCTGTGGTAAGTTATTTCGTGTAAGTGAATTATTTCCAATAGAATCAAAACTATTGCAGCACGTTGTTGTGGAGTATAATTACATCAAATTTTGAGTTGATCTTCAATTAATTATTATATATTTTTATATTTATAGAAAAACAACTGTTTATTTTAGAAATTATAACTAAAACAAATGAGGTGAGAAGGACGACCTTTGAGGTACCCATATATATGAGTCTATAGCGGTCAAGCGGTTTCAATAAGATCGAACTGAAATCTATTCTTTTTTCTGTATTTACTCTGAGGAAATTTGCTAACTTAACGCAGCTCCGGCGTAACAAATTTTTTTTATAAAAATCTGTATTTTGCTTTGTGAAAATAAAAAATTTTCATACGTTTTATATTTAAATGTTATAAATGTTTGTGTGAATCAAGCTTTCATCATGATTTTTATACATTGCACAATTATCAATAATAAGTTTTCCAATAATATCATATTTGAAAATTAAAATTGTTATTGGAAGATGTCCAAATGCAAGGAAGTATGGCTGAACAATCCTTAAATAACCTAGAATTATATTTGAACTAGAAATAGGTTACTCGGACAGTTTGGACTCTTGTAGTATCAGACAATAGTAATAATTTAAAATATACAATGCTGAAACAACAATTACTTGTGAAATATACTTCTTTTTATCAAGAATGACCCATAAATTGAACTATATGCAGTTTATAAAGCAAACAGACATATCATGATATCTTTATCTACAGATATTTTATGATCTAAGCCCTAAAAAGTTTTTACTAAAGTCTGAAAATCTATTTTCCCAGAAGAATACGTGAACTTTGGGGGCAATTCATGTTCGATGTGCGATATGTTTATTCGACCAAAATCAGTTACGAATTTTAAGACCAAACCCCAAAGGTTGCATACATATATTTTAGGCAAAAACAAATTAAGGTTAAGGTTAAGGTTAAGGTTTTTATTTTTATTTTAGGTAAAAATAGTCTATCAACTCCGAGTCTGTATACGAATGCCTTGTACTCCATCCACATCATTAATATATGATTATAAATTAATAAAGCTTAAAAAATTATGAGGGTAGCCTCTGATATAGACCGTGGAGTCTCTGAAACGGAGGTAAAACCCAATCATTTATTATTATATTTATCTTACAAAACATTTATTCAGGCTATTTAAAAAAATATATGAAAATTTTTGAATATTCATATCAGAGATACTGTTTCTTAAATTCATATCAACAACAATCAAAACTGAGTTCTGATGTAGTTATTTTTATAATAAATAGTAATCCGTAAAGTGATTTGCATTGGATAGATTTATACAAAATTAATCATTGTCATTTTTTATGCAATTTATATTAACAATCATATAAAGGTTTGGTATTTTTTTAGATTTAGTGAATTTTCAAAAGATTCATTATTGTTGGAATAAACTATAAAAGTTACACGTTTTTTTTTAGAAATTCTATTAGGTCATAATCGAACCACATACCGTATAATCTTACATAATTTATTGGAATAAATCAATAAATAATTTAGGCCAATATTGTTTTATGTTTACTATACATACTATGTCGTTGTATATGTAGCTCTGTATAAATTATTTACAACTTTTCTTCTTTATATAAAAATCACTACCATTTTGACACATTATGAAAAGTAAAACTTTTCTCTCAAACAAAAGTGAAGGTTTTCTTTTTAAATAATAAATACTTTACGTTAAAGCTGTATTAAACGAATTTTTAAGATGTTCGATCTCTGGAAAAATGAAAAAAAATATACTGTATATACTGTATTGAATGGGTCGTTACTTCACGAAAATCCATTATTTTTAATTTTAAAATAAAATAAAATTTGGAAAAAATTTCAGAAAAAATTGCAGGTGTATTACGAAAAAAAGGAACAAATATCGCATTTTAGTCTGTTATCAAATTAGGCAACCTTCTATTAAATAATAAGTATGTGATAGAAGAAAAGAAAAAATCAGGGGTCTACAAATTAACTTGCCATAATTGCAATGGAGTGTACTTAGGTCAAATGGGGAGGTCCTTTGACAAAAGGAAAAAGGACCATTAGCACTCTCTAAGACTGATAAAGACTCTACTTTTGCCAACCAGTTGAGGGATAAATCACATACACCATCATCGGATATGGAAATTTTTCATATTCAAAGTAAGGGATACTGATTGGACATACTTGAAGTCATGAAGGTATACAAACATAAAAAAGGAACACAAATCCTCCTCAATAAACAAATAGACCTTTTTAACTCCAAATTGTTCTCCTTACTCGAAAGTACCTGAACTTATTTGATCAGGTTTTGAAAGCATTATTTGTTCAATATCGCATAATTTTTTATATAACTTTTGGATTGTCTGCAAAAGCAACTTATAATTTTATCTTTGTCAGACTCATTTAATCAGCTTCTAACCTTTTTCTAAAGCTCACATTTGTATGACTATGATGTAAAAATCAAAACAATACGTATTCAATAAAAGTGGACATTGCAAAACAAAAATTAATTTTCTAATTATTTACGAATATACATATATTACGAATATATATGGAATTCCACAAACTAAAGCTCCAACAATCAATTAAAACTAATATTTTAATTGCAGACTCAAATTCTAGATACAATTCTGTGTACACAAAATATTTTTACACATTTGATCCAAATTTACATTCAAATAAAAATTTATTTTGCTTTCAGCAAAGTTTGCTTAGAAAATAAAAATTCGTTACGCAGGAGCTGCTTCAACTTAGCGAATTTCCTTAGAATACTCTCTAGCGGTCACTCTTTAGCGGTCCAATTTTCGTCTGATCAAAATGAAATGTCGTATATGATTTTAGTATTTGCAAGTCCAAGGGAATGAAGGGAATGACACAAAATTAAAAATATCTATCTTAATATTAGAACAAACAAAAAATGCGTAGAAAAAAAAGTTGTAATTTTTGCTCAAACTACAGAGATTTACAGAGATATTAACGAATTTAATTTTCAATCTCAAACCGTCAATATTTCCGTAAATATTAGTGTAACAGAAAAAATGATAAACAAAATTACAGTAAAACTTAATACCTTTAAGTTTACTTCTTATAAATTATCCGATTTTTCAAATATTAAGGGAGATATGTTTTTGTGTTTCCCCCTCCCTTTAAACCTCCCTATCCTCTTGTCCGATTTTACCTATTAACGAACTTGACCTTTTGAATACCAAAAGTGCCTTAAATACCAAAACCCATTCCGATAAAATGAAAACTGTGACCGCTATATATAAATATATATATATACATATATATATATATATATAAATATATATATATATATAAATATATATATACATATATATATATATATATATATATATAAAATGTATATATATATATATATATGTATATATATGTATACATATATATATATATATATATATATATATATATATATATATATATATATATATATATATAAATAAATTTTACGGATGGTGATTTTTGAAATGTACTAGGTAGGATCGATGGACATTTGAAGAAATTTTGACTTCGGTACGGGACCAATAGCTCTATTTCCTTTCAGGAAATTCGCTAAAACAAAAAAAAACTTCATTTTAAGTTGAAATTTTTTCTTCATGGGAAACATTTTTTTAAATAAAACGGGCAACCTTTTTATAGGGATCATCGGAAAGTTTTACATTATAAAACAATGGTTTTTTAAAATAAAATTATTTCGAAAATTTTTCAATTTAAAATGTTTAAATTGGTCTATTTCTGGTAATTACAACCATATTTGTCTTAACAAAAGGATCACCAACATGATCTATGATCCATACGTCAAACGCAAAGCTACATCTGATCATCACACTTTACATTTCTGGATGTATTGTTGTACTTGGAGATCTCTGGGAATGTGTTAATAATCAAACCGACGACGAACCTGAGTGCTGGGATTTATTAATTAATGACATTGAAGGACATTCAACTCAGCTTATTTATATTTATTTGAATGTTTATTATTATTTACTATTATATATAGACCTTTATTGAAATGGCAGAGTGAAAGCCCATAATTAAATTGTGGTAATTCAACAGCATCCCATTTAAGAAGCTTTAACCATTTGAAAAAAGTTAAATAATGGATTAAATATTTCGTTTGGTACCTAGATTTGATAGGCTAGATTTACGTACTATTTGAAAACATTGTTTCAGTCGATGTTTAAGAAACAATGTAGAATATAGTTCTACGATATCACATTTCGTTATTGATAATTTTTCATTCCGTGCAAAATTTAACGATAGGTATTTTGCCAATAATCCGTTCCTTACTTATGTGTGTGAGTATAAGCTTACCTAATGTAATAGTATTATGCTAAATGTATATAAAAGTAATAATGGAATAGTTTTATGAAATTTGGTGGCAGCGCCATAAAACCTCTATACACAGACTGAAAATTTATTTATATACACATTACTAGTCTGGTCACACTTTATTTTTCGCACAGACTTTTTACCTACAACAAATTGACGTCGTTGGGGTTTCAAGCCGACAGCGTTAAATAGAATAGCTCAACAACTAAAAGTACTGTAATCATATTGAAATTTCTAATTAAACTTTTCAAATATGATATTAAATTTAGGCTTTGATCGAAATTAACGAATAAGAATAGATATTTTCTCATGGGATTTTAGCAAATTTTCGAATAATTGGTAACTTTGAATTTTGTACCGATGAAGAAATTTCAAAAGTATACCTTTTTGACCTTTAAAATACAAAAAACACGTCATATACCTAATTTAATGTATATGCATATACAAAAAACATATATATATATATATATATATATATATATATATATATATAAATATATATATATATATAAATATATAAATATAAATATATAAATATATATATATATATATATATATATATATATATATATATATATATATATATATATATATATATATATATATATAGGGTGTTCTGAAATTCATTCAAGAAAACTATATCACGGTGTAGAGCTGCAAAAAACAAACAAATAAAAGTTAATAAAGTTTTTCGATTTGACCCTTATTTTTTAAGATATTAATTAAATACAATCAATTAAACATTGATAAATTCAATCAATCACACAGAGCGCATAGTGTAAGGAGGCGTGGCCCTTAGCAGTAGAGCGTGACTCTTTACCTTTTACAGGCTCGTAGACGGTAAGAGGCCCCGTCTCTTTACACTATGCGTTCTGTCATTAGTTGAATTCATCAATGTTTAATTGATTGTATTTAACTGATACCTTAAAAAGGAAGTCAAATCGAAAAACTTTATTAACTTTTTTTGTTTGTTTATTGCAGCTCTACACCGTGGTTTAGTTTTCTTGAATGCATTTCAGAACACCTGTAAATGTGTTTTGTTAATATATATATATATATATATATATATATATATATATATATATATATATATATATATATATATATATATATATATATATATATATATATATATATATATATATATATATATATATATCTATATATATAAAAGGAAGTCGTGTTAGTTACACTATTTATAACTCAAGAACGGCTTTACCGATATGGCTGAAAATTGGTGAGGAGGTAGCTTAGAGCCAGGAGATGGACATAGGATACTATTTATTCCGTTCGACAGCGTTCCCGTGTGACTTGACATAAAACATCAGTCACTATAAAATGTGGTATAACAAAAAAGAATCAGACTTGGAATAACAAAACACAAATGACAGCTATGTAATGGACGTATGGATGACAATTTGATTTTTGTAAGAAATCAATATTAAAACTATTTCTATTAAATAAATAACAATCATAATCTATATATATAAAAGGAAGTCGTGTTAGTTACACTATTTATAACTCAAGAACGGCTTTACCGATATGGCTGAAAATTGGTGAGGAGGTAGCTTAGAGCCAGGAGATGGACATAGGATACTATTTATTCCGTTCGACAGCGTTCCCGTGTGATTTGACATAAAACATCTGTCACTATAAAACGTGGTATAACAAAAAAGAATCAGACTTGGAATAATAAAACACAAATGACAGCTATGCAATGGACGTATGGATGACAATTTGATTTTTGTAAGAAATCAATATTAAAACTATTTCTATTAAATAAATAACAATCATAATCTATATATATAAAAGGAAGTCGTGTTAGTTACACTATTTATAACTCAAGAACGGCTTTACCGATATGGCTGAAAATTGGTGAGGAGGTAGCTTAGAGCCAGGAGATGGACATAGGATACTATTTATTCCGTTCGACAGCGTTCCCGTGTGACTTGACATAAAACATCAGTCACTATAAAATGTGGTATAACAAAAAAGAATCAGACTTGGAATAACAAAACACAAATGACAGCTATGTAATGGACGTATGGATGACAATTTGATTTTTGTAAGAAATCAATATTAAAACTATTTCTATTAAATAAATAACAATCATAATCTATATATATAAAAGGAAGTCGTGTTAGTTACACTATTTATAACTCAAGAACGGCTTTACCGATATGGCTGAAAATTGGTGAGGAGGTAGCTTAGAGCCAGGAGATGGACATAGGATACTATTTATTCCGTTCGACAGCGTTCCCGTGTGACTTGACATAAAACATCAGTCACTATAAAATGTGGTATAACAAAAAAGAATCAGACTTGGAATAACAAAACACAAATGACAGCTATGTAATGGACGTATGGATGACAATTTGATTTTTGTAAGAAATCAATATTAAAACTATTTCTATTAAATAAATAACAATCATAATCTATATATATAAAAGGAAGTCGTGTTAGTTACACTATTTATAACTCAAGAACGGCTTTACCGATATGGCTGAAAATTGGTGAGGAGGTAGCTTAGAGCCAGGAGATGGACATAGGATACTATTTATTCCGTTCGACAGCGTTCCCGTGTGACTTGACATAAAACATCAGTCACTATAAAATGTGGTATAACAAAAAAGAATCAGACTTGGAATAACAAAACACAAATGACAGCTATGTAATGGACGTATGGATGACAATTTGATTTTTGTAAGAAATCAATATTAAAACTATTTCTATTAAATAAATAACAATCATAATCTATATATATAAAAGGAAGTCGTGTTAGTTACACTATTTATAACTCAAGAACGGCTTTACCGATATGGCTGAAAATTGGTGAGGAGGTAGCTTAGAGCCAGGAGATGGACATAGGATACTATTTATTCCGTTCGACAGCGTTCCCGTGTGACTTGACATAAAACATCAGTCACTATAAAATGTGGTATAACAAAAAAGAATCAGACTTGGAATAACAAAACACAAATGACAGCTATGTAATGGACGTATGGATGACAATTTGATTTTTGTAAGAAATCAATATTAAAACTATTTCTATTAAATAAATAACAATCATAATCTATATATATAAAAGGAAGTCGTGTTAGTTACACTATTTATAACTCAAGAACGGCTTTACCGATATGGCTGAAAATTGGTGAGGAGGTAGCTTAGAGCCAGGAGATGGACATAGGATACTATTTATTCCGTTCGACAGCGTTCCCGTGTGATTTGACATAAAACATCTGTCACTATAAAACGTGGTATAACAAAAAAGAATCAGACTTGGAATAATAAAACACAAATGACAGCTATGCAATGGACGTATGGATGACAATTTGATTTTTGTAAGAAATCAATATTAAAACTATTTCTATTAAATAAATAACAATCATAATCTATATATATAAAAGGAAGTCGTGTTAGTTACACTATTTATAACTCAAGAACGGCTTTACCGATATGGCTGAAAATTGGTGAGGAGGTAGCTTAGAGCCAGGAGATGGACATAGGATACTATTTATTCCGTTCGACAGCGTTCCCGTGTGACTTGACATAAAACATCAGTCACTATAAAATGTGGTATAACAAAAAAGAATCAGACTTGGAATAACAAAACACAAATGACAGCTATGTAATGGACGTATGGATGACAATTTGATTTTTGTAAGAAATCAATATTAAAACTATTTCTATTAAATAAATAACAATCATAATCTATATATATAAAAGGAAGTCGTGTTAGTTACACTATTTATAACTCAAGAACGGCTTTACCGATATGGCTGAAAATTGGTGAGGAGGTAGCTTAGAGCCAGGAGATGGACATAGGATACTATTTATTCCGTTCGACAGCGTTCCCGTGTGACTTGACATAAAACATCAGTCACTATAAAATGTGGTATAACAAAAAAGAATCAGACTTGGAATAACAAAACACAAATGACAGCTATGTAATGGACGTATGGATGACAATTTGATTTTTGTAAGAAATCAATATTAAAACTATTTCTATTAAATAAATAACAATCATAATCTATATATATATAAAAGGAAGTCGTGTTAGTTACACTATTTATAACTCAAGAACGGCTTTACCGATATGGCTGAAAATTGGTGAGGAGGTAGCTTAGAGCCAGGAGATGGACATAGGATACTATTTATTCCGTTCGACAGCGTTCCCGTGTGACTTGACATAAAACATCAGTCACAATAAAATGTGGTATAACAAAAAAGAATCAGACTTGGAATAACAAAACACAAATGACAGCTATGTAATGGACGTATGGATGACAATTTGATTTTTGTAAGAAATCAATATTAAAACTATTTCTATTAAATAAATAACAATCATAATCTATATATATAAAAGGAAGTCGTGTTAGTTACACTATTTATAACTCAAGAACGGCTTTACCGATATGGCTGAAAATTGGTGAGGAGGTAGCTTAGAGCCAGGAGATGGACATAGGATACTATTTATTCCGTTCGACAGCGTTCCCGTGTGACTTGACATAAAACATCAGTCACTATAAAATGTGGTATAACAAACAAGAATCAGACTTGGAATAACAAAACACAAATGACAGCTATGTAATGGACGTATGGATGACAATTTGATTTTTGTAAGAAATCAATATTAAAACTATTTCTATTAAATAAATAACAATCATAATCTATATATATAAAAGGAAGTCGTGTTAGTTACACTATTTATAACTCAAGAACGGCTTTACCGATATGGCTGAAAATTGGTGAGGAGGTAGCTTAGAGCCAGGAGATGGACATAGGATACTATTTATTCCGTTCGACAGCGTTCCCGTGTGACTTGACATAAAACATCAGTCACTATAAAATGTGGTATAACAAAAAAGAATCAGACTTGGAATAACAAAACACAAATGACAGCTATGTAATGGACGTATGGATGACAATTTGATTTTTGTAAGAAATCAATATTAAAACTATTTCTATTAAATAAATAACAATCATAATCTATATATATAAAAGGAAGTCGTGTTAGTTACACTATTTATAACTCAAGAACGGCTTTACCGATATGGCTGAAAATTGGTGAGGAGGTAGCTTAGAGCCAGGAGATGGACATAGGATACTATTTATTCCGTTCGACAGCGTTCCCGTGTGACTTGACATAAAACATCAGTCACTATAAAATGTGGTATAACAAAAAAGAATCAGACTTGGAATAACAAAACACAAATGACAGCTATGTAATGGACGTATGGATGACAATTTGATTTTTGTAAGAAATCAATATTAAAACTATTTCTATTAAATAAATAACAATCATAATCTATATATATAAAAGGAAGTCGTGTTAGTTACACTATTTATAACTCAAGAACGGCTTTACCGATATGGCTGAAAATTGGTGAGGAGGTAGCTTAGAGCCAGGAGATGGACATAGGATACTATTTATTCCGTTCGACAGCGTTCCCGTGTGACTTGACATAAAACATCAGTCACTATAAAATGTGGTATAACAAAAAAGAATCAGACTTGGAATAACAAAACACAAATGACAGCTATGTAATGGACGTATGGATGACAATTTGATTTTTGTAAGAAATCAATATTAAAACTATTTCTATTAAATAAATAACAATCATAATCTATATATATAAAAGGAAGTCGTGTTAGTTACACTATTTATAACTCAAGAACGGCTTTACCGATATGGCTGAAAATTGGTGAGGAGGTAGCTTAGAGCCAGGAGATGGACATAGGATACTATTTATTCCGTTCGACAGCGTTCCCGTGTGATTTGACATAAAACATCTGTCACTATAAAACGTGGTATAACAAAAAAGAATCAGACTTGGAATAATAAAACACAAATGACAGCTATGCAATGGACGTATGGATGACAATTTGATTTTTGTAAGAAATCAATATTAAAACTATTTCTATTAAATAAATAACAATCATAATCTATATATATAAAAGGAAGTCGTGTTAGTTACACTATTTATAACTCAAGAACGGCTTTACCGATATGGCTGAAAATTGGTGAGGAGGTAGCTTAGAGCCAGGAGATGGACATAGGATACTATTTATTCCGTTCGACAGCGTTCCCGTGTGACTTGACATAAAACATCAGTCACTATAAAATGTGGTATAACAAAAAAGAATCAGACTTGGAATAACAAAACACAAATGACAGCTATGTAATGGACGTATGGATGACAATTTGATTTTTGTAAGAAATCAATATTAAAACTATTTCTATTAAATAAATAACAATCATAATCTATATATATAAAAGGAAGTCGTGTTAGTTACACTATTTATAACTCAAGAACGGCTTTACCGATATGGCTGAAAATTGGTGAGGAGGTAGCTTAGAGCCAGGAGATGGACATAGGATACTATTTATTCCGTTCGACAGCGTTCCCGTGTGACTTGACATAAAACATCAGTCACTATAAAATGTGGTATAACAAAAAAGAATCAGACTTGGAATAACAAAACACAAATGACAGCTATGTAATGGACGTATGGATGACAATTTGATTTTTGTAAGAAATCAATATTAAAACTATTTCTATTAAATAAATAACAATCATAATCTATATATATATAAAAGGAAGTCGTGTTAGTTACACTATTTATAACTCAAGAACGGCTTTACCGATATGGCTGAAAATTGGTGAGGAGGTAGCTTAGAGCCAGGAGATGGACATAGGATACTATTTATTCCGTTCGACAGCGTTCCCGTGTGACTTGACATAAAACATCAGTCACAATAAAATGTGGTATAACAAAAAAGAATCAGACTTGGAATAACAAAACACAAATGACAGCTATGTAATGGACGTATGGATGACAATTTGATTTTTGTAAGAAATCAATATTAAAACTATTTCTATTAAATAAATAACAATCATAATCTATATATATAAAAGGAAGTCGTGTTAGTTACACTATTTATAACTCAAGAACGGCTTTACCGATATGGCTGAAAATTGGTGAGGAGGTAGCTTAGAGCCAGGAGATGGACATAGGATACTATTTATTCCGTTCGACAGCGTTCCCGTGTGACTTGACATAAAACATCAGTCACTATAAAATGTGGTATAACAAAAAAGAATCAGACTTGGAATAACAAAACACAAATGACAGCTATGTAATGGACGTATGTATGACAATTTGATTTTTGTAAGAAATCAATATTAAAACTATTTCTATTAAATAAATAACAATCATAACGAATAATGGAGCCATTTGCCTATCTCAAAAAGCTAAGTAATTTTGTCTATGAATGAATGGTTGAAAATTTGAGTTTTGAAATAAATATTTAGGTGATTTGAAGTGAAGTGAAGTTTAATTACTAATGCCGCGACCAAGACGATCGAATCTTTCCCGCCAAGCCGTAATGCAAGAAGGATACGAAACACTGCAAATGAAAGGACTGAAGAAGAACAAGAAATTGCACGTGAACAGCACCGCGTTAGTATGGCTCGACTTCGTGCTTCTCAACCACAAGAGCAAAGTGAGGCAGCCCGTGAAACGGCTCGGTCGACAATGCAAAATCGTCGAGCGAACAACAGAGGTCAACAAATAGATAATTTGCGACGCAGAACAAGAGATTTATCAAGTGCTGATTTGAATCGAGCAGCGTTTCGATACGATTGCAGCAATGATTACAGCTTGCATCCTAGCGTTTGCATTGGGCAAATGGACGTTGTTTGCAAGTATTGTGGTGCATTAAAGTTTTCCGGAGAAACGCCAGGATTATGCTGCCTTAGTGGTAAAGTGAAATTGCCATTGTTGACTCCGCCACCTGAGCCATTGTATTCATTGCTTTGTGGCGAAACACCAGAATCACGCCACTTTCTTGCAAACACTCAAAAATATAATGGTTGTTTCCAAATGACGTCATTTGGGGCAGATATTATCGAAGAGCGAGGATATAATCCGATATTTAAGATACAAGGACAAATTCATCATCGAATTGGATCATTACTACCACTCGAAGATGAACAGCATAAATTTTTACAAATATATTTCATGGGCAACATGGAGGAACAACTTGATCGACGTGGAGAGATCAATGCAGGAATGAAGCGAGCAATTCTTCAAGACTTGCAGCAACTGCTTCATGAACATCATGCGTTTGTCAGGTTGTTTAAGAGTGCTTTAGAGCGCATGCCAAATGATGACTATAAAGTTGTCATCAAAGCAGATAAACGACCATCTGGAACACATGAACGCACATATAACGCTCCAACAATAGATGAAGTTGCCATCCTGATTGTTGGTGAACAATTGGAAACACGCGATATTGTGCTTACACGTCGCGATACTGGGCAACTGCAAAAAATATCTGAAACACATCGATCATATGACGCATTGCAATACCCGCTGATGTTTTGGCAAGGAGAAGATGGATATTATTTTAATATCAAAATGATAAATCCATTGAATGGTAGAAGAACTACAAAGAAAGTTAGCTCAATGAATTATTACGCATATCGTTTGATGATTCGTCAAAATGCTGACAACTATTTGCTGTGGTTTCGTCGATTGTTTCAGCAGTATTGCGTCGACATGTATGTCAAAATAGAAACGGAACGTTTAACTTTCATTAAGTTGAACCAAGCCAAACTGCGTTCTGAGGAGTACATCCATTTACGTGATGCAGTTAGTACTGAAGGAAATGCAGCTAATATTGGTCGATTAACTGTTCTGCCGGCGACGTACATTGGTAGTCATATGCATGAATATGCGCAAGATGCAATGACATATGTTCGTCATTACGGTCGGCCAGATCTATTTATTACTTTTACCTGTAATCCAAAATGGATAGAAATTATTCAATTGCTGCTTCCCGGACAAACATCAAGTGATAGACACGACATCACAGCACGTATATTCAGGCAAAAAATTTGGTCCCTGATGAACTTCATTGTTAAACAACGCGTCTTTGGAGATACTCGATGCTGGATGTATTCAATCGAATGGCAAAAGCGAGGCCTGTCGCACGCACATATTCTTATTTGGTTAGCGGAAAGAATTCAACCTGACCAAATAGATGATATTATATGTGCCGAGATTCCTGATCATGAAGCCGATCCAGTTCTACATGATGTTGTTATTACAAATATGATTCATGGACCGTGTGGCGCCATCAATCCCCAATCACCTTGCATGGCCGATGGAAAGTGCTCTAAACGATATCCACGGAAATTTACGGCGGAGACCGTCACTGGTAACGATGGTTATCCGCTGTATCGGCGTCGATCACCAGATGACAACGGTCGAACTGTCACAACAAAAGTGAAAAGAATGGATTTCGTTGTCGACAACAGTTGGATTGTTCCATATTCGCCACTTATTTCTAAAACGTTCAAGACACATTGCAACGTTGAGTATTGCAATTCAGTAAAGTCCATAAAATATATTTGCAAATATGTCACGAAAGGCAGCGATATGGCGATTTTTGGATTGCAATCCTCAAATACCAACGATGAAATTTCACGCTATCAAGTTGGTCGTTATGTAAACTGTAATGAAGCGATTTGGCGTATATTCGCATTCCCTATGAACGTCATCCTACTGTTGTGCATTTGGCGGTGCATCTGGAGAATGGTCAACGAGTATATTTCACGGCTTCGAATGCTATGCAACGTGCTGAAACCCCTCCAGCAACTACATTGACCAGTTTCTTTGCGATCTGCCAAAGCGATCCGTTTGCACGAACTTTGCTTTACTCGGAGATGCCACGTTATTATACTTGGAATGCTTCATCGAAGAATTTTCAAAGACGGAAGCAAGGCGATGCGGTTCCTGGGTATCCGGATGTGCGTTCTACTGATGCTCTTGGTCGTATGTATACAGTTCATCCAAAGAATGATGAATGTTTCTATTTGCGGTTGTTGCTGGTAAATGTGCGTGGGCCAACGTCATTTGAGACACTACGGACTGTTAATGGTGTAATATTCCCAACATATCGTGCTGCATGTGAAGAACTGAACTTATTAGAAAACGATACCCATTGGGATACGACAATCGCTGAAGCCATTATCTCTGCATCTCCAAGTCAGATACGCACATTATTCGCTATCATAATTTCGACATGCTTTCCATCAAACCCATGTAACCTGTGGCACAAATACAAGGATAATATGTCAGAAGATATTTTACATCAAATTCGTGTCACTTCCAGAAATCACGATGTTGAGATGAATGAGGAGATACATAATCGTGCTTTACTCTTGATCGAAGATATGTGTTACCTCATGTGCGGTAGTTTATTAATCAGGTTAGGAATGCCAGCGCCCAATCGTGAAATGAATGACGCATTTAATCGAGAATTGGAACGGGAACGTGAATATGATCACCAGGAATTAGATTTAGTAGTTCAAACGATTGTACCCCTGTTGAATTCCCAACAAAAGGAAGTTTATGATACTTTAATGAAGGCAATCGATGATGGAAATGGTGGTTTATATTTCCTAGATGCCCCTGGTGGAACAGGTAAGACATTCCTCATGTCAGTAGTTTTAGCCACTGTTCGTGCGAGATCCAAAATAGCGGTTGCAGTTGCTTCTTCTGGAATAGCAGTCACATTGTTAGAAGGATGCCGTACGGCTCATTCAGCATTAAAATTACCGTTAAATCTTCAAACTATTGAAGAACCAACGTGTAATATTACGAAAAATTCAGCAATGGCCAAAGTTTTATCGGCATCGAAAATCATCATCTGGGACGAATGCACAATGGCGCATAAACGTGCATTAGAAGCACTTAACTGAACATTGAAAGATTTACGGAATGACTCGAGATGTTTTGGAGGAGCAATGATTTTACTGTCTGGCGATTTCCGTCAAACACTGCCAGTAATTCCAAGTTCTACGGCTGCCGGCGAAATAAACGCTTGCCTCAAATCGTCGAATCTATGGCGCTATGTGAAGAAACTGCAGCTGACAACAAACATGAGAGTTGCATTGCTTAATGATACATCTGCTGAAGATTTCTCTGAGCAATTGCTGACTATCGGTAATGGTCAAGTACCTGTCGATGAATCGAGCGGATTGATATCATTTCCAAATAATTTCTGTAATTTTGTCTCATCAAAAGACGAACTTATCAACAATGTATTTCCAGACATTATTTCTAACTACAAAAATAATGAATGGTTGAGTGAGCGAGCAATTTTATCGGCTAAGAATAAAGATGTAGACGACCTGAACTATATAATTCAAAATAAGATCATTGGAACAATGCATTCATTCAAATCTATTGACTGCGTCACAAATGAAGATGAAGCCACCAACTATCCAATTGAATTTTTAAACTCCTTGGACGTGCCTGGCTTACCACCGAACAATTTACGCCTAAAGGTTGGCTCCGTAGTAATCATGCTTCGAAACATAAACCAACCAAAACTGTGCAACGGTACGCGTTTGGTGGTTAGAAAATTGATGAACAATGTAATTTACGCGACGATACTGAAAGGAAAATTCAAAGGTGAGGAAGTTCTCATTCAGAGGATCCCGATGATCCCAACCGATTTGACGTTTGAATTTAAAAGACTTCAATTTCCGATCCGTCTTGCATTTGCCATGACCATCAACAAATCACAAGGCCAATCCTTAAAAATTTGTGGTTTGAATCTAGAACATCCATGATTTTCCCATGGTCAATTATATGTGGCATGTTCACGGGTCGGAAGACCATCTGCGTTGTTTGTTTTTGCGCCTGATAAGAAAACAAAAAATGTCGTGTATCACAAGGTACTTAAGTGAAGAGCAACCTATGTACTGAAATGCAGAAACAATAATAAATGATTAATGTACTTCAATTTTTTTTTTTCTAATAAAAAAATTAACTTAATAAATTCGAAAAACGGCTTATTTATTGCCTTTAAGGCGGAACAGAGTTCGCCGGGTCAGCTAGTATATATATATATATATATATATATATATATATATATATATATATATATTGTATATGTATATGTTTTGTGTATTTGAAAGGTGAAGTATGTATATTGATGATGGTCATTTTCGAAGGTAGAAATTCCAAAATTCCTCCATCGGGACAAAACCAATTGTTACATTTCTTTCGCTAAATATCGTGAGAAAATATCTATTCTGATGCGTCAATTTCCACCTAAGCCTAAATTGAATATTAGAACTATACCATCCTATTGGTGGTATAGTTCTAATATTCATTATTATGAATATTATATTTACATTGTACTTATTTCTGTAAACAGAAATAACATTAGAGTGGGTAAGGAAATTAATTGTAGTATAATTTATTTGCTCTAACTCCATTTCTGGAAACATTTTTTTTATACAAATTATGAGAGAAATTAAATATTTTGTGTGATTTTATTTGTTATTAAATAAACATAATATCGAATTTTAAATATAGAGGTAAAAAAACATGCATAATGGCGCAGGATGAGTAAAAAAGAAGCTAGTAGTATTAACGCAACACAAGCAAACTAAACTCACATATAGCAAGAAACAGTTAGTATTCTTTTACCAGTATGACTACGGGTATGTAATAAAGTGTAAAATTAAATTGTATTTTTAAATTAAAATTTTTATCTTTTTTAAAAGTGGAGAAAATGATGGTGGATCGTTTTAGAAATATGTTATAATATGTATTACATGTGAAAGGGGCAAAATACTTTCCTTACTAACAAATAAATTTAAAAACAAGAAAATATTTCTTAAAAAAATTCATAAAATTGACCTGCTGTGCAATTATCTAATTTGTACATAGACGTCGTATAATGGGGTCCTCACATAATTCGTTCTAGATAAATTTCTCCTAAACAATTAATTTTAATTTCAATTTCAAATGTCTAGACGGTGATTTTGATTTATAATTGAAACGTCGATGAGAAAGAGTTTGCAACCCAAACAAAACATTAATTTTCCATCTATTTCTAGCGAATTATCGAAAAAAATCTTGTTTTACCGGTGACACGATTTCTTAAAAATTTCTATCAAACGGCCATCGATCCTATTTATTAAGTGTCGAAAGTCACCATCATTAAAATTTGTAAATATATATATATATATATATATATATATATATATAATTATATATATATATATATATATATATATATATATATATATATATATATATATATATATATATATATATATATATATATATATATATAATAGTTATAATAACCACTATAATTATTTAATCTATTATATAGTTTTTTTATTGAGTTGTTATTTTGATACAAAGTATGCCAATTTTATTTTCGACTGCATATTTTTTTTCAATTATCATTCGAGCTGACAAAGCTTGTTTCTATGCAAAATTTCCAGTAGAAATTGTTCGTACAATACATTATATCACAATAATCTTTTCATTAAATAAACTATTAGATAGGTATATAGTTATATACAATATACATCTTAGGGTCTAAAAAGTATAGCACTTTGATCTTATGGTCCATTGTGCTCCCCCTACTATTTCACTCCGACGATATTAGCTTCTCCTATATGTTGGCAATAGACAGAATCTTGCTTATCAGATCGTCTCGAAGGTTCATATATTCGCAGTGAGATGCACCGAATATCCTGTATCTGCTGTAACCTAGAGGTTCGCAGTCAAAGATAATGTGGCTGGATGTTTCTTCCTCCTCGCAAAACAATCTGCACATATTGGACCCGTTATGGAGTCCCATTGTGTGCAGATGCATCCGCAGGGGATAATGCCCGGTAATGAATCCGGTGAGGCTCCGCAGTTGCATCCTGTTCAGTCTCAGTGCATCGAGATATAACCTCTTGATTGTTCTCTGAAGCAGCACATTCCCGAGCTCCTGCCGCGGTACTTTTTTCCCCAAAATAAACTAATAATAATGCCTTAAATAACTGCTATGAATAACATATTTGTTTTATAGAATACTATTGTAGATCTTATAATACATATACTCTATTCTTCTTTCAATGTCTTTCCATCCCATTATTTCTGTTTCTTAAGTTGTCTTTTTAAGAATAATATTTATATTAAAACATACATATAATGGTTACTACTGCACAATCTACTGTTTAAAAATAATATTTAATTTAATAGTAATGTAATGTATTTACATGGAAAAAAAATGTATAACAAATGATTTAATGTTTTTTTTTGTTACTTCTTTCTATTTCCCTCTCCTAATTTATTAAATGAGTATATAGAAGGGAACTCCTTCGGAAGCCGGTAAAAAAGCCCTCGAATGGTCTACTTGTCAGGAATCGGCCTCCCCTCTACTGCGCATATATAAGAGAATATTAAAGAAAGTAAAAGTCAAAGGAAAATGACAGCTAACTGAGTTGGTTGCTTATATACCATGCAGATAGCGAATTCATTATCAATACATGAACAGCGTAATTTACTTGCACAAATGTACAAATGGTAAAACCATTTATTTATGGAAAGAAGTGTGCAAACAAAAGTTGTTTACTTTTGAAAAAGGAATATTTAACAATTATTCTCTATCGTCGTATCGTCGTATGATTGATTTTTCTTTTTTTCCCCGGTTTTAAAGTGTAAGATTATCCCACCTGGTGGTTGATGAATGGACCCTTTTGCTCATTTATGAACTTGAAGTCACTTTTTAGCTCTAAAACACCCTCTTAAAATAGCAGCTCCGTATTTTTCGTTTTTGAGTTATCTCAAGGTAGGCAAGCGGGCGAATGGACGGGCATGCTGAAATGGACTAATTTTTATGAACACCGTTATCAAACATTCATTTCCGCGATTAACATATTTCAAATCATTAGAAAGTCGGGACGAGAAAACATATAACATATAACCAGGCAAACAGGAAGTCTTCGTTATAGGCAAAAAATAATAGAAAATCTATATATTTTCTATATGACAGCCAAAAATAGTTTTGTAAAAGAAATTCATCTAGGATTAGTGATGCCACAAGAGACAAGAAAAACGAGACGAGACGAGATTAAGTCAGCGAGACACGAGACTCAAATTAGAATTCTGATTTTCATTAAATATTCGAGAGACAGACGATAATAAAAATATACTAATCAAAAAACAGCAAATCATTATGGATGGTAGTGGTTTAATTTTTTCTATAGGTTGTCATTATTGTTTTAATTAAAACATAAAAATTAAATAAATTAGAAATTATTAATATTTTTACTTAAGAGAGTTCCAGCATGAAACCACTTTTCGACAGATTTTGCTCATTTTATTCACAGGCGAAATATATCGTTTTCTAATAAATCCCGAAGTTTCAGAATTTTTGACCGTTTATGTAAAACTTTATGCCCGCCTAACTATTATCTGTTGTATTGAAAAAAACTAAGAATAAAAAAAAATTAGGACAGTAAAGATAAATATTTCTTAAATAAATTGTTTAAAAAAATCGCGTTTTACGGTTTTGTTTTCGATACAATAATTTAAAATTTTTTCTTTCAAAATTACATTACATTTGTTCAATAATAAAAGCAAACCGGTTTTTTATCCTGATTATACAAGTCAATGCTGGAACTACCTTAAGTGCAGTATTTTTGTAATTGTATTTTTTAAGAAAGTCTTCAACTTTAAAAACGAGACAAGACTTTCTTGTATATATAGATATAGAAAACTTTCTTGTAAAGTCAATACATTACAAAAAACATGCCACTCTCGGCTCGTTTCGTTTCGCTGCATCACTATCTAGGATGTTCTGATAGTTTTTGAACGATCGAAAATTTTGTATTTATTATCCAGCGAGAATTATTATTATTTCAATATGCTAATAATACTACGTGACGTCAATTAGATCAGTAATGATGGGTCAAATCTCCCATAGCATACAACCAAAAGCCCGCCACACCTTGTTTTTATACCGCCTAAGATGTCCACTGCAAACAATATTCAAAATCATTTTTCGCATCAATTTTGTGGAACTATAGATAGATTGTAGAGGCTGTCCAGGACGGGACACACTTCGACCATAAGGTAGGATAAGGTAGGACTTTGATAGGATCCATGCCGATATTCCTATGGAGTTCACGTGAAGGAAACTGCAGAAAACCTTCACAATCATAGCCGGTTACTTCGTTCTTGTCCATACGCCGATAGTTTAGTCAATTATCCACCCCCTTTTTTTTTTAATAATTGACAATCTGCCGATGCCGGGATTCGAACCCATAACCTCCCAGTTCCAAGTACACACAACGCTTTTACAAGCGCGCCTACTTGGCTGATCTTGTGGAACTATTGTCTATTAGTAGAAATCTGATGACAAAATATGTGCCATCCAATATATTTTCAACAAATAAATAGAGTAAATCAGGAGTACGTGTGTATTTAATAAAACAATGTTTAGTTACTGTTAATTTTTGTGTTTGCGTAGACAAAAAAAACAACATAACAAAAAATAACTGACGTTAATATCATTTCTTTTTTCTTTCCTAGAACTCGTAGCATGGGTGTTTTATAATTTATGTCAGTTACATGCAAAAATACGTATATTTAAAAAAAAAATTCACTACTTATTTTCTTTTTCGTTCTTAAAATTTTCTGTTAAAGACAACAAAACGATATATATATATATATATATATATATATATATATATATATATATATATGTATATATGTATATATATATATATATATATGTATATATATGTATATATATATATATATATATATATATATATATATATATATATATATATATATATATATATATATATATATATATATATATATATATAATATACCTTCACATTGCATCGGTAGGAGCCCTAAGTGAATTAAAAAATATAATTCATCACATTTCATATTTAATAAACATTTTTAACACAATTATTCTGAATGTTGTTTAAGATGACTATCAATCTCTTTCATCCATTTAAATATGCATACAATTTTTAAGTTTATATACTAATGCCAAAAATATTATTTTTGGCCAGTGAATGTGTGTTTGAACATTCAAATTACATAATTAACTTATGTATGACTATAGCTCTGCAAGAATAACCTTCTGGGCTATAATAATGGATGAAAGACCATAAAGTTTTACAAATTAAATATATATATATAAATAGTTAAATAAAATTTGAGCCATACTTAATATAATGTGTAAATGACAGTTAAATGAGTGTTAGAAACACAGTTAAATAAAGAAATATGTAATAAAAACATATGCTCGTTAGATAGTGAGAAATTATACCGACTGTTTAGTTTACATCTTCGTATAACAGATCTCCCACGAGTATGAGAGAGTACATATGTCTAGATCAAGCAATGTGTATGAGAAGGAGCTCTTATAGGTTTGATAATTACATCTTCGCATAGTAGATCTACCACGAGTATGGGAGAGTACATATGTATACATTAAGCAATGTGCATGAGAAAGAGGTCTTGTAGGTTTGTTACTTACTTACTTAAAGTTAAACTGTTGTGTGTGTGATGTCTATTAATTAGACATACAACACAAACCAAACCTATAAGACCTCCTTCTCATACACATTGCTAAATGTATATGTACATATATACTCTCTCATACTCGTGGAACCTATGATACGAAGATGTAAACTAAACATAGTGTATGCATAATAATAATAATAATAATAATAATTAGCAAAAGGGGTACCATAAATGGGTCCCTAACACCTAGCCAAAGGGTCCTCTGTGCCCGCCTTGAGAACAACCTGTCACCCAAAGGCGAGACATCTCCGGGTAAGAGGTGCTATTGTAAGCAGATGAAGCTATAGGATTCTGTTGAGGCCAGACGCCGCACAGAAAACCCACAGATTCTACGCCGGGATTGCTCCCAGGATTGATGGATCCAGGGTTTCGGACCCAAACCTTCTATACCTGATAGCCTGCAGGTTTCTGTAGGTGTCTCCATATCATGTATGGAGGTTTCATCGTCTTCCATACAGGCTCTTCAGAGATTCCAAAATTATAAAGGTGGTAGTTCAATTGACAGTATGTCGCATGTCCTGTCACATATTCTACGCAAAGCCCCAGTAATCGAGATGAGCTTATATGCATGCTAAATTAGCATCTCCTCCAGTCCGAATGATCCAGTTGATTATGGCACTATTCTCGGAACTGGTTCGATTCCCAATGGGAACAGTTAGCCAATTAAATTAATTAAAAAAAATAGTGGGGCGGTTATTTGACTAAACTGTCGGCGTAAAGACAAGACAGGACAAGTAGCTAGCTATACTTGTGAAGGTAATATCGACATAGGCCAAAGCCTATCAAAATCGGCTTCAGGCGTACAACCTACCAATACCTAGTCTAAATACAAATTCCTTGTCCTTTACGGTTCGATAAAGAAGGCCTAAAAAGGCATTCTTGCCAGACTTGGACCTCCTCTCCGCTACTACTATACTACTAACACAGCATCTCTGTAGCTGAGTTGGTGGAGCACTGGTTAGGAAAGCCAGAGTTCCTGGGTTCAATCGACCATGATGTATATGGTATATGATCATATTATAAATCAAAATCATTATAATGTTACGAATTTTCTGACAAATTTCTTAACTGTCAAATTAAGTAAACGATAGTCACTTACGTTAGTACAATATAACCGAAGGATAATATATTGCATATGTGGTTTGTCAGTGTATTTGTTGTTTTTAAAACATCTCCTATTATTTTTTAAGTATGACTCAATTAATTTGGTTTTTTAAAACCTATACCGTTTTTTGCCCCCGTTGACTTATCTTGGAAGATTGATTTTAATACAAAGTAAATAGCGGAAGAAATATATAAATCAGCCCTGTGTAATTATGTCTTTCCTATCTGCTTCCTTAGTGTGAGTGCTTTCTCCCTTATTAGTCGCTGTTTGTTGCCAATATAGGTTTAATATGAGCCGTATATTCATTTGTCAATTTGACGCTTACTTAAGATGTCAATGAGCTTTTGGCGATTGCACTCTCTCAAAGACCTATGTATAATCTATGAAACACGCGTTCACGTCCACATTCTCTGCATCTTTCACGAAGGTATTATTGAAGAAGAGAGCTATTTAGTGCCAAATCTACTACGGAAGCCAAACTGAATGTCTCCTATTTCTTCCACACACTTTTTATAAATACGTGAGTGAATAATATTCAAAAATATTTTAAGCACATGTCTCATTAGGCTCCTTCAACACATGCTTAAAAAGTAAGATCAAGGATTTTTATTGCTACTCAGTGTTACAACTCTGACCTTCCAGTAGACTGATGAATCAAAGTTAATATACAGAAGCGTTCCGTTACAGAATAGCCGGAAAAAAAATCCGCAACAAATAACTGCCACAATAAACTAATTTAACAAAAAATACAATTTAAAATCGCAATAAATTGTTTACATTAACAATCCATGGGACTATGGATTATACCGATAATTCGAAACCACCAACTACCAATAACCTCACCAGCTCCACAAGACATGGCCAAACTAGACTAAATCGCAGAACAATTGATTATAACGATAATTCAATTTACCAAAAACCTCAGAACCAGTATTCGATTAAAACTAAGCAACCATATGGATCATACACGTGAAAATTTATTAAAACTTAGTATAAAGATGACCCTGTAAAATATATGTTTAAATTCTATATTATTTTCGTTTTCTATACTGTTATGTGCATATTTTTGCCATTTTCCTTTTTTGTAATTTTCTGTTGTCTTTATTTTCTAATTAAATTATTTATGTAAACACCACAGTAAAATGTTATTAATATTAACAAATATATGTATAAAGCGTATAAATGGTAAACGAAAAAAGGAGAAAAGATTACACTTTTCTTATTGAATTTATGTTTTCATTTTTCATTCGTCACATGATGTCTTAATTTTAATTATATGAGGTGTAAAATAAATGGGTAAAAAAGTGTAAAAATAACATTGGTAACTTAATTATATAACTATTTATGTATTTACGGGTGGTATTTAGCAGCTGTGCTTATTTAGCTTACTCAAACTCTTTTCCATAGTAAATATGTATTTATAGGTTGTTTGGCAATCCATTTTAAATGGTTATTATTCACGTATCGTATTATTAATCGTATACATTTTGTTGGGCATTGTTTATAAAAATTAATCTACTTGACGAATCATAATGATAATTAACAGGGCTATGCTAGGTAACGAATCGACGAAAAAAAATCATCAAATCGGTAAAGAATTGTGACCCGTACCGTGTCTCGTATATTCATGGAGACCGATGGACGGAGATGTATGCTTTATAAAAAACAAATTCAAAAAAATTCGGCACGCAGGAGCTGCGTAAACAAAGCGAATTTCCTCAAGAAATTGGGAATTCAAATATTAGTTAATAAATATTATCATTCATTTGTACACTGCCAACAAAAATTTCTATTTATGGAAAATATCTATTTATTTTATTTCTTTAAATTGCAAATGAATTGTAGTAAAATTGACGTACTAAAACTCTACTGATTACACATTTTTCCATTTAACAAATATTGAGAAATTATTTCAAGTTTTTGTATTTTCCACTACATTTAGGCCCCACTTTACCATTGTTCGTGTTACCCTTTTGCCCGTTAACGAATTTGACCTCAAACACAAAAATTACGGCTTCCAGAGCACGCATATATATATATATATATATATATATATATATATATATATATATATATATACAGTGCTCTGAAATTCATTCAAAAACCAGACCACGGTGTACAGCTGTAAAAAACAAACAAAAAAGTTTAGTGTAAGGAGACGGGGCTCTTACAGTCTGCCAGCCTTTAAAAGGTAAAGTGCCACGCTCTACGGCTGAGGTCACGCCTACAATGTGCGCTCTGTGTGATTGGTTGAATTTATCAAAGTTTAATTGATTGAATTTAATGGATATCTTAAAAAATAAGCTTCAAATCGAAAAACTTTATTAATTTTTTTGTTAGTTTTTTACAGCTCTACACCGTGGTATAGTTTTCTTGAATGAACTTAAGAACACCTATATATATATATATATAAACCACACGTAACGTCAGGTATTGTAATGCATATATATATATATATATATATATATATATATATACATACCAGCCGAAATTTATATTTTTGTAGAGGTTCGGACACCCGAACCTCTACATACCAGTATTTTTGTCTATACATAGAGGTTAAAAGAAATACAAAAACTGTTATGTAATTAGAGACGCAATTACAAAGCTGGTAAGTTATAAAACTGATAAGTGATAAATATTTATTCAGGTGCATTAGAATACCTGACGTTACGTGTGGTATATAAATATTGTTTCCTTCGATCTCAATTACTTATAATAAGAGTACATCACTAATTTATTAAGTACATCACTATTAATAAGAGTATTGAAATCAAGATATAATATACAACATGAAACTGTTTGTGATAATATTCGCACTATTTACAACAATTTTACATAATGGTGTAGCGGAAAATGATTCGAATTATATTATTGGATCATTCCGACCATTCACATGCCTGTTTATTTGTGATCCTCAAACTTTTGATTGTCCTGATATAAAGCGAGAAAATTGCAATGGAATATACTTGCCGCCAAACACTGCTTGCAATTGTTGTGGTAGATGTATACCACATTCGAATTCATAATATTTCAGAGTTAAATAAAGTTTTTCTAATTATAATTGGAGATTTTTAATTTTTTTTTTTGTAAGAAACTAAAAAACTTGTTTTAATCATTCAAATTTTACTTAGAAATAAATAAATAATTAGTTTCAATACATGTAAATTATTATATACCTAATTCCTTAAAAAAAATCCTGCTTCTAAACTACTTTTAAATATCAGTTTTGAAAATGGTTTAAACGCCGAAACATGTCACATACATTGTAATATACATTGTGAATAATAAAAGTGATAAAATAACAAATTTTGAAATTATAAATAACAATGGAATTCCAAAAAATAAAGCTATCTAAAATAAATATTTTTAAATATTTTAAGAAACTATGCGAAGTTAATGGATCTGTTCAACGTTAAGTAAAAAGATGTAACTAGGAACGGAAACATAGTTAAAAAAATAGGAATTTAAAAGTTTCAAAAATAAAAAAAATTTTTCTTTGTGAGTTACTGTATTATCTTTATCGATATTAAATTTATAGAGAAGTCAGTGTCTACCAAAATATGATAGGAGTCAACCAATGTTGAGTTTTTCCGATGTTTTACATTGTGATAAATTTTGAGGTACCATAAATGCATATCTGACTGCATACATCATCTTAGTAGTGGTGTTAGTGGTGGACCACAAAAGTTGATACGATTTTTTTTAACATCAAATGCTTGATATAAAAAATCTTGATATGAAAGTTGATGTCATTTTGTAAATTAAATTTTATAATTAATATGTGTCTTATTGATTCGGTTTTCGAAAAAAAAATGCTTCGGATAAAAGTTGTTCATTTGAAATATAGTAACAACTTTTTAAGGTACAAATCTATGAAATTTAAAAAACTGATATCATCTTTTGTGGTCAAATGTACATGTGGCATATTCAGTGCATGACAAAGAACGATGTACATAAAATGATAAAATATATCAAGATATTCATTATCTAATATTTCTCTTAGAAAAACCGAAAATAACATCATGCATTCGGTAGTTAAGTATCGTAACCGCTGTAGTTTCTGACATACACTTCTGTTTTGTTCAGCCATTCAATGTTAACCAGAACAGAATCTCATCCAAGATTTTTGGCATGGACTTTCTCCTTGTGAACACACTGTTTGTATATGGTCAGTAATCAGTTATAAGTTCCCTGAATTCACCAATCAAATAGCCAAGCGGTCTCACGCGCTCTGTTCAGTGTTGCCAGATCTCCCGTTTAACGTTAGATCTACCGCTTTTTTAGTATTTCTATCGCTCTACCTTTTTTTTCTTAATCTCCCGTTTTTTAGAAATTTTGTGAGTAAATAAAAAAAATTTTGAATTTGTGTCATTTTTTTCAATTTTTTATAATAATTATTAGTCGTACAAGTACAAAATCAGTAAATACAGACAATATTCCATTATTTGAAATAATGGAATATGATTCTGTAATTACTGATTTTGCCATGAATGTGTGTCTAAATTTTAGAATGGAATATGGGTCTGTACCTAATTACTGATTTTGTCATGAGCGTGTCGTACGTTACAGTAACAGACGTACATGTTAACAGTTTTCAAACAAAGTTTTTTATGTATGTAAATGGTAAAATAATAAATATTCTATATACAAAATACAAAATACAAATTTTTGAATCTACCGCTTTTTTTCTTAATCTACCGCTTTATTTTGGTGGATCTACCGCTTTTTAAGAAATCGGATCTGGCAACACTGGCTCTGTGTACTGGGGCCTGGGAGGTTATGGGTTCGAGTCCCGGCATCGGCAGTTTGTCAATTATTAAAAAATGCGTGGTTAATTGATTAAACTGTCGGCGTATGGACAAGAACGCAGTAACCGGCTATGCTTGTGAAGGTTTTATGCAGTTTCCCTCACGAACTCTAGATGAATATCGGCATAACTCCTATCAAAGTCGGCTGCAGCTGCACAATCTACCAATTCCTAGCCTACAAACAAAATTCCTTCCACGCCACTCACATTCTCACATCCTTAGGCATCACAACAGACCTTATGATCGAAATGTGTCCCGTCTAGAACAGCCGCTCAAATCTATCTACCCTGAATTAAGGCTGAAACCTATTCTTTTTCTAACAACAAACAGAGGGTATTCCTGATTTTTTTTAAATAAATTGAAACTATCCCTTGTATGTTTAAAAAAAAAAAATTAAAAAATTTATTATTTAAATAAAAAATTTACTACATAAAACATTTTTTTTCATCATTATAAAAGGAATGGAAAATAATTGGAGGAATGACAATTAAATGGTCCAACCTGTATAAAGTTTTAATTTTCATTATTGTATGTACAGTACCTGTAAGAATAATTCAAATAAAGAGAAACACAAAATCTGATTGCTAAAATAAAAGAGACAATTATTTTAAAAGAAAAAAAAGACCAAAAAGTATTAGATATAATACAATACTACATATTCGTTTTTTATGCATGTATGTTTGTATGTATGTATGTACCTATATATTGTATGAAGAAATTCTATAATAATGTATGTGAAATACGTGCCTTAATCAACTGAAAACTAACCATATATACCAGATATATAGAAGCTTTTTGCTCTTCTAAACTGAATTCCTATAGAGTTTTATAGTTAGTCTTAGTCTTAAAGTATTAATACAATAAATTTTACAGGGTGCAAAAATTTGATTTGTTCAAATAATTGCTACATTGTAATGAATTAAATAGTGGACCAAACAATACTAGGAATGTGGCCGATACTGTAAATATTTTTGTTGAGGTCACTAGTAGTTCAGCCCTGATGCTGAACAGGATGCAACTACGGAGGGTTACCGGATTCATTACCGGGCACATTCCCCTGCGAAAGCATCTGCACACAATGGGACTCCATAACAGGTTCATTATGTGCAGATTGTGTGGCGAGGAGGAAGAAACATCCAGCCATTATCTTTGACTGGGAACCTCTGGGTTACAGCAGATACAGGATATTCGGTGTATCTCACCCCGAATATATGAACCTTCGGCAGGACTTGATAAGCAAGCTCCAATCTATTTTCAACATATGGGAGAAGCGAATCTCGTCGGACTGAGGTAGAAGGGGGAGCACAATGGACCATAAGATTGAAGTGCAATACTGTTTAGACCCCAAGATGAATCAATACATCAATCATCACTAGTAGTTAACTCATTTTAACTTATATAAAATGACCAAATTAGTCCATTTCCGTATAACGGTCCATTCGTGCGTCTGCGCCTACGTCAACATGACAGCTCAGAAACGAAAAGTGATAACGAACTGAAATTTTGCATGTTTCTTAAAATTTGGTTTGAAACTTTTTTTTTCATCAACTCAATATACACCGATTATTTTAGCAAATAACTCAGTTAGTTGTTATTTTTACTTGTTTTTTATATTAAGATAAAAATCAATACTTTGAATTTCCCTCTCCCGTTAAGCCTCAGTCTCTCATTTGGAAAGTTAGTCTTTTGAAAAGCGGATACCATGTCATATACTAAATTTGTTTACATTTTCACTAACCAGATTTTAGAGTCCTTAAAAAAAATTATGAATACTTCAAATATGAAATTCGCTTAGATACGCCTCGCTTTTTTAAATATCACCTTCGCCTCGCTTCGGCTTCGGCCTCGGTAGAATGTTGACTAGCCTCGCCTCGGTTGGGTTAGCTATCATCCATGCCTCGACCGAGGTAAAATTTATTGTTCCTGGCGGGGGCTCCCCGACCGCACAATTTTTTCTTTTCTCTAAAATAAGAATATGCAGTCGATCAACAAAATAAAAATAATACATTTACTTTTCTCTAAAAAATTTGCAAAACGACGATGAACTAATTTATGATTATCATTATAAAAAGTAGTCATGGCATAAAATTTCTTGTTCCTTTAAAATGCATCCATCTGTTGCTTCATGTTTTTTGTAAAAATACATGTTACTATATTATTTTATTAAAAAAAATTACTTTTTCTAAATTTGTCTCCGGCCGAGGCGAGGTTTTTGGGACAATATACATCGCCTCGCCCCGGTTAGTAACGAGGATTAAAATTTTTATACTCGCCTCGAGGTGGGGTTACCTCGTAGTCTCGGTAAAATACTAAATTCGCTACCGACTGGTGATAAAAAATGCTGTAAGATTTGTTGAATCAAATTTTGATTATATTTTCACTCTATATATATAACGATTTTATACAAAGGTTACCTTTATTGAATAGAAAATAGCATACATACATAAGTAACCAACCACCACAACCAAGCTCTTAGTAAAATCTCATTTTCAATATTGGTTTAGCGTATGAACCACAGTTATTATTAACGATCATATTATATTCTCTACGATAGATAGCAACCAAGCAAGTATAGTCAACCGACGAACGAACTAAGGCAATGGTTCGCTTTAGCTCTAGCTAGCTGGTTGGCTGATGTAGTATGAGTGAATTCTCTTTATCTTGTTAATATCATATATATCAATTCTAATAATTCAATTTGAAAATTCAATTTAGTATTGTTGTAAATTTTAAAATAAAAGGAAAAAGAAAATGAACAAGTGGAAATTGAAATGAAAAACGAAATGTATATATACAGAAGAAAAAATGTATTCAACTGTTCCAGGTTATTATTAAACTTAATATTTTATTTACAGAGAGTATCATATTAATTGGGACTTTGTTAGTTCTTAGGACTTAGGTTATTTTTTATATTTAGCTTTGCTCCACACCATAGGTGCAATCTCGGTTCGCTCTAATATTGGTAGAATACGTAATCAATGATTGTATTCACACATTGATATCGGTTTGGTTTTAATCCCACACCGCTCCGATGTTGATACATGTCAAAGAATATTTAATCTGAGGGACATTGGAGATGACCTCCCTTGTATTGATAGTGTAAATTTGTTTGAGTCTTACTGCGTTTCAGTGCCGATTACTTTTATACTAAACAGCCTATGTAACGAAAATATAACAAATAAATGGCAAACATAAATCACATTTTCTTGCGTTTTTATATGTTTTTGGGATGATCGTCTAACAGAATAACAATCAGCAAATTTTTCAATAATGATCTAAGCAGCTTTAAATATTTGCATCTAGCTTAAAACACTGATGGAGAAAGATTGAAATAAGACTTAAACCGGAACAGTAGTGTGGATATAATATAATGTTATTGAACCTCTAGTGTAGAAGCCTTATCAGTTTATAAATATTTACAGACTAATTAGAAACTAATTAGAAGTATTCTGATTAATTAACGTGCACATCCACTTCTTCAACCTTGTCAAATATGTAGAATCTATTTCTCCAAATGTTTGGCGATTTCCAGACTTAGATAGATAGATTGTAGAAGCTGCCCTAGAGGGCTACACTGTGAAGGTCCATTGTGATCCCTAAGGATGTGAGTATGTGAGTGGAAGGAATTTTTGTGTATAGACTAGGAATTGGAGTTCGTGAAGGAAACTGCAGGAAACCTTCTCGAGCATAGCCGGTTACTTCGTTCTTATCCATACGCTGATACTTAAGTCAATTAACCGCCTATTTTTTTTCTTAATAATTGACAAACTGCCGATGTCGGGATTCGAATCCATAACCTCCCAGTTTCCAAGAAGGCATACTGCGCAGACATAACGCCTTAGACCGCTGGGCCACCTAGGCTTGGTGTATGCTTCTTTCACGGTTAATCTATTGGCTATGCATTCTATATGATATATCTATCCCCTCGATGTATTATGTAACAACTTTTTTATAAAATAAATAGAGCTTAAAAAGATGGACAGAAGTAAACTATATTTGCACCAATTTACGGCGAAGAGAAGAACGGAAGTGTATTGTTACACTGCGGAACTGGAACACCTAGATCTCAACAAATGGGACAACGTCATGAATTTCCGTGAAACAATAAAAATGTTAAATATTAAAACCCGATGACGGAAACCAAATTTTGTTTTCTAAATATTAAGTATTGAAAGTCATTATTGAAAGTTAAAATAAATAAAACTTCTACTAAATTTTTTCATAAAAATTTCTTTAAGAATAATCTATTGAATAGATGCTCTCCGTATCGTTAGAAAGATTTATTTAAAGAAATGTTTCAGAGAAAGTTATTTTTTTCTTTGAAGATTATCTATCTTTTTGAAGTATCTTTTTTTTATTAAAAAACATTTTTAATATATGCAAATTTATTTGTAAATATTTAAAATATTGTCATTTTTTAGTGGACTATTATTTACAACAAAGTGCAGGAGGAACCATTCAGAATAATTTTCTTAGCTCTGTTATATGTTATTTGTAGTTGACAATACGCATCATTACACAACCTGTATATAAATGTAATTTCCTTTTTAAAGTTGTTTAAATTGTCATATGACGCCGGTTGTATACGGAACTATCTTCAAGGTCATATCACATAGTACAATCAAATCTCTCAACAATATTCGAGATTATGTCTAAAATCTTTTTTATGCAAACGAAATCACCACTACAGATAGATAAGAAAATGTTAATTTGATTATCAGATTGAAATGAATAAAATAAAATGGGATGCTGAGTCAAATTAAACGAATTATTTATTTTTCATTAAAAAATTCACTGGGTAATTGTACTCGTTTATTTCATTCGCAAAGAAGGAATTAAATGAAAAATAAGACGAAACAAATTATAAATTTAGTGACGTTTTTGATATCTAAGGTATTCAATTTAATAATGATATTTAATTATTATTTAATATTTAATTTTAAGTGAATGCCATAAAAATTCCTTTGATTTATAAAGAAAACGGCTTATTCAACTCATACTTAGATATCGGTGTTTCGATTTGTAATACAATCATCAGCATTAGTTAAATATTCGTATATAACATTAAAAATGAAATGAATCCTTGCGTTAAATAAAATTTTTTAATACGCCATACACTGAATTATATATATAATTTTCATTTGTTACATTATCAAAGAATGAAGTAAATGAAAATTTAGACAAAACACGTTATAAATTTAGTAATGTTTTTGATATCCAATGTAATAATTTAATAATGTTAGATTATCAAATTATAATTAATGACAACTCCAGGTTTTTGAGTGCTCATCGTGTTTACTAAGATACATTGGCCAAAGCCGTAGACAAATTTAAATCCGATTCAAAGAACATATAGCTCATATAAAATACGACAGGTTAGAAAAATCCTATTTAGCTGCTCATATTATAGAGAATGACCATAAAATCGACAAATCTAATTTAAAACTTATAAAGGCAGAACAAAATTCTTCAGAGCTGGATGCATACGAAAGCATTAAAATTCAGAAATTCAAAAGAAATATTATGAATTAAGACAATGGACCGATTCCAAATTAAGATTTAATAAAAATTTTACGGAAAAATTAATCGTCAGTATGCCCGTCTCTCTTTTTCTAAAGATGTAAAAATATAAAAACCCGTTTACTGCGAAACGCATAACTTAGCACCAATCAAGAGCGATCTTGGAATAGAGTCAAACGTCGGTCAAACATATATAAGCAAGGCACAACCAAGAAACGTCGTGAAACTCTCACTAAATTAGCAAATAATAACATATCCTGAGACAATATAAGAGTAATTTTAATAATAGTGATGTTAACAAGAGTAAATTGAATGAAACTAATTTTAACAAGTGTAATTTCACTAAAATTTATTATATTTTAATTTATTTTATTAAATTTTTTATTTATTTTTATTTTTGTCTATTGATTTCGATTTTCTATCTATTTCTAATTGTCAAAGAGTAAATTACGACTAGCTAATATATACTGATGGTGACTACTTTGAAGCCGAAATACGTATTTATAATACAAATCTTGAGGACTTATTTCAAAAGTTATTAAATAAATATTTTCATTACTTATTTTGTTCTTCAAAAACCTCTCCATAACTTTTTGAAAAATGTTACTTTCTTTCAAATAATGATACCTAGTTATTTACCCAAAAACTGTCACTTCTATTTCCACCTCAGAAGTTGTGTTGTTTAATATTTCCTTTCAAAAAGAGAGAATACAAAAACAAATATTCCATAACAAATATTTTTTATACCCGGTATCTACAGGATGTCTTATTTCAATATATCACCTCTATTATCTTTTTTTTTAACTAATGCTTCTTAAGCAATATTTATTGTAAATACCCCAACGATTACGTAGCGTTAATCAAATCGATAATTCAATGATAATTCAAATCGATGAAACAATGCTTAATATTAAATTACCAAATGTACCATAAACTATTAAAATGTTCACTGAATAAAAAATTGGCACTGTGTGCTGTTTTAGTATAATTTAAATTGTTAATAAATTTAACCATTCATAGCTCCTACCACCAGTATCAGTCAATTAGCTCTATTGTTTACAATATTAGAAAATAATATTCATTACTTACAAACAAGAAACATAAAATCATTGCAACAACACATATCCAAATTGATTTGCTTTGCATATACCATGTGAGCTCATCGACACATCCATGGAAATATGCATTACCAGTAACTGCATCACGGCATTCAGATGGTAATGGTTGTTTGTGCACTAGATAATCTCTGGGTCCATCAGCACCACAACATCCAACCTAGGATTATTCAAACCAAATATTTATAATTTCAGAAAGTAAAATAATAGTGTTAGGAGTTCAGGTATAAAAAAGACGTTACGAAGGAGCTGTGTCAACTTAGCGAATTTCCTTAGAATACATAAAACACTCTCTAATCACAATTTAAGTCTGATCAAAATGCAATGTAGTATCTGATTTCATTTTACCATTTTTAAGGCCAATTTTATTAATAAATGGCTTACGCCAAGCGGTAAAGGGGGCATAAAGATAGAAGAACACAAAATATAATACATCTCTCTTAATATTAGAACAATTGAAAAATGTATAAAAAGTAAAGTTGTAAAAAATCAAGTTTGCTATAATTCATTACCTTATTTTTTCCAAATGTGTACAGAGATATTTAGAATTTTAACTTTCAATTTTTAATTGTAAATATTTCTGTAAATACTTGTGTCACAGAAAAATGATAAGCAACAAAATTACAGCAAAACTTAGTACCTACAACTTAACTCCTGATAAATTTTTCGAATTTTCAAATATTTAGGAAGATATGTCAAATTTTGTATTTCCCCTCCCTTTAAACACCCCTTTCTCCTTGTCCGATTTTAACCATTAACGAACTTGATCTTTTGAATACCCAAAGCGCCTCAAATACCAAATTTCATTCCAATCGGAATAAAATTGTGGCCACTAGAGAGTCCAGAGACACATAAACTTATGTGTACATATATATATATATATATATATATATATATATATATATATATATATATATATATATATATATAATTATATATATGTATATATATATATATATATAAATTTTAACGATAGTGATTTTTGACATCTAGTAGGTAGGATCGATGGACATTTGAAGAAATTTTTACGAAATTCCAACATTGGTACAAAAAAAATAGCTGCATTTCCTGGGGGATATTCACTAAAAATGAATTAGCAAATTGTTACTTCTGAAGTTTCTAAATCTATTGCTATGAATTCTAGAGAAAACTTTGGAACTTCAAAAATTATTTTGTGAAAAATGTTTCATCGATATCGATCATTGTGAAAACATTCTTTTTTTTCATATTCCGATATCTAAAGAAAGTCTCTGTAGTTTTAATGGCAATGTAAACAAAATTGATTTTTTTACATGATTATTACCAAAACGACGGAGATATCGGCTTCTATGAACGTTAAATTGAGCAGAAAGTTAGGTGTATAGTTATTTAGGACACACTCGGAGAGCTCCCTTTACGCAAAGCTGTAAAGATTATAAAACGATTATAACATTATATAAAAAATTAATGGTGGTAAATGTTAAATACTAAAAAATTGAAATAACTTACATTTTCTTGAATAATAGACAATGTTTCTTGTTGCCATTCATAACGTGATTCCATTATTAAACGTAACATAACGTCACGAATTAATGGTTGAATACTTGAACCAACTGTACTGTAATTCATCAACACAGCAGTCCCAATAATACCAAATATGAAACCGAATATTTGTGTACCAATGAACTGTAACCAAAATAAACATATTTAAGATTATTTTATATTTTTTATATTTCTTCACTAAATTTACAATTGGATCAAATTAAATGTGATACACGTGCAAGTCAGGGATATGGAGGATAAATTTCTTCTTTTTACAAGGTTTTATTTAGTTTCACCTGTCTCGTTGTAATGGAATTTGGCAAGTTAAATTTAACCCACTTTCTCCTATCCTATGGAGTTGAATGTTGCTTCAGTTCCGATGACAATGCATTTTTATGGTAAGCATGACTGGAATCGGAAACGGGAAAGGGGGGTTTAGAGGTAGGGAGAAACACAAAATTTGGTATATCTCTCTTAATATTGAAAAAATCAAAAAACAGTTAAGAAGTAAAGTTGTAGAAAATTAGTTTTACTAAAATTTATAAAGTTTAATCAAAAGCTTGTTTTTTAAATTTATTTTGTTTTAAATTTAACTCTTGATACTTCTGTAAATTTTAAGGAAAGAAAGTGATATTTACACTGATTAGTCTTAAAATAAGGTAAGTAAAGCTTATACATAACTTTGGTAAATATTATATTACAGTTAAAAAATTGTTGACGTTAAAACATTAAAGTCAACTATTTCAAGATTTACCTGACCGAATTAGGTAAAATGCTTAGGAGTACAAAACATAGACTATTTATTCCACGAAACAACTAGTGGTTGTATAAATTATTTGACGTTAAGTAGTTGCAGCCCCACGAATAGTATTTTACTGATACTTTTTGCTACTTGACATTCAAATAAATTACAAACAAAATTTCAAGCCCATTTTGAAAACTAAATTGATCAATCGCATATATCGAAAAAATATCCTCGTTTATTAAAAATTATTTTTAAATTACTTCTCGGAGTTTTGTTGTAATTAGTTCTTTGAAATTTTAAAAATTCGTTAGCGACACTTTTAAAACGTAAAATGCTAATATGTTTTCATACGAGACTCGAATTCGGGTAAAAGTGTGCTATCCAAATATATATATTTATATATATAAATATATATATATATATATATATATATATATATATAGATCTATATATATGTTATTTATTTAAAGAAACTCCCAATATTTATTACTTATACAGAGACATGCTGACGGATTATATCAAGTACAAAGTAAAAACTTATTTGCTCAAATATGTCTACAGTCTAGGCATAAACATATATAATAAATCTGTGTCAAGTCACAGTGGTGGTTTTTACATAAAATTTATTCCCAAGCCTATGAAATTCATAAATGAATCTTGTTCATTATAGGTAATATCAAAGTAATTCGTATAGAAATTAATTTTCGCTACTCGAATCTCCAATCCAGAAGACAAGATCTACGTTAGTAATATTTTAAATTTACAATTAATTGTAGTTTCATGAGTGTGTTATATGTACCATAAACGCCAAAATTCAAGCTAAAATTTAAAAATTTTATAATTGATTTGTTTCTTACATATTCGGATTTCGGAAAAATGTTTCGAATAAAACTTGTCAGTATAGTTACAATAATCAACTTTGAGTCATATCATTTTTTCGAAAACCGAATAAAGAAGGCACTAATCAATTATTAAATTTTTAAATTTTAGTCAGATGTTGACGTTGATTGTACAGGCTAAACAGGACCAAAAATTGTTCGGTTTATTTTTATCGTATGGTTGTTTAAAGACTTCTCATATAAGTTCGGTTATATATTGAACGTCATATGTTTTCCCTAATTAACTAGTGGTTAAAAGCTCTCATGAAAGTCGTAGTTACCGTTAGTGATAACCAGCCAAGTAGCCGAGCGGTCCAAGGCGTCATGTCTGCGCAGTATGCAGTACTTGGAAACTGGGAGGTTATGGGTTCGAATCCCGACATCGGCAGTTTGTCAATTATAAAAAAAAGAAAAAAGGTTGATTGACTAAACTGTCGGCGTATGGACAAGAACGAAGTAACCGGCTATGCTTGAGAAGGTTTTCTGCAGTTTCCTTCACGAACTCCAGACAAATATCGGCATAGTTCCTATCATGGTCGGCTGCAGCCGCATATCCTACCAATTCCTAGGTTACTCACAAATTCCTTCCACTCCACTCACATCCTCACATCCTAAAGCATCACAATGGTCCTTATGATCGAAGTGTAGCCTGTCCAGGGCAGCCTTTACAATCTACCTCTCTACCGTTAGTGATTCATATTTCTTTACTCATTAATCGAAAAAGTATTTCGATACTTTTATGTATTTCGATACTTTTATGTATTTCGGATCAGTCTTTGTGTACAGTGGTGACCGCTCTATTGAGAATTTACAACCAAGAAGAAAAACGTGATATACTCGAACTCGAAAATTTTCAATTAAATATAGAAAAATGTATGTTGTAGGTAAAATTATCCAAGGAACAATTATGGAAGTAAATATAGTGACAAAATATCTGTATTGTCACCATTTATATGGTCCATTTGTTTCAAATAGTAAAACGAAAATTGTAACCAAAACATGTAAACGACACTGTCACATATACACAATATTCTGAAAGCCAAAATGTGGCAAATCTATTTGATCTATTTTCGCTCTATAACATGTTTTTTTAATATTTTCTCTCGTCGCGTTGATACAAAATTGTTTTATACAGAATGTTAAAGATTGAAAGTGATTCAAACTGATTTTCAAATATACGTATTTAATACAAATAGCTGAACTGTGTGAATATGAAATACCCTGCATCTGAGTAACTTATACAATGAATATATACCAATCATTTTCTCATTTTTTTTTAAAAACTTGGTCCTTACACTACTTTTGGAGGAGAAAATTTTTTTTTTAGTTGGGATATCTCTACTTTTTGTATGCGAAAACTTTGCCCCTCTCAATTTATTTTTATTTTGGTGTGATATATTAAATTATAAACCATATAAAACCAAAGGTAAGGAGAGGTGGCCAACATCAGATACCGAATAACACATAGATTACTTATGCCAAGCAGTACATCACGGAGGCTACACAAGGAGTCCGAACTCAAACGGGAGAATCGACAAAATATGGCAACGTAATGGTAGAAGTTATATGTACTTTTTGTGCCACTAGCGTCGCTATTTTTCATTTTGCACCGAAGTGAATATAGTATAATAAATAGGAGTGAAGATTATATTTGTCATTTTGTTAGAGTTATTATTAATGTATAAAAGTTTAATTTAATATCTGATTCAATATTCTTTAAATTGACTTTAATAATTTTAATATAATTTATTTTACCTAATTCCAACTTTACAGGTTACTATTTAATTATTCGATGTCTTATAATTATATTGTTTTTTATTTTATGTAATTATTCTGCGAATTTTTAACTATTACTTTAACTTCCTTATTGAAAAATTGAAATTACATATAATTAAAAAAAAAAAAAGTATTCTATTGGAAAAATACTTTGGCTGCAAATAATTTTTATAATACTACATAAATGCGTCATGTTTTTCAATTAAAACTCGCGCCTTATACTCTCTCCACTGTCTCCGGTGGAAAGGGAACACTTATTATTGTATTGTATTATTGTATTTTACTTATTTTTGTCAATTATATATTTTTACTAGGAGTTCGAACTCCTTGTGTAGTCTCCATGCAGTACATAATAAAAATAAAATATGAATAAAATATGTCAATTTCTATAAAGTAAAAATATAATATGTATATAAAATTCGAATAAAATCATTTATTTTAAGATGAATTCAGTATCCTCTCAGCACGAGACATTTAAAACAGCTTTGTTATTTTAATAAAAGTAAAAGTGACGTTTCAACAGATTCTTGGTTTCATGTTATGTAATAATAATTTTAATAATAAATAAAATTTATAAACCAAAGAAATCATCCCCACAACGATACCTGTTCATCCGGTATATGTGTTATTTGTTTTAGTTTTTACAGTAGAAAATGTTGTCTTGTGTTATTTATATATATAGTGATACAGAAGTAGTGTTGAAAAGACATCCGGTTTGAAGTTGTTCCACAATGTTCATTCAATCTCATCCAATGATATCGGAAACTGCGTTACAGTAATAGATTGTACACCAAAAGAAAGAAACTCAAACTCCAATCCTCAATATGTTTTTAATATTTCTCAGATGTTTTATTTATTTCTTTATTTATTTATATAAGATAATATTTGTTTTAGAGAATATCAGATACAGTGGAAATGATTTGTGTGTTTCATGATACTTATAACTTGAATATATATGCTATTTATGTTTATGGGTTATTATCTGCCCGGCTAGAAATTTTCGTGTACACCAGCTTGGGAACCAATTCGGTTGCCCTTCCTGAATTGGGATGTAACGGATAGAAGTCTTGGAATACAATCGGGTAATCCCTATCTGATCCTGATACCAGTAAAAAATAATTATGACCATTACTGTTACAATTATGTGATTAAAATTTAACATATTTATGCCACTTGAAGAGACTGGGAGAGTGGATACAGGATATACACCCCAGAATGCCACCCACCTCTTCAACAAACGTAAATCTTCATGAGGTAGCTATGTCCTTTGAAGAAGGTTCACTACCCAATTGTCGTACAGGCTCCGTCCTGTAAGGGTATTACTTGAGGACAGTCTCATGCGCACTCAATGTACGAAGGATGCCTATGATGACGGCCTTCTGCATAGAGGTAATAAAAATAAATTGTGCCTTGTTTATATATGTTTGACAGACGTTGACCTGCTTCTATGATCGGTTTTGATTTGTGCATATGGTAATCCTATGTTAATCGCTAAGTTGTGTGTTACATAGTAAACCGATTTTTATACTTTGACCTTTCTAGAAAGAGACGGACGTACTGACACGATTAATTTTTCGTAAAATTTTAATAAAATCTGAGTTTGGAACTGGTCTATTGTCTAAATTCATAATATTTCTTTTTCATTTCTGAATATAAATTATTTTAATAAAATTTATTTAATTTAATTTTTGTTTAATTTTTATTTATTTTTAATTTTGTCTATTTATTTTTATTTTCTATTTATTTTTTAATTGTCAAAGAGTAAATTATGATCAGCTAACTTATACTGAGGATGTATCTCATCTAGGTATTGGAGCGAATTTGAAATTTTATTTCAAAAACCTACAGTTCTCATTAATTATCATTTGATAACCTAATATTTGAAGTTAATACTATGTATACGCAGAAAATATATATCGATTTGTTGTATGGTGCTCAAGATTAGATGAATTGAACACATTTTCTCCGTTTACAAGGGATTAAATAAATTCATTTTTCCATAGATAATCCTTCACATATTTTTCTCCAAGATTTATATTTACAAATAACACTTATACACACTCGTACACACACACACATACACACACCCGTACAACGTATATTTAAAAATATAATAATAATTTCTAGAATAGCAGCGCGAAATTATTAAACAAATAAAATTTTGTGAAGCGTGAGTGAAAATACACAAATTAGGGTTGTGTAAAATCAGTAGAAATTAAATTGAATTTCAACATTTTATATTTAGATCCGGACTGTTATATTTTGACTAGGAATTTTGTAAAACAATCTGAAAATTGTTCAAAAGCCATTTTGTGCAAAGTGTCAAATATTCCAAAATGTTGAAAATACGTGAAATTGTTTCGTTGCGAAAATAATATTGCGAAAACTAGGAGGATTCTTCGATTCTGAAACAAAATTTTTGTGCATTTTGTATGTTGAAATGTAGATTTAACATACAAAAAAATAAAAGTTAAATGTAGAGTTAAATTTGATAAATTTTCTGTATATAATATGCACTTACAGAAAATCTATCAAGTTTATGAAAAAAATTTCAAACCAAAGTTGTATGTTATCCAATCAGAAATATTTTATATACAAAATTGTTCTTTTATTTCCTACAGTTTAAAAGATATACTTTTGGAGATTTGTTATGAAAATGCATGGACTAATTTTCATTCACGTATATTGCTTTTTCAATCATTTTTTAATTCTAGAACAAACGCAAGGAATTTTGCTATCATTTGTTTTGATGTTATATGGTGTCCAGATTGTGATTCTTAAGGGCCATCGATTGTCAGATATCTTCATTATCGGTTATCAATCTTCATTTAAGCGTCATTACCCTGACTACCACGTCTTTAAACCTGTTTTTCTCTGATTTTCGACGACCTAATTTATGCGAGAGGTGTATTTTTAACACCGAACATTCCATGCTTCGTTGAAATGTCCTCAATCTGGGTAGTCCATACCATTGGGTTAGTACACAGATGTTTGTGAGCCATAAGTTGAGATAAGCAAAATGAAAGTGTCGAAAACTTTCGATTTCAATATGAGTGAATATATGGTTTTTAAAAGTATGTTTGACAGGTCAAAATCTCTTCCAAGTATTCCATAAATTCTGAATTCAGAATGCTTACAATACTTTTATAATTCGAACATATATACAAAGTATCATAATTGGATATTAGTTTTTGTTCGCACACCTTTTAAAATAAAAGAATAAAATAAATAAATAAATAAATACGGATAGAACGTACTAAGAATAAAAATATGATTTGTGGTTATAGAAGGAATATAAAAACATAATAATATATAGCTGGCAATTTCCATTTTAGCATAATAACAATAATAATAGTTAAAAGATAAAAATAATACAAAACGCAATAAAATTCACCCAGTTTTATCTATCTATGCATAAATATATCTACGTTTGAATGTAGTAGAATGAAACAGTGTTGGATTGAAGAACTCTGATTCGCGAGTTGATTCCTCCCGTTCATCAAAACATCCTTCTTTCAATTCTTTACCTTCTTATTCCTTTGATAACAATAGACGAAGCTAAAAGTTTGAGTAATACCATAAACGAATCGTAAGAAATTTAAGAAATCAAATGAACCAACTTGTCATAAAACAATATTTGAATGGAAAATTTTTAACACAAAAATATTTTTAAAGGTTTTACACAAATCATTATTTAATTAAAAATTCAATGACATATTTGTCTATATAGTATACAATTGTTCTTTCATACTATGTCTTACGTATCCTTAATGGAATTTGACATTAGTATTGCATTGTGAGGCCGAAATATACACAAATAATAATATATGAATTGAAAAACTCTGATTCACGAGTTAATTCCGACCATTCATCAAAATATTCTTCTTTCAATTGATCTTAATCTTCTTATTCCTTTGAGAACAAATGTTGATCTTAAAAGTTAGACTAATTCCAAAAATGAATCGAAATAATTAAAGAAATGAAATAAATTCAATCATATGAACCAATTTATCAAAAAAATACAATTTGTATTTGTATAAGGATAAGAGGTGTTCAGGTTAAAAAAGTAAGCACCAATCAGCAAAATTGCAACGTTTCACTATTTTATTTATAGCTTCGTCAGGCTCTATACGAAAAACATACATACCTATAGATTAGAGTACAATAAAATAAACAACAAGTTATAACTTAGGTAAAAAATATATATAAGTAAAAATAATAGTACCTTAAAGAAGTAGCTTAGTACTTGCTATTAATTAGCACTGCATACAATACTATAAACAGGGTTTTTATTCAAAAACACTATACCACGGTGTAGACCTGCAGAAAATAAACAAAAAAGTTTCATAAAGTTTTAAGATTTGACGATTTTTATTTTTTACGATATCAATTAAATATAATCAATTAAACATTGATACATTCAACCAATCACAGAGGGCCTAGTGTAAGGACGTCTTACCGTCTGCGTGCCTTTAAAAGGTAAAGCGCTACGCTCTACTGCTGAGGCCACGCCTCCTTACACTATGCGTTCTGTGTGATTGGTTGAGTTTATAAATGTTCAATTGATTATATCTTGAAAAATAAGCGTCAAATCGAAAAACTTTATTAAACTTTTTTGTTTGATTTTTGCACATCTACACCGTGGTATAGTTTTCTTGAATAAATTTCAGTACACCTGTATATGCCCAACGTATTTTTTATCATACTTCTCATATGGAAGTTTTCTTATACTCACAAAATTATTTGGTAAAATTTACAATATTGTTGTTACAATAATTAAGTCGAAAAACTAGTTAGCTAGTCAGCATGTCAACACACAGTTGACATGTGTTGTTACGCTGTACAGTATATACGTTTACAGTATATACAATTTGTATGGAAACGTTTGTATTGATCATTTAATAAATAAGACTTAAGTATTGTAAGCTTTATTATGTAGACGTTCATAGTTGAAATAGTAAGAAAACTCTTAAGTTTGTAGTTTATATAAATAAAAAACTGAAAAAAGTTTGCAATATTTCTAAAACCAACATATTTGGCAATTTGACTTAGCAATTCACGTGTAAAGTTATTACAAACCCCAAATTTTTGTTAATGCACACTTTTCGCAACCTTTACCGTCTAGAGATTCACATTTCCCTACATTGTTTTGGCAAATTCAACGTTCATATCATTTGATTTCAAATGTAAATTAAGATGACAAATTTATGAGTTGGTTTCTAATCTCGAAGCAGATAAAATACTATCGGAGGAACCGCTATGTAAACTAATGAATAATTGTAGAAGTTAATGGACAAGTAATTTTACATCTTTAGAAAGAAACTCGTTGAAATAATATTGATCTGGTTTTAATTATTCAATCACTTCCAAATCACCATCTCTTTTCTTTTATTGTACGTGCATTTAAAATCAAAAGATGTTTAGGATGGTTTGGACGCATTCGAGAACAAATCACTATTTTATACGAGTATCAAATAATTTTAAATTATACAGTCCGTGTAGTTTGCAACTATCTGTGTCTTTTGTGAAAGGAAATACGGATCTACGTGAAAAACGTATTTCATAATGAGACTACGAGATCACGTAATGCAGATTATGCTTGACACTATCCGTTAAAGTATGATGGGCTTTTCACGAAACGTCTAGCCACCGCATGTATCTTTTACATGCGGTGTTTTATGTTTACACAATACGCCGACGTTTCATGAATTGTCTAGGATCTTCGTGAACAAACAGATTTTACAATGAGACCACAACATCTATATAAACATTGATTTGACCTTTTTTTATCCGTTTTGAACATGGAAAAAAACTTTCCACGAATATTTATACCATACAGCCTTATGCTTTCGATAAGCGCGCCATCCTTGAGTGTTGATGTTGGAAGTATTTATAACTCTATAAGTCAATTTTACAAGTAACCTTTAACATACAATACTCTCCATTTTAATATATTGTTTTGGAAATGAGACATCTTATACTTAATTACATTTTAATATTTATTATGATGGAAATTCATTTATGCAAAAAAAGACATGCATCTACGTTCATTGCTCTGTACGTAACACGCTACAGGTAGCAATTATTCTTAACTGATTTTGAGTCTTCTATTTTTTATCGATTCGTTATCTATCAGAGTATAACCTGTTCGTTTTTCATATTGTTTCATCGAATTGATTCGCGATTCGCAATCGATGTTTTTCATTCATTTTTGATAACATTATTTGTTATAATCAATTAAGGATGTACGAGCACTGAAGCTTCAAAAAGATTAAGGCTTGATTTATTGTTTACATGTAGTTAAAGTGCATATAAATCAATTATAAAAGTTTCAAAGGGGAGGGGGGTGTTACGGGTTTCTTGAATTAATTATTTAATGTTAAAGTTCGAGTTTTAATGTATTGCTCTTATGGAGAAACCCTTTACACATATTTTGACATACTTTGATAATTTTCACTTGAAATAAAATAAGACGAATAAAAACAAAACTACACATAGAATATTAAAATATTAATAAAGAGATTGATCCAATGAAATTCTGGTATGACCAGCCTAAAAAAAAAATATCTAAGAAAAGAACTGAGATTTCGGGTAAATTTTATTTTTGTCGGCGGTAGCTTAATTACCCGAAATCTCAGGTTTTTTTCTTAAATATCTTTTTTGTTAGGCCCGGTATGACGAGCCTACATTAAATTTTAACTTACGACAAAAAATAATAAACATTATTGTGGACATTTATGAATGTACTATATAAGATTTTGAAGAATTTTGTAAATGGACTATATACATCAACTAAACTTATGGCAAATCCTTTGATATTGAAATATGAGAACAAAATATTAAATATTCAAATATAATGAGAAATATATAAAGAGAAAAAAACTCGGGGCATGTATAGTTTTGTTTTAGTCACTATTTAATAGCGAATAGATAAATTGAATGCCTGAATCGATTCCTCAATAATAATTCATTTTTCAGCCCAACACTAATAATATGTAATATATAGTTAGTGAACTAACTACACAGTTTGTTGGTAGTTATTCGTATAACGTGTATATATTTGATATATACGATTTTGTTTTTGTTATGACTGAATAAGTTGTTCTCTACTATTATACTATACGATCGACCGTCCGGCCGAACGATCGAACAAACTTTTCTTTGCTTGTAGTAGCGTCCATCTTCAGCAATCATATCGTCGCAGACTATTTTTAACCCGACTTCAAAAAGGAGGATGGTTCTCAATTCGTCTGTATTTTTAAAAAAATGTGTGTCACCTCAAAACTCCGTCATTTATGAACCGATTTTTGAATTTTTTTTGTTTTAAAGGTTTTGGTTTCCCATTGGTCCCATTGTCACCAAATCCCATTCTGATGAGGGGATCCCCGGGAAATCGAGGAAAATACTCATTTTATATGTGATAACCGATTTCTGCGAAATGTTTTTTTTTAAAGGGTATACTCATTCATAATGGGAAAATAAGAAAATTTAAAAATTTAAAAATAACAATAACAATAATTCTACATATATATTTAAAAATTTTTGCATAGGTGAACTAAAATTGGCACAAGAATATGCAATTATTTTTTTACTTTTTAGTGCATTTTTTGTTTTAGAATATTTGATTTTTGAAGTCGGATTTCCATTTTGTCAAAATAGGTTTTATCTATTCTCTTCTGTTTCCTATTAGCTTTTAGCAATGAGAATATTACAGTAAGTAGAAAAATAAATGCATTGCAATGAAGTTTGAAAAAGGTTAGTTTCCAAATTTAATATTATCATATTAGCCCAGTACATACGTAGTATAATCGTTCCAAAGATCTAGCATACGATTTAATTTTCCTAGTTCTGTAAGATGAGACCTTAAAATACCAATTTTTCTATATTGAATGACCTTGGCTATGTTTTCAATGACCATCAAATTTTTATCATCGGATGTTCCAGCATACCACCACTTTTCGACAGATTTTGCTCATTTTTTACGCAAAAAATAACGTTTTCTAATAAATCCCGAAGTTTCAGAATTTTTGACCATTTAGAACGCGAGAAAATTAATATCAAAGTTAGCATTCACTCTGACTCTATCTCATTAGAAGCATGTGAAACTTCATGCCAGCCCAACTATTATCTGTTGTATTAGAAAAAATACTCGACATAACTTTAAAAAAACTAGGAGAGTAAAGCTAACTATTTATTATACAAATAAAAAAAAAATCGTGTGTTACCGTTTTGTTTTCGAAATATAAAAGTTTAAAATTATTATTTTTCTTCAAAACAACATTATTTTGTATTAGTGAACAGTATATTTGTCTATGTGTTGTATATGTGTGTTTATGTATTTGTGCTATAATAAAATCAAAACGGTTTTGTCCTGATTGGAAAACACAGTGCTGGAACTTCCTTAAAACAAATTGGAATTGTTTACAGCTTTTCTGTAAACAATAAGATATCCTTGCGATTTTTAAAGCAAATGAAACAATATTTCTGGAAATGGTTTTTTTGAATACTAATTACAGTAATTTATTTACTTTTTCAACAAAAGAGAGAACCTTAACTGTTCTAAATCACGATATTCATGATGTATATTATTACTTGGACGATTTTTGTCAAGTTGGAAAAATGTCTCATTTATCTGCAGCATACAGCAAATTTGTTATTGGGCTTAGAAAAAAAAAAGTTAGAATAAAGTTTGTTAAAACATTGTCACCTTTGCAATTAAAAATAACTATTAAAAATTCTCTAAATTTGGTTAGGTAAGGTTAGGTTGTAACGGCTTAGACCACACGGTCCATTGTAATACCTATACATTAAGGATGTGGGTGGAGGACAAGGAATTTTTATGCAGACTGGAAATGGGTAGGTTCTGCGACTGCAGCCGACTCTCGATAAGAACTGTTCCGATATTCATCTGAAGTTCGAGAGAATAAACTGCAGAAAACCTTCGCAATCATAACCGGTTGCTTTCGTTAAATGGCAGTTAACTCAATTAACCACGCCATTAATTTTTTTAAAATTTTATTGGCAATCTGCCACCATTGAGAATCGAACCTACAACCTCCCAGTTTCAATTAGCAGAGCCCCATTGACCGCACGGTTACTTAGACTGATCTAAAATAACTTACTACCAAGATATTTAGAAAAAAAGTAAAACGTTTGGCGGTTTTTAAGCAACAGATAATTTTGCAGAGATATTTCGAATTGGAAAACTTGATTTTTATAACTTTTCTCTAAGTATACGGGAACTTTTCTCTACCCATACCTGACTTTTGGCGCGATATGGTTTGCTTTAACCCAGTTACGGGGCTTTATATATTTTATTGTAATTATATCGCAAAGCATACAATTGGCGTGTCCATTCTATAGATGATTAATCTATTGTACAAAAATACCTTTAATTTTAAAACATTGTGCTGCTTTTTTGTTTTGCAACTGTCAACTTTGTTTTTACGGCACTAGAACTCAAAGTATTAGACGTTTTTTTAACAAAAATTTTTGTATATTTATATTTACAAGGAATCAAAAAAAGTATCTAATTTATCGAATAAAATACTTTTCAATCCATGAAAACGTTTGGTTTATTTATCGATTTTACATTTTGATAAGGTTAAATAAATCAAATAATTTAAATTTTCGTAAAACCCCTTTATTTGACTAGTTTTGGATAGATTATAGCATAGAGCATAGGTATACATTGTATACCTATGTGTTAAATAATATGTATAATTTGTCAATTCAAAAATAATTTTTAAGTTTTAGGTTTTTCCAATATTATTAGGATACCATTCACAAAATGTTACGTTAAGTACCTGAAAGTGTTTACCTTGTTGCTTGTTATTTCTGAAAAAGGAACTGTATTCTGAAACTAGTCAAATAGAGTGATATTACGAAAATTTCAAATATTTATTTAATTTAGTAATTATAATGGATTTTCGTAAAGTACAGACCCATTCAAAACAAAATTTTGATAAGGGCTCTTCCTTGCTGGTATTTTCTCCATAGATAAAAATGAATAAGAAATAGTAAGCAAAAAATATTTTTGGAAACCTACTTCAATTGTAGTATATGTTAAACATACCACATAGTAAGTAAATACGCCTGTTACCTACCGCCATCATATTCCGATATACATACCTACTACCACTTTTACGTTCGTTTTATTACTACGTATAGGAATTTGTCTTAGATTTATTTCAAAAGGAAGAAAAACATTCATATTAAAATAGTATTAGGAATAATCTTTTATTGTAAACTTTTTCCATTTCCTTTGATATTCCTTTGTTTTTCATTGCACTATCTACATTTACCTTTGTATACTTGTAGATGATGATTATACTACGTTGCATATTAAAAACAGATGCAACAACAACAATCAATGCCAAGGGAATAGTTAGCTAGCTATATTAATCTACGTTTGCGGAATGAAATAATTCCATCCATAACAATTATTGTAAAAATATCTAATAGTTACAATGATTGGCCATTGTATTTCTTTACAAAATCTATTGAGATTTTAATTGCATTTTGGTTGCTTAGGAGTTCAGAGAATATCTATTTGACCAAACTCTTACTCTGACTGGTCAAACTAGTACTCAAACCGGTAGATCAAAATCATGCAATTTTGCATAGGAGTTCCTTATATAATGTCGGCGAACACTGAGAAAGTATTTTTTTTTAAATTCATCCCCCTCGGGGCTTAAGTAGGGCATGAAGGTTTGTATGGAAGTTCGTCATTTTTGAAGTTAGAAATATGGAAAGTGGTGTTCAGGCTTAGAAGGTAAAATAAGGGACAAAAGTTTGCATTAGGTCATTTTTTAATTTAGAAACGTGGAAGTTGGTATGTAGGCTTCTGCCGATAGAAAATCCCATCGGGCACACGGCGAGTGATTAAATACAAATCTAATACAGTCAAGGTTCAAACACAGAAATCATTATTTTATTGGGATTTAAATTATTTTTGTAGAATGCTGTGCCAAAAGATGCAACCTGCCAAGTTAATTTCAGTTATACCACGGCAAGCACACTATTTATTTTAAATCTATAAATATCCGCAGTTATTTTTTGGCGGAACTGGAGGAAAAAAGCAAATATTTTTCTGTGCGCTTAAACTAATCTGCATACCAATATACTTTGCGTAATTTCTAGTTACAAGGATTTGTATGGAACCATTCCTATACATAATTAAACAGGAAAACCATTGCTGTAGTCAGAACCAACTACAAAAATAAATTTAAGGCTTAGCTGTTGGTTTCAACTCCAGATTCCGGTGTCAATTTTTTTAACGTTATTTTTTTTATATTATTATTCATTAATGTATGTGATTTACCAAGTAGCCGAGCGTTCTAAGCATTATGTCTGCGCAGTATGCTTACATGGAAACTGGGAGTTCAAATCCCAATATAGACAGTTTGTCAATTATTAAGAATAAAAAAGGGGCGGTTAATTGACTAAACTGTCGGCGTATGGACAAGAACGAAGTAACCGGCAATGTTTGAGAATTTTCTGCAGTTTCCTTCACAAACTCCAGATGAATATCGGTATAGTTCCTATCATAGTCTCCTGCAGCCGCATATCCTACCAATTCCTACCAAAAATTCCTTCCACTCAACTCACATCCTCACATCCTTAGGCATCACAATGGATATTATGGTCGAAGCGTAGCCCGTCCAGGGCAGTCTGTACAATCTATATATCTATCTATGTATGCGAGTTTTATGTTGAGTATTAACCAGTTTGTAATAATTTAATACATTCATGAGAGCGTAGTCAAAGCTGTTGTCTTTATTGTTTTTTCTTCAATAAATGTATAAAGGACATCCAAAAATCATCTCACCACATTCATTTTTTAGTCCACATATTAATTGATAATAGTTTTGGTAGTGATACGGAGATCTTAGTAACACAAAATATCGGAAAAATGAACACTCTGCCTTAGCTACGCATATTCTTCTACGCATTTTCTTGACAAAATTTTTCACAACGCGTAATCGTTGTGATTCGTCGGAAATTTTTTCTTTGAGGTTCTCAGCTATTGATGTAATGTCTTTATCTTGCAGTTAGCCTGATAGGAAAATGGTATACTGTGTCACATGACATGTGTTTTATATAGTTTATAAGAAATAGTTTAAAAGAAAAGTTACTTATTTTAAAAAGAGAAATATTTTTCGTCTTTAAATTTTTCAATCTCCCAGTTTTAAAGATAAGATAGTTTGAATGATATTTTGGGGGGCGATTTTACTCATTCGAGAACACAAAATGTCTCCTATTTATCTGTTTCCGTTTTTTGAATTATCTTGTTTACGAAAGGACAGACAGATTGGGCGGACGTGTGGAAATGGACTTTTTAGGTCATTTTATGAACATCTTGACCAACAAATTTTCTAATGAATATTTCATTATATCAATGAAAAGTTTCAGTTTCATTGTATATATTTTATAAATGTAAGACTTTTGAAACACCCTTTATATATAATTATTTATTATTATACTTTTAACATTAGTATTATACATTTTTATGACATTTTTATGTATACCACAACAATAGAAAAGTTGGGTTGTTTTTCAAGTCGGGGAAAAACTAAATCAATTTGATAATAACAAGTATAAATTAAGTACCGTACAAAACAAAAGATTTTTGTGCAGTTAATACTACTTTTCAGGGCATTAAAGTTTTCCGTATTAGTAAATGATATACACATTGTAAATGTTGAATTCATTCTCGTAGAGTATAATCTTATATTCAAAGAATTTACCATAAGTTGATAAACTATTGTATAGAGTTCGATGAAAGAACATAATTTACTGTGAAGAAACTATTTTAAAATTATTATATTCAAATAAGAGATTTATAAATCTGCATGGATAATTTTCTGCTAATATTTATTGAAGTAAATTATTTAGGTAAAAACAAAAACAAAAGGGGAGATTATAAACGTAAGGACCTATATTTACTAATCAAATTGTACAAATTTTACTTGAAGTGTTTTGTTTTTGAAAATCATTTTCCTCAAATTTAAGAGTAGAAATTGATTTAGGACATTAAAAACATCGTAAAGGAAATAAAATCAAAGACTACTTACACTTCAAGCTAAAGTTGGTTCACAGAGACAAAGTATGGATAATGGGGGGGAATTTGGTACACTGAAACCTATAAGATGTATTGAGTTCCACTAACCGGTGCCTAACAAGGAGTGGTCTCTTCTTAGATCAACTCGTCCAGCCCTTTTTCCTCCAGGAAGTACAGGATCTGGATTGGATCTAGGAGTTGTAGGTCCCCTGCATGAATCTGGTAGACTTCCAGACATTTTATTATTTTGTATATGAGGGCGTGATAGTCTTTTAGGAGGTGTTCCGGAGTTTTCTCCATTTCTTCACAAAACCTGCCGTTGTCCTTATTTCCCAAGCTTTCTATGGTGTCCCCTGTCTACAATGAGTGTACAATGCCTCGTAAAAAACTCATAAGCCGCAGTCTAGTTCTGCTCAGGCCAACGCAGGTTTTGTATCTTTTGCGGTTATAAGGCAAAGTAAGTCTGTATTAGCTTTTGTAATTTTATGTAAACAAATCTTACAAGTTACTTTTCGTCCGCTTATACGCTGTTGTTTCGATTAAAAAATTTATCAATGGTGAAATTGGTAAATTTCATAGTGAAATTTGGATAACAATACAATAATATGACACAAAATAAAAAAACAATTCTGGTGGAAGCGTTGGTAAAACATAAGAAATCAACTGAATTCTTTTTGGGCAAATTTGATGGAAGCATTAGTAAAATATGAGAAAAAAATTATTTTTTATCTTTATAAACATTTTTTGGACCATTGAATCCCGCATAAAACACATCAATACATTATATACCCATTTATATATATAATAAGTTTTTGTACCTAGTAAATATAATATATATATATATTTATATATATACATATATATATATATATACATATATATATATATACTTATATATATATACATATATATATATATATATATATATATATATATATATATATATATATATATATATATATATATATATATATATATATGTATATACGAGTATATTAAGGTTAGTCCTGACTTTGAAACGGTTGAGAAAATTGATCGAAGAAACAATTTTTGGTATAGATGTTTGGTAAACAGTGTGTTCATTTGAAAAGTTTCCAGCTAACCAACTGTTTAACTTTTAAGCAGTGCAAGATAGCGAAAATGTTTAAATGCATAAACTGTTTGTCTTATAGAAACAACCAACTTTGGTTTCAAACATTTTGTCATACACACAATATATCTGTAAATACAAAATTTACGCCATATTTACACCAAAACTAAAAAATGTAGGAAAAACATTTTCAATTAAAAGTTGTTTGTTTTTATTAGATAAACATTGTTTGTATTTTAAAATTTCGCCATCTTGGATTGTTTAAAAGATAAGTTATATCACGCGACCGTAGATGCATGAAACATAAATTTAATTATTGCAGTATATTTTTCCCATTAAACAATTATTGCAACTTTTGTTTTAAATATTTTTTTTCTATAATGCATATTTTAAAAAATATTTAAACAAAAATTGTGGAAACGAACACTGTGTATAAAATCACCTAATTTGTCCATTTTCGCATGTCCGCCAAGTACACACGATGATTCAAAAATGAGAAGATAACAAACTGAAATATGGTATGAGTTTTCTAAAAAATGAACCAAATTGGTGAATGAACTGCACATACATTAGTCAGGGGCAGAATTGCCCCCTTTTTGAAGTAAGCGATACATAAAAACTTAAAGACAAAAGATTTTTTTTTTTTTAAATAAACGTTTGTCATCTTTTACCGATTATTTAAGTAATTAACTCAGTTAATTGTGATTTTCACTTGTTTTTATTGCTTTTTAGTGCATTACCTACAAATACTGCACTAAAAAGTAGTATTATTAAATCTACAATGTGTTCAAGTCGCATTGGCTGTATACAAAATACTGTTGGTAAATGGGGCGATGAATCCCCAAGGTGACACAAAACTTGCAGCAGTGAATTACATATGGAAGTAAAAATGAACAAAGAAAACATTATGAATTAATGTAAATGACAGACGGAAGAACGTATTATAAACGGTTTTGTCCATGTAGAGTGAAGTGAGTTGTGAAAGAGTGAACAACAATCATACACAACTTACAGTTCCTCAACAACTTTTCCATACCATACACAGTATGGTATGATATACATTATTGGTTGATGTTGTTGATGTTGATGATGGCCTTGGTTATGTTACTGCTGATGCTGCTACTGCTGGTGCTGCTGCTGTTTGGTGCTCTGTTGCTAAATGCTTATATAGTTTGTAGGCTACTTTTCCGCTGTTGTGTTGCTTACTTCACGTTGTATATTACTCAGTATAGTACATACAACTACTTGGCTCTATGTTTATGTCAGTTAATATCAGTGGACAATGTTATTCATGTGCAACTACCCAGAATATAAATTATTTCAACCATTTTCTTCTCTTCAAAACAAATTTATATGTTATATATTTTCTTTACATTTATGTCAAATTAATTATTATATCTTTTTATGTATTACTTCCGATATAATATAGTTAATAATTGCAAAGTCACTTAAATTTAGAAGACTGAAATAAATCTTCAGTCAGTGGCTATAATCCACTTTCGGGGCATATTTAGGCCTTTACCTTTTTGAACACTACAAAAAGATTTATTTACTAATACTGGTGTTTCTACGAGAGATGAAAGAAACGACAAAATTAGAATCCTGATTTGCGATAAACATCTAAGAGACAGGCGATAGTACTCTCTTTCAATCTCTGTAGATTTTTAATGTGTAAAAATTTACCAATCACAAAACAGCAAATCATTTTGGGTGGTAATGGTTTAATTTTTTCTATAGTCATTATTGTTTCAATTATAATATTAAAAACAAATGTCATATTTAAAAATGACTGTTATTTTTAATTGTATTGTTCGTGGAATTTTGTAGGTTAACAGTAACTAAACTACTTTGTGTAACTATACTCATCGTTTGTTGCTCATATGTTTGGCCTTGAATATATAAGCGAGTGAATTAGTTGCTATGCAGTTTAACACATAATTTCAAAGATGTCAGACGAAGCAGCATACCTGAACTTTCCTTGATTTGTCCTATACAAAGTCAAACATATTGTCAAAGAAAGAACAGAATAAAGATTCTTATTAATATTTCTGGTGTACCTAATATGTTTTGTGTATGCCAGAGAAAGCGAACCATTATTGATCTAATGCACGTATGATGACACGCGTACGTGTCATCAAATAACCTTGACTTGGAAAGTGATTAATGCTAACGACTGAAATTTTCTGTTACATTTATTTTGTACTTTTTGATTTTTGTCAAACTAGCCATGCTGAAAAATACTTAATAAATGTAAGTACAACTCAAAAAACTGCATGTTTACATTTTTGTCAACGAAATTAGTTAAAAACCGTTAACAACATTAATGGTACAGTGGAGTCTCACGTGTATTGACTGCGACACGTCTACAATTCCTGGAATCAAAATAATAGAATACACGGGGTTAGACGAGCCCCTCCACAACTTTTTTGTAAGAAATGATGGTGATTCAAGATAAGAGAACGGAAATATAAGAGAGACTATATTTTTAGTCGATGACGAGAACAAAAACAAACAAGTGAAGCGAACCTCTCCTGCCGCTTCGCGTCGCTAGCCATTCTTCACTTAGTAGCCCACTCACGTCCGTTCGGTCAGAATATCTCTGTTGCATAACACAGGTCAACACGAATTTTGACTTTTATAACAAATGAAATGAAATTTCAATAGATTTATCGACAGTTAAATGAAAAAAATATATATATGGCCAGAAAAAGTTTGCTTTTGTATCCAGGAAAACGTTTGAGCATTATTTAAGAACGTTTGAACATAACTTCTACAAAACAAACTTAATATGGAATATGGATACTTTTCCTTTATTTTGGAACATAATGAACAGAAAAATCATAAAATAAATTTTAGGACAAAGACAAAAAATATTTTTGTAGAGTTGTGTAATCTGTTGCCGTTCAGGTACCAGTAGCTCCATTCATAATGAACTTTAATACTAAAAATAAATTGTTTCGATCAGATACCTAAATTACTTAATCATTCACATGCCGGAAATATTTTGTCGCGTGCCATCAATGGCACGCGTGACATTGGTTCGCCATCCCTGGTGTATACATTAAGTCTGAAGTTCTGTTTATATTCTACGTTCACTAAATTACAAGTATATTCTTTTATTAATTGTACTAACCTTTTATATTAACATAACCTATAAATTTCATACAATTGTACATTTCTGTCTATTTTTTTGTGTGTGTGCCTCTTTTTTGACAAATAATTTTTCTCTTGTGTGCTGGCTGTATTGTTTTCTTTTTTCTGTTTTTTTGTTGTTGTCAATGTTGTCATTGTATGTATAAATGTGTATATGTTTGGTGGTGGTAATGGTAATGTGGTAGTGTATATCTTGCTTACTTACCATGATGTTGTAGTCGCATGTAGTAGTACATAAATAAAATTTAAATAATGGTAATAAATCACGTCGAGTGATTTTCTTTTTAGAGAGACGAGAAATAAATTTATTATAATATTATAGTAAAGTTTCTATTTCCTGTCTCTTATTCACTTTTATTTTTGTAACAATTATGTATGTGTCTCCGAAATTGTTTAATATTACGAAACTTGTTTTTTTACTCGACTGTAAAAACCCCGCGATGTATTTTGACTGCGAATGATGGCATCTGGGATTCTGTGACTCCTGGTATGATTGTATAACAGAAGTGGAAGAAATTAATTACGACGCGCATACGCCTTCATTTTCATTCATTTTAAGGCTCGATTTCATTAAACGAGTTTATAAGCTGCTAGTTTGCGAATTGACTAGCTGCTAGTAAACTCGTCCAGTCTAATCATGTTCACTAGCCATCTAGCAGATTGTAAACTATCTGCGAGTAAAGCTAAAAGCCGGGATATGTTTGATTGATTGATTGATTTATATTGGGGGCTAAAACTATTGCACTTCGACCTTATGGTCCGCGATACTCGCTTGTAAGCTAGTGTGTTATCATAGTTGTTATTGAACTAGCTACAAGTAACTCTGTGATTCCTGGTTTCAGTATCTACAAAATGAAATTCTGCAATAATATTCTACTTCATTTTAACACCCATAAATGTTCATGAAATAAAAGAAAAAACAAAAACGTATTCAAAACATTTGGTTTACTATATAGCTAGTTGGCTACTGAACGAGTGGAATTTTGTGTGTGTCATCACACTATCCCACGCCGTCCCACGCCAACTCGCCCGCTTCTAAACTCTCCAACTAGCAGCTTGTAAACTCGTTCAATGTAATCTAGCCTTTATCCCTAGTATCGTCATTGGGTGATAATTCTCATTTTGTGAGTAAGTCAATACTTTTAATAATTCTATTGGGCAAAACGTAGAATCATGTTTGTGGACCAAACAGTTTTTTTTATGTATTGCTAAATAGATGTAAATTTATACTGTTTATTTATTACTCAACATAAGTTTTATTAAAATATTTAAAAAAATTAACAACTGATGTTTGAATTTTTTTCATAAATACAGTATATATTGGGTATTTAAGCAATTAACTACGTTATTTGTTATTTTCAGTTGTTTAATATCGATTCTTTCTTGTTTCCAAAAAAGATTTTACTATTCACTTTCTTTCCCCTGTATCTCTACAATTATTATTTGTGTAGCATGTTTTTAAGTTCCATAATCCGATTTTCACCATATTGTATGTAACTATTTTATAAATATACTTTTTTAAATCGTTACAAATATTTCCTAACTCATAAGAAACTAAATATGGACTTTCTCCGTAACTTTTGAGGTTGTTTAAAAAGTAATAAATATTTTCGTAAATGAAGCGGCCGAGAGATTGAAAGTACTTGCCTAATATCTTGCTCACAAAAACGCATGTAGCGATTCTACTTAGCGTGGGTTATCCTGGTACACACTAGTTCAAGTGGCCGAGCAGTCTAAGGCGTTATGTGTGCGCTGTTACCAACTTGGAAAATGGAAATACACGTTGAAAAATTCGAACAGTTGAATTACCAAACAGACGATATTTCAACGATACAAAAACAGCAACTATGTTTTGGACACATCGAAAAGAGCGGTTAACTTTGGGTCTCATTTCATTCATTTTCAACGAGTTGGCATAAGAGATTTGCGATTACATATAAAATGTAATATCAATGGATATAAATAGTAGCTAGTTTAAAAAAAAAACTAACAAAATAAATAGTAAAAAACAAATAGTAACTGGTAAATAAACAAATTAATAATACATCGACATTAAAGTTAGTGAATAGTCGTATTCATTCCACTACCGTAACATCTCAGGCAGCTCAAAGGCAGAGCATTGATTGATTGATTCATCTTGGAGTCTAAAAAGTATTGTACTTCGACCTTATGGTCCATTGTGCTCCCCCTTCTACCTCAGTCCGACGACCTTTGTTTCTCCCATATGTTGGAAATAGCCTGAAGCTTGCTTAACAGGTCCTCCCAAAGGTTCATATATTCGGGGTGAGATGCACCGAATATCCTGTATCTGTTGTAACCTAGGGGTTTGCAGTCAAAGATAATGTGGCAGGATGTTTCTTGCTTCTCGCCACACAATCTGCACATACTGGACCCGTAATGGGCTCCCATTATGTGCAGATGCTTCCGCAGGGGGTAATGCCCAGTAATGAATCCGGTAACCCTCCGCAGTTGCATTGGTTTCCAAAGGTAGAGATCCTTGGTGCAATTCCCATTCTAGATGGGAATGATCTTTCATATCAAGCATTTAACGTCTAAGAATGAAATAAATGTTCAGACATATCACTTAAGGATGTTCCAGCATGAAACCACTTTTCGACAGATTTTGCTTTTTTTTCACAGGCTAAAAATAACGTTTTATAATAAATCCTGAAGTTTCAAAAATTTTGACCGTTTTGAACGCGAGATAATTTACAACAAAGTTATCTCTTATTCTCTCTTATTAAAAGCATGTAAAACTTCGTACCCGCCCAAATAATATCTGTTGTATTAAAAAAAATACTCGACAGAATTAAAAAGAAAAACTAGGAGAGTAAAGATAAATATTTATTAATTGAATTTTTAAAAAAAAATTCCGTTTTACCGTTTTGTTTTCGACATACAACACTCCTTAATATCAAATTAAGTAAATGCTAGTCACTTCCATTGGTGTAATATAATCCAAAGGCAACTATACTAACAATATATATAAATAGACGCTAGTTTACGAAAAAAAAAAATCAAAATGTTATCCTTATAAAGGAAATTCCGATGAAAATGTAAGTCGCGTTTACTGGAATTTAGATACTAAACATTCATGTAAGTATAAAAACCATTAAAAAACTGTTTGTAACAGAAAAAAAAGTATCTAACTGGCCAAATATTTGCTTCACTTTCCCGAAACATACTTTGTGTAACCAATGTGATTGATTTACGAAGAAATGAAAAGTCAAAGAACGGTAACTTTTTTTTGCTCGAATGATAAATGATGTGCTATTTCAAAAAATTTTCAAAGTTTTTCAATATTTGTTAAATTTTTTTTCTTTTTTTTTTTTTAAATATTTATTCTTGTATGTCGAACTATTATTTCATATTGGAAGAAAAGAGACTGTTAGTACTTACTTTATGTACTCTCTGCTCACAACTGATTTCAGTTCGTTTCCCGTATTTCATTGAATTGTGTTATAATTCATGTGTATTGATTGGATGACTATTTGAATTTGTGTTTTCAAGCATAAATACCATAGGGACCTTTTGTATACATTACCAGGCTATATAATACATTATATGTTCTATATAGAATCTAGTCATTGCTCTAGCTAGCTAGCTCTTGCTATACTATATCTAACTATTGCTACCCTATGTGCAAGGAAGGGTGTTTTTATAATTGAGTACGGAAACTCAATTAATTGTATGTAAACCAATGTTATCAGGGAATCGACTGCTATATGGTCATTAACAAGGAATGGAATAGTTGAACTTTATCTTGAAGTTCGTATGGTTATCGGTTATCTGTGATAATTGTATCAAACTATTTGAAATACATCAATCCTCAGATGTAATTCGATATTTTTGGTGAAACAATTAAATTTACCATTGGTACTTAGTTTTTATTACTGGATGGTATCGTAAGGCTGTGGATTTTAAACAAATAGAGTAAAACAAATCTAGTCAAGCTGGTCTGCCAGCCACTGAAATCACAATAGAGGTAAAATGGAATAACCTTAAATTGATTTAGATACTAGGTACTCACCGTGGTTTTGAAAAGTAGATACTTAGCAAAGATGGGAGTTGGATTACCATTCTAGGCCCAGAAATTATTTTAGGAAACAGCATGTAAACAACTGATCAACGAATGGGTAAACAAAACTCGGGAAAATACTGTTCTCCTTTGATGTACTCAACTTGAACAGGATAAAACATCTTAAGGTCGCCGGATTCCTCACTGAAAGTTATCATCTACGAAAGCATCTATACACAACAATAGGACTCCACAATGGAAGAAGGAATCTTCAGCCACAACTGCTAGTATCAACGTTACATCAGATACAAAACATTCAGTGCATCTCACCCCAAATATATGAACCTCCAGGAAAACCTAATAAGCAAGCTTCTGGCTATTACCAAGATATGGATAAAGCGATCTTCATCAGGCTGTAGTAGTAATGGGCCATAAGATCGAAGTGCAATACTTTTCATAGCCCAAGATTTATCTATCTATTCATCTATTTAAAACAAATCAAAAGGAAACTTAATAATAAAATACATAAATCAGTTTGAGAATGAACAAAGAAACAATCGTTACCCACGCTTAATCGCAAGCAGTTTACCGCCAAGAGGCATGTATTCATTTTGAACCGAAATATTTAATATATTAATGAAAAGATAAATTAACTTGTAGTTTTCTTTGCCTTCAAAACGATACCTCTGGAAACTGGACTCGTTATAACAGAGAAAAAATAATAGTAGGCAACAGTTAGCCTTACTCGATCCAAGTCAACCCTTTATTAAGTTTGTAGCCGCGATTGAATTAAAAAAAACATCTAAAAGAAAACTTCATATCTATACTAATATTATAAAGAAGAAAAGTTTATAATTTTTTATTAATAATGAAGAATTTTATTGATAATGGCTATAGAAAGTTTGCATTTCATGCATCCGTGGCCGCATGGCAGATAAACAAAACACCTAACTTTTAACCGATGCAAGACAGAGTCAAACATAATATACAACTTTTGTATGAAACGTTTTTTCATACAACCAATAGTTTAGACACAGTTTTAAAGGGTATCTTGTTCAGGTTACCATAGTATTATACATTATACGTAATAGAAAGGCTATTTTTTATGCTAGCAACTTTTACAACATTACACTGCTAGCGATTTTTGCTGGCAGTAATCAGCAGGCTTCTATTTCATATATTGACGTTATTATATGAATATTTCTCTGAATACCAGTGAAACTCGGCTTCTAGAACATTAATTTATAACAACTTTTTACAACTTTGATATAAAATATTACACAAATAATCTTTATTGTAATATACCATATGAAGTTCAAAAGTTTAGGTGAGTTACCTAATATGGCCGACAAAGTTCTGCCATGCAACGAAAATCGCTTTATTTTTATGATAAGATTATCAAAACTGGTTGGCATGTTTGAATGTTTTTGGTTTGCCTTAAAAACAATGAATAAATGAAAAAACTTTTGACGTAATTTAATAATTTAAAAGAATTACTGTTCAAACTATTTAAAAGACCAACATGTTTTGAGGTATGTGGGTTATTTGAAAATATTACGATCACGGATTCTGATAAAATATCGTATTTATCAAACGGAATAAATATCGTAAGTTTTATTTAGTATCAAAATAGTATGCCAAGAAAACTTCTTGTTCATTTTTTCTCAAAATTATTTACAGCACATGGCATACACCACAAAGTTATAAACAATATTCTTATCAGTTTTACCATAATTTTAAGACAATTTGACATTTAATATTTAATATTTAATATTTAATATTTAATATTTAATATTTAATATTTAATATTTAATATTTAATATTTAATATTTAATATTTAATATTTAATATTTAATATTTAATATTTAATATTTAATATTTAATATTTAATATTTAATATTTAATATTTAATATTTAATATTTAATATTTAATATTTAATATTTAATATTTAATATTTAATATTTAATATTTAATATTTAATATTTAATATTTAATATTTAATATTTAATATTTAATATTTAATATTTAATATTTAATATTTAATATTTAATATTTAATATTTAATATTTAATATTTAATATTTAATATTTAATATTTAATATTTAATATTTAATATTTAATATTTAATATTTAATATTTAATATTTAATATTTAATATTTAATATTTAATATTTAATATTTAATATTTAATATTTAATATTTAATATTTAATATTTAATATTTAATATTTAATATTTAATATTTAATATTTAATATTTAATATTTAATATTTAATATTTAATATTTAATATTTAATATTTAATATTTAATATTTAATATTTAATATTTAATATTTAATATTTAATATTTAATATTTAATATTTAATATTTAATATTTAATATTTAATATTTAATATTTAATATTTAATATTTAATATTTAATATTTAATATTTAATATTTAATATTTAATATTTAATATTTAATATTTAATATTTAATATTTAATATTTAATATTTAATATTTAATATTTAATATTTAATATTTAATATTTAATATTTAATATTTAATATTTAATATTTAATATTTAATATTTAATATTTAATATTTAATATTTAATATTTAATATTTAATATTTAATATTTAATATTTAATATTTAATATTTAATATTTAATATTTAATATTTAATATTTAATATTTAATATTTAATATTTAATATTTAATATTTAATATTTAATATTTAATATTTAATATTTAATATTTAATATTTAATATTTAATATTTAATATTTAATATTTAATATTTAATATTTAATATTTAATATTTAATATTTAATATTTAATATTTAATATTTAATATTTAATATTTAATATTTAATATTTAATATTTAATATTTAATATTTAATATTTAATATTTAATATTTAATATTTAATATTTAATATTTAATATTTAATATTTAATATTTAATATTTAATATTTAATATTTAATATTTAATATTTAATATTTAATATTTAATATTTAATATTTAATATTTAATATTTAATATTTAATATTTAATATTTAATATTTAATATTTAATATTTAATATTTAATATTTAATATTTAATATTTAATATTTAATATTTAATATTTAATATTTAATATTTAATATTTAATATTTAATATTTAATATTTAATATTTAATATTTAATATTTAATATTTAATATTTAATATTTAATATTTAATATTTAATATTTAATATTTAATATTTAATATTTAATATTTAATATTTAATATTTAATATTTAATATTTAATATTTAATATTTAATATTTAATATTTAATATTTAATATTTAATATTTAATATTTAATATTTAATATTTAATATTTAATATTTAATATTTAATATTTAATATTTAATATTTAATATTTAATATTTAATATTTAATATTTAATATTTAATATTTAATATTTAATATTTAATATTTAATATTTAATATTTAATATTTAATATTTAATATTTAATATTTAATATTTAATATTTAATATTTAATATTTAATATTTAATATTTAATATTTAATATTTAATATTTAATATTTAATATTTAATATTTAATATTTAATATTTAATATTTAATATTTAATATTTAATATTTAATATTTAATATTTAATATTTAATATTTAATATTTAATATTTAATATTTAATATTTAATATTTAATATTTAATATTTAATATTTAATATTTAATATTTAATATTTAATATTTAATATTTAATATTTAATATTTAATATTTAATATTTAATATTTAATATTTAATATTTAATATTTAATATTTAATATTTAATATTTAATATTTAATATTTAATATTTAATATTTAATATTTAATATTTAATATTTAATATTTAATATTTAATATTTAATATTTAATATTTAATATTTAATATTTAATATTTAATATTTAATATTTAATATTTAATATTTAATATTTAATATTTAATATTTAATATTTAATATTTAATATTTAATATTTAATATTTAATATTTAATATTTAATATTTAATATTTAATATTTAATATTTAATATTTAATATTTAATATTTAATATTTAATATTTAATATTTAATATTTAATATTTAATATTTAATATTTAATATTTAATATTTAATATTTAATATTTAATATTTAATATTTAATATTTAATATTTAATATTTAATATTTAATATTTAATATTTAATATTTAATATTTAATATTTAATATTTAATATTTAATATTTAATATTTAATATTTAATATTTAATATTTAATATTTAATATTTAATATTTAATATTTAATATTTAATATTTAATATTTAATATTTAATATTTAATATTTAATATTTAATATTTAATATTTAATATTTAATATTTAATATTTAATATTTAATATTTAATATTTAATATTTAATATTTAATATTTAATATTTAATATTTAATATTTAATATTTAATATTTAATATTTAATATTTAATATTTAATATTTAATATTTAATATTTAATATTTAATATTTAATATTTAATATTTAATATTTAATATTTAATATTTAATATTTAATATTTAATATTTAATATTTAATATTTAATATTTAATATTTAATATTTAATATTTAATATTTAATATTTAATATTTAATATTTAATATTTAATATTTAATATTTAATATTTAATATTTAATATTTAATATTTAATATTTAATATTTAATATTTAATATTTAATATTTAATATTTAATATTTAATATTTAATATTTAATATTTAATATTTAATATTTAATATTTAATATTTAATATTTAATATTTAATATTTAATATTTAATATTTAATATTTAATATTTAATATTTAATATTTAATATTTAATATTTAATATTTAATATTTAATATTTAATATTTAATATTTAATATTTAATATTTAATATTTAATATTTAATATTTAATATTTAATATTTAATATTTAATATTTAATATTTAATATTTAATATTTAATATTTAATATTTAATATTTAATATTTAATATTTAATATTTAATATTTAATATTTAATATTTAATATTTAATATTTAATATTTAATATTTAATATTTAATATTTAATATTTAATATTTAATATTTAATATTTAATATTTAATATTTAATATTTAATATTTAATATTTAATATTTAATATTTAATATTTAATATTTAATATTTAATATTTAATATTTAATATTTAATATTTAATATTTAATATTTAATATTTAATATTTAATATTTAATATTTAATATTTAATATTTAATATTTAATATTTAATATTTAATATTTAATATTTAATATTTAATATTTAATATTTAATATTTAATATTTAATATTTAATATTTAATATTTAATATTTAATATTTAATATTTAATGTTTAATATTTAATATTTAATATTTAATATTTAATATTTAATATTTAATATTTAATATTTAATATTTAATATTTAATATTTAATATTTAATATTTAATATTTAATATTTAATATTTAATATATATATATATATATATATATATATATATATATATATATATATATCTCAGTGTACTATCTTGAATCTTACAATTTCTTATAAATAAATTGGTTTTAAATTTCATGACGTGAAACTCAATGTATATAAAAATCAATTTTGAATTGGTCATTTATATTGAGAGAGTGTAGGAGTGATAGTGGGTGGTCGATAACAGTGTAGAATGTGTACGAAAATAGTTTTGACCCTTCTGGACAAACTAGGTTTAGTGTAAAAACAATTGAAAAATTAAAGAACAGATTTGTTTAATTTTTCGCCTTTATTTAAGAAAACAGTTTTTTTAAGACTAAGAATTTCAATTATTTCCCAGCGCCTTCACTCTTGGTTTTAAATTTCTTCACGCGCTCTTCAAATTTCTATTTTCGGGAACATTTTCTACATCCATGATGAATTCATCCTGTGTCATAATATTATATTATCATCATAAATGAATTTGCAAAATGTCAGTTCGAATGGTTCATTGAAAAAATTACCAACTTAGGTACAAGTTATATCATGTATCTTGTATTATATTGACTTGTGAAAGTTTTCTATCGTCTCGTCTTCTCTCGCTTTTACAGTTGAAGATTTTCTTAAAAAACTAAAATTACAAGTACAAAAAATTCGTTACGCTGGAGCTACGTCAACTTAGCGAATTTCCTTAGAATACATAAATCACCCTCTAGCGGTCATAATTTTAGTGTGATCAAAATGAAATATAATATCTGATATGACTTTAGTATTTGCAAAAATTAAATTTATTAATAGCCAAAAAAAACGGTATAACGTATATAGTTTATAGTTACTATGGAAACGACAATCAAAATTTTTTACAATAAAATATATTTTATGTATTCGTGTCAAACAAACACAAATTATTAAACATCTCTCTTAATATTAGAATAATCGAAAAATGTATAAGGAGTAAAGTTGTAGAAAATCATGTTTGCTATAATTCATTACCTGATCATTTTTCTCAAACTCTAATGTGAACAGAGATATTTAAAATTTTAAATTTCAATCTTTAATTGTAAATATTTCTGTATATATTAGTGTAACAGAAAAATGATAACAAACAAAATTACAGTAAAATTTAGTACCTACAACTTAACTCCTAATAAATTTTTCGATTTTTCATATTAAGGGAGATAGTCAATTTTCCTTAGAAAGTTAGTAACTTTCGAGTTATTTGCGTAAAGGCTAGAATTAAAACTGCTCAACTCAAATTAACAATCCGTCAATTCAACATCACATAACCGAATGCTTTTAAATATTACAAATTACAAGGGCAGATATATTAATTTTTCATATGTACGAATGAAGCCCCCCCCCCCCCTACACGACAATCAAATGCCTAATTTGAAGTCGACAAAAAACCAATACTACCATGAACACACTGCTAGGTTATAATTATTTGAGTTGGAACTAACTACTTATTAGTCCCGGCGCCATGATGAATCTTCACAATCATTAATCATGGATAAACGTTGTTGGATTCGATCATTTGGCATCAACCAACTGCCTGGTTCAATTTTGCCCTACACTGATTTCGTATAAATAAATTGATTTCAATGTTCAAAACGTGAAACTCAATGTATGTAAAAATCAATTCTGTATTGGTCATTTGTTGAGTGGGTCGTACTACGTTTTTATCAACAACATATTTCTATAAGCTCATATAAAAGAGTTTATAGAAATATACTACATGCATTAAACACATATAATATTTTGTTTACATTTAAAAAAAAATCTATGTACGTACGGTGCTACAAGCTACATGTAATTTTCTACGTCTATATACAATGGTTGCGAATCTATTGGTTTTTACTCCTAAGCACAATGGCAACTGGTGGCAAAAATTAGATGCAGAGTAGTCAGGCTCAGCTGTGATAGTTGCAAATGCATTAATATGGTTATGTTAATAAAATTAACAAACAATTATTATTTTGTTAATGAAACTCAAATTTTTTAATCATAACTATGAGGTTTTTACCGAGATGAACGAAAGATAGGACATATTGTGTGTATGGATGCACAAATGCTCAAGTAGACAAACTGTTCAATTCCATAAATTTCCTAGATTTGGTAGACGTAAATTATAATTAAGAAATATATTTATGAAGAAATTAAGACAACAGATGATGCAAAAGTTTGGATAAATATTTAAAAAAATGCTACATATTCGAATAACCAAAAATAACTGCATTTTCAAGTAGAAAATTATTTATAATTTTTTTATAATCCTATACTAGGAATATAAAACATATATTTAACCATAATATAACTCTTATTTATTTTTTGCCAATAAATTTGCCAATAAAAATAACATTTGAATTTTCAAGCATAATGTCGAATCAAACAATTTCAGCTAAATTTAAACATTTCGAATACATGTTTTACTATTCAAAAGCCTGGCTAAAGCCGCCATATTTGAATATGATGTCATTAGTACTTTACTAATAGTTTTGGCAACCTTAAGTTTGTTTGAATAAATCAAGATATCTTGGTATTTTTAATCTGAAATCTCAGTTAAAGAGACAATTTATGATACTTGATTTTATTATCCAGTTGCCATACCAGTCCATATTATTATTAATTAATATCCGGCAAAATATATATGTATATAGAGGTTAGGTTGCTAGTTTACATCAATATTTTCTAAAGTTTATTTTTATATTTGTAACATGTTTTGGTACATATTTGCTATAAAATTACAATCAGTAATTAATAAATTCATGTATCGAAAAAAAATCACTGGTTTTGAATATAAAAATATTTATTTAAATGTATTGAAATAAAAATGTATTTTTAATGTAAATATAAAATCTATTTTATAAACATTTGTATTTATTATTTAAATTTTTTTAAATAAATATTTTTCAAAAATGTGGCAAAATATTTATTTATTTATTGTTTTGGAACAATATTTTTACAAAAATAGGCAAGTTCAACCCAATATTATTTAATGATAACAATGAGAATATAATTTTTCATACAAACATACATAGAAATTTACGAAAAGAGATTTTATTGCTGATTAAATCAAAAGAATTCTGGAAGTTAAAACGTTTAAATACGTAATGGCAATTTTCATTGCTTTGAATATTAGTAAAAATTTAAATTTTGGCGTTATGGGAAATTTGGCGTTATCTATCCTGAACTCTTGACCAAATTAAAGATCGTATATTATAGCTTGTTTGAAAATATCATGAAGTTATTAATCGTAAGCTGTTAGTTATTTAAAAAAAATGCATTTGTGCTATCTATTGCTGCGTAAACTAAGCGAATTTCCTCAGAAATTAGGAATGCAAATATCACTTAATAAATAAATAATATAATTAATATCTTTTAATTGTATTCTCCCCACAAAACCTTTCTATGTATGCAAAATAGCTATTAATAATATTTTTCATAATAATTTTTAAATTTATGGAATTTTGATACTTAAAATATATATATATATATATATATATATATATATATATATATATATGAAAATAATAATAATCATATCGTGTGCTATTATAGTTTATAGTCACTATGGAAACGACAAAGTTGACATTTCAAGATTGAAACAAAATTTTAATAAAATAATTTTATAGTTATTTTTTAAGTATAGTTTCTGTGGAAATAATACAATCAACAAAAACTTTAACCGACTCCAACAAAAAGGAGGAGATTCTATGTTCGACTATATGTATTTTTTTATGTTCAACCCTTTCAAGATTATTTTTTGAGACAGTGTAGTCTATGTTCTTCCCCAGGATATAATCTATCTCCTTGCCAAATTTCATTGCGATCCGTTCATCTCTTTAGTCGTGATGAGGTAGAAAACAGAGATACTTTCGCATTTATATAGTAGCTTGGATATATATATATATATATATATATATATATATATATATCCAAGCTACTATATAAATGCGAAAGTATCTCTGTTTTCTACCTCATCACGACTAAAGAGATGAACGGATCGCAATGAAATTTGGCAAGGAGATAGATTATATCCTGGGGAAGAACATAGACTACACTGTCTCAAAAAATAATCTTGAAAGGGTTGAACATAAAAAAATACATATAGTCGAACATAGAATCTCCTCCTTTTTGTTGGAGTCGGTTAAAGTTTTTGTTGATTGTATTATTTCCACAGAAACTATACTTAAAAAATAACTATAAAATTATTTTATTAAAATTTTGTTTCAATCTTGAAATGTCAACTTTGTCGTTTCCATAGTGACTATAAACTATAATAGCACACGATATGATTATTATTATTTTCATTACATATATATTTAGCTATCAGCTAATATATATATACATATATATATATATATATATATAAATTTTAGTGATCATAGTTTTCGATAATTACTAGATAGGTTCAATCAACATTTGAAGAAATTTTTGCGAAAGTTTTTCATCGGCACCAAACCAAAAGCTACATTTTCTTTGAAAATTCACTAAAAATAAAAGAAAAATTTAAGTCACATACAATTAAGCGAAGTCGTTGCAACTGGAATATGTGTATAGTTGAATGAGTTTAATCTGATACGAGCGACAATACAAATGCAACCAAGTCAAGCAACGAACCAAGTACGAGTAAGTAAAGCACATCGAATAATATAAGATAAGGCAGGAGACTTAGGAATGACAGACAAATATATAAACATATATAGGTATAGAATAGATAAATAGACTTGACTATGTCGTGTAGCGAAAGGATACCTATAGAGGATATAACAACGCTCTAGTGGGCGAACAATCACATCAAGTCTAGTCGACTCTGACGACGTCGACAACGATCGACCAACGACCAACAACCAACAACGACGTTCAGAGGTACTCCTTATTTGGTTTTGTATTACAACTACCATTATTTGTTATTGATATGTTGAAAAATACACAATGTTCCAGGAACAAGGCTAAATTTTTGTCAGTAGTTTCCTTTCGACGAGTAGCCCAACTTTTCTCTCGCGAAAAGTTTTGATGATAGTGACTAACGAAGCGCGTAAGAGAGTAATTTGTTTGTTTGACGCTAGTAAAAATTGTATCAGTTGTTTGTTAAATTGAGAGATAATGTAATAAATACTTCAACAAAACTTGTGTCCTACAAAATGGATGGTGTGACAGGCTGCATCCCCACCCGCAACATATTCAAATAACGGAGTATACACAGTAAAAGCAGAGTACCTAAACATAAAAAATACCGTGCTGTACAGTGGAGTCAATTCTTTAATATTATTTATTTTCTGTTAATCTGATAAAATGTAATTATGACTTAACTATCATGTTGAGTTGAGTTATTTCAATATAACTATAATTATCTGACATGGAATGGGGATTCCGAATCTTGGCAGGTAGATCCATTAGGGGCTAACCGATTTTATAGTATCTGAAATAACGTTCGCATGGGAAGTCAATAAATAATCATTATAGTGGAGAAACTATCCAAAGAAATTTAAATACGGTGTTACGGTTTCAAATTAATATGGAAATTTAATTGATTAAAATTGGTTCGCCTTACATATAATTTGTTTCTTTTTATTTCAATAATTTTCGTTAGTTTTTAACGTGCGGACATTTAAACCAATTTTTGCGAAATCGTTTCACTGAGGTATACTTTTTCCATTCTTTCCAGATTTCTGTTATCATTCACTTGTTTTACTTAAAAAATATATAATTATAGAATAAACTAGTTAGCTTATCGCTTACGGTTTATTGTTTTATCTCCGGCGACCGTCATTAGAAGTCGAAAAACCTCAATATAATTTCCCACCGCTTCTACTACTTCAAATATTTGTCGGTACCTACATCAAATTTCTATTTCAGCGAATATTTTCGAATTCTATCTCTCATGGCTAGATAAAACCAGTTTTTTAGTCTAGTAAAAACCTTAAAAACTTAAATATAAATTCGGCATATTTTCTTATTTAAATAGTATTATTCCAGTTATTTTAAACTTGGAGTTCCCCATCAATCTAAGCCCCCCCCCCCTTTCCTCTTTCTCCCTGACTGAATTGTATGCCATATCTTTCACATTCTTTTGATGTTAATACGCTTCGATTGATAGCAGAACGCAGTTGATATCATTTTTAGTTCTCAAGATTTAATGCACGCAAAAATGTCTACGGGCTCTGTACTAGTGATGCCGCGAGACGAGACGAGACGTCTCTTGTATTGTATTGACTTATAAAAGTTTTTATCTTCTTGTGTCGTCTACGATTTTCTTGAAAAAAATACAATTAAAAAATCTTTTTTTGTAGGAACATAACTAATAAAAGTAAAAGTAATAATTTTCCTGGTCGGTTGATATTTTTAATAAAAATTCATATTAGAAAAAGGGAGCCTTAAGACTATTCCAAAATTTTCCTGCAATTAATAACTGCAATAAAAATCTATGGAGATTGAAAAAGAGTACTGTCGTCTGTACGTCAAATAATTACCGAAAATCATTTTAAACTCTAGGATTAAGTTAAATGATATTTACGAGATACTGCTGAAACATTTGGTACCAATATTGTTATCCACCTTTAAGTCCACCTATGCCATATATATTTATATCTAATAATTCTTGTCGTCGAATTTATTTCAGTTCAATTTTGTATTGAATGTATAAAATAGTTTATCCACCCACACATAAAATAGGACATTAATTGAATTTAAGTGAAATCTAAGATGTATTGAAATATTATCGAATATATCAAAAACATTGCATTATTTTTTATACAGGGTGGAATGTAAGACACAGCGTCGGTGAAAATTTAACGTACTTCGTTACATTACGGTTTATAGTTGACTGAGAATGATTTTCTAAATCGAAACATATAATATATGTAATAGAATTTGTAAATACTCATAATGAAGTAACAAAATAAAAAAAAGAATGCAACTATATTTACATTTAACTTGTTTTTGAAAAGCTAACTTAAAGTTTATCAGGTTCGATCATCAGACCTTTCATAATCGTGAGGTGCGACACCCCCGTCGTAAATACGAGATATTTAGTGTTTGAATTTCGGTGTATGTGTGTTTTCCTGATTTCTAATGTTCATATGTTTAATGGTACCAACTACGAGTCAATTCAACAGGTTGTTACCGGAGAAGCGATTCAAATATTTACTATGCATGCAAATTTTTCCAAGTATTTTTACGATTTAAAAAAAAAATTAAAAACAGGGGAATAATAATTTTTATCTGCAGTTTGCAATATAATTTGCATTCATCTTGAACAATTCCCAGAATTTTGATAAGGAAATCTAATATTAAATGATTTTTCATTTAAATCTTATTGCATAGAAACATACTTGCTTTGAATACGGATGAATAAATTTTTTGATGAATTTACGGATGAATTAGAATATAGTTTTCATATTATTTTCTTTGAGAATAAAAGAAACTCTAAACAAGTTTACATATTTTATAGAACATTTTCGCATGAAAAATGATACGAAAAAGTTTATAAACTGACATATGTTTATGACTCTGATTATGAATATGGTTATTATTGCTATACGCGTAAGTCAATTATTTTGAAGATCCGTAGATAATGAACGAGTTATTTGTGTATACATATACAATACTTATGTTAAATTCTATTAAGGTTACTGATCACATAGTATGAGAGAACTGGCGTATACTATATTGACAAACGTGTCATTGAATTTTTAATGAAATATTGATATGAAAAAATTAAATCATTAACCAGGAATCGAACCTCGGATCTCAGGATTTCTAGCCCAGCGTATTTACCGCTACACCAAAGATGATCTGGCGTTGTGACATATCATTGACAGTATTACTTTGTTGTCAAATATGAACATTATTATTCACATATTATTATTTGTATATAATTTAGCGTCACAATACAATACTTATGTCAAATTCTATTAAGATTTCTTACTACATAGTATGAGAGAACCGGCGTATATAAAATGTTAATATTAAAGTTAATTGTCTGATATAGCGTACTTAGACGTCTTAATTGACTTGAAATCTTAGTTTGCATGTCAAGTAGATACAGTTTTGCAAACATCGTATTGTTTATTTTCGGCTCAAGGCAAAAACGTGGAAATAATATTAATGGGGCTATAAAGAACTTTCCAGTATAGTCTAATATGGAAAAAAATAACAATGCATTTTCATTTTTATATTTTCATTTCAAAACCGTTTTGTGGAAAAACTTTTGGGTGTACAAAATGTTGTATCGAAAGATAAACGTAAATTTGACTGTATACGATTTTTTGTATCTTCTTCCATGGAAAATACAGGTTTCTGTCCCAATTGCCATGTGGTATAGCTGCAAAATTTTTTTTAATTCCTAATAATATTGCCATTTTATAATGCAATAATTGGTGGTGGTAAAAATCGATACCTTGATTGTCAGATCTTGTGCATCTATCTAAAAATATTGTTAATATGATACCATGACCTCGAAACATAAAAATATGGTTGGACCCATTACGAATACTTCCCTTTATATTGGAAAGTTAATATGGTTCTTAGTATTTAATTCGGGAGTCTAAATTCCATCGCGTTGTTTTAATATGGAAGTAATTCTGCAAAATAATTCACAATAAATCTCCTACATAAATGGTTAATTTATACGGGATTAATCTCCAAAATATATCCACATATATTTTCATAATATAAGTCGCTTACAGGTACATTTTGCCATAAAAATTGATGTCATTTTTTTAAATTTTATATTTAATTTTATTGATTTGTGCCTTATTCATTCGGTTTTGGGAAAAAAATTTCGAATACAAATTGTAACTATATTTCTAATGAATAACTTTTATCCGAAGCATTTTTTCATCAACCGAATCAATAAGGCGCAATTTAATTATAATATTTAAAAAAATTAACATCAACTCTTGTAATACTACTACTTTGTGCGTGAAGCGTTCAGGCACCCTTTACAATGCAGTTTTGTACCGTTACCAGTTATTTTTTATTCACTTTTCAACAAACTTGTTCATAAATTATTCTTTTCACTAAAAATATGAATTATAATAATAATATCTAGACATCCATTTGTACATGTTTATTATTTATTTATATATATTTATCATACCGTAACTTTAACAAAACTAAAGAAATGTAGAGAGAAAAAAGTATCTCATGCATGGTATTTTTTTTACAACAATTTAAAAGATATTTTTTGATATCTTTCTGGTGAATTAAGATCCGTTGTCTGTATAAAGATGGTGTGGCAGTTACTCTCTAGGCTAGAGTCAGTCTAGATCAGTTGTTTCGTATTCATATCATATTTTTGATGGTTTTCTTGCCGTACCATTTTAAAAGTTTGACAAATATATCCAATTTTAATAAATAATTTTCTATCATATAAATGAACTCATTATGAAATTTGAAAATATTACTTGACATTGGGTTGAAGCGTTAATAATAACCATTTGGAGACCATTGGAAATGTTGGTAAATAAAAATGTTTGGTTTAATCTTTCATATAAAACCAAATTACAGTTGTAAAAATAAAATCAATATTTAATTCATTTCTATTATTTTGATGCCATAATTTGACTTTAATTATAACAATATGCATTCAATTGATTATGTTAAAAATTACCATGCAATATTGAAGTGTATTATATATATTTAGATATACGCATATATAATTTTATATATATATATATATATATATATATATATATATATATATATATATATATATATATATATATATATATATATGTATTTATATATATATATATATATATATATATATATATGTATTTATATATATATATATATATATATATATATATATATATATATATATATAATCGATATAAACGTAAACAAAACATTGTTGGATTCCAGCTCATATGTTATTTAAACAAATAACATATTAGAAGTTTAGCCCCGTCAAAATTTAAATGACTAAATTAGTTTGATTTCCTCATATTCGCCCCTTCGGCTGTCTGTCCGTAAACTTCAAAGACCAAACGAGATTAGAAGCTGAAATTTTATGTGAGTCTGCCAAAGCTAAATAGTAACCTCAAGAATGGACAAAATCGCCCCCATGCACTCTCCAACCAGTGGGAAAATATCTATCCTTAAAACCGTAAAAAATAGAAACAAAATTTGAAGAACAAAAATTTTTTTTTTCATAATCTGAAAAGTTTTGCTATTATAAAAATGCATGTATCAATGAGCCCCTTTGAACACATCTCAGTGTTTGTATTCATCTGTATGTGTGTGCAAAGTAAAACAAGCCATTCACGCATTGGTAATGAACTCATAACATACTGGATATTTAGTCAATTAGTTGTTTTTTTCACTTGTTTCATAAAAAGTGATCCGGGTTATGACTACTCAATCGTCAAAACTTGAGGCTGGCGACATTAAAGCACCACCCGTGGTTGATAATGTGTTTTGGCAGTTCTAAACCTCAATTTTGTATGTAATGATGATTTGAATATGTATAGTAGTAGATAGATAGATAGATTGTAGCGGTTGCCCTGGTCGGGCTACACTTCGACAACAAGGTCCATTGTGATGCCTAAGGATGTGATGATGTGAGTCGAGTGGAAGAAATTTTTGTGTGTAGACTAGGAATTGGTAGGATGTGTGGCTGCAGCAGACTCTGATAGGAACTATGCCGATATTCAACTGGAGTTCGTGAAGGAAACTGCAGAGAATCTTCACAAGCATAGCCGGTTACTTCGTTATTGGCCACACGCCGACAGTTTACTAAATTAACTACCCAATTTTTTTATTTATTTTTTTATAATTGACAAACTGCCGATGTCGGGATTCGTACCTATAACCTCCCAGTTCTTAGTAGACATAACGCCTTAGACCGCTCGGCTACTTGAACGGTTATGTATAGTAGTAGTGTTACTAGTAGTAACGATAAGTAGGTCGAAGCCCGGCTAGTATACCTATCTAGGTATTTTTTACCGACTTCTAATGGACTAGGCGTGTATATACAGACTAGGAACTTTGACAGGTTTTGCGCCTGCATATGACTTTGATAGGAACTATACCGATATTCATCTGGAGTTTGTGAAAGAAAACTGCAGAAAATCTTCATAAGCATTGCCGGTTACTTTTGTTTTTATTCATACGCTGACAGTTTAGTAAACAAACCGCCCCATCCTTGGGGTTCTTTGTAACGCTTGAAAATATTGCTTTGCAGACATAAATGTGTGGAATAGGTGTCGAATAAAAAGGCCTAATTCGACCTTTTCGGTATAACCGTCTGTGAGCTAAAAAGTTCTAGAGCTATAAAGTAAGTGCATGAATGGGCAAAATCGGACCATGTTTGGGCAAAATGGACAAAACTGCCCATTTGTGAAACCATAAGAGATACAACAAAAATGTAAAGACAAAAAATGTTCCTTTTTTAAAAATAAACAACATTTATTATAAACTTTTTTACATAAATTCAGGATACCGAGTATTTGAGCAATTAACTCAGTTAGTTGTTTTCATTAGTTTTTCTGAAATGTTAATTGACAAACTGCAACTGTTAAGAATCGAACTCGCAACCTCCCATTTCCAATTAGCGTGGTTTTGACAGTGGTAATGCCCTCTAGTGTCTTTCATTCGTTCCAACTGTACATAAATGAATTGGATTAAGAATTGGCTACAGAATACATGAGTATACTAAATCAAAAGATCAGAAAAAAGTATCAGAGTGTATATTTTTTTGTACATATATTTCGTATAAATCTAAACATTTCGGATACACACGTATACATACTGTATCGTTCCAATTATATTAAGAGGGAGTTGTATATAGGCAGGAAAAGGTACATGGAATTTCTCCAGAGAATTGTTTGCTTCAATCCCATGTGAAAATATTGTTTGTTGTTGTTTCAACAGTCACGAAATATATATGATACGTACAATCGACTCTGTATAGGTAGGTACTACATTATTTGTATATGTCATTCATATTATTAAGTCAGTCAGTTATAAATCGATTTTTGTGTTCAATATTATTGATTTGGTTGGTTACCTATATACCTACGATGAGTTTGTTGTTCGTATATGAGTATAATAATATTATGTGGCTTGTAAGGGATTTTAACGTATTTAATAACGAATGTAATTTAGATAATTGACATTTCTAATAGTACACGTAGCTGCAAAAGTAGTGCTCTTTTACAAACATTTATAATTGATTTGTGCCTTACTCATTCCGTTTCCCGAAAAAATGCTTCAGGTTAAAATTGTTCATTATAAATATACTAACAACTTTTATTCGAAATATTTTTCAAAAAACCGAAGAATTAATAAGGCACAAATCCATTAATAAAAATTTTGAAAAAATAAGTCTATTTTTGTGACCCATTGTACTAAGCACCATAAAAGTTGATGTCATTTAAAAAAATTTAATAATTAATTTGTGCCCTATTGATTAGGTTTTCGAAAAAATGCTTCGGGTAAAAGTTGTTCATTATATATATGTTAACAACTTATTCGAAAATTTTTTTCGAAAATCGAATCAATAAGGCACAAATCAACTATAAAGTTTAAAAAAATGACATCACATTTTGTTTCGAAGTGTACATAATAATATCTATCTACCATTTCAAGCAATCAAGAGACTAATCTAATAGAGAATCATCATACTATGAGCGAGTAAGGCCCGAAATAGTTTTTACTACCCGGTATACAAAAATGTTGATCATGCAAATTTCTCCTTTTATTTAAATCGTTTGTACGATTTCGAGTCAAATTTTAACCAAACGAAACACTTCTGACATTCGTTCGATGTCTGCGCGTCCGTCTATCTCAGTTGATTTTCGCTACAACTCTACAAAAGAGATCGACAGTGATATCCCAACTACAAACCCTAAGAATACAAAGTTGAATTTTGATTTTGGCAGTTGTATATGTACATAAAAACATGAACCAGTTGAAACATTCTAAGCGTAACTGTATGTAACATGTAACATATAATCAGTAATACATATGTTTAGAATGTGACTGCCCTTGAAAATTTGTTAAGGGCATCGTGTAGCATGTCAAATTTAAGTTTTTTTGAAACACGAATGAAATAATTTGGATGATATATTTATGTGTGCATTTTTTGGAATATACTACGGGAAAAGCACTTACCAAGTGTTATCTCTCACCGTTATCACTAAAAGATTCAATCAGAAAATTCTGAATAAGTCTTTGCGAACTAAATTATCAGGATTGAAAATTTCAAGCGCGATCAATTGTTAAAAACATTGATTGTTTTTTAATACCAATTTATTAGTTATTAGTTTTAACACCCATAAACAAAATTACATTAGTGTAGTGTGGGTTTCCTATTTCTGCAAGCATTATTTTTGTGTATCTTTTTAACAAATACTAAGTGGGCATGAAAAGCTTGTACTTTATTTGCACAGTATATCAATTTCAGTATTTAGTGCCACAATACCATGGTGTTGAAAAACTAATAATCAATAATCATCAACTTTGTGGTCGAGTATACTTTATGGTCGATTATATATTATAAAAGTATATTTTCACCTTTTTACGAAACGATAAAATGTTTAAAAATAATATTATGGTATGGAAAATCGAATAGTCGAATAGCAGTCAAAACTATTTGGCTACTCTGGTTTTAAAAATGCCTGTGGTCAGAAATTATATATGCTTTTCTCTGATATTGCCAAAAATATTCCAACAAAGTGCAGTTGTATCGAAATTTTTCAAAAATATAGATTTAAAGAAAAGAAATATTGTATGCAATTTTCTTTTTAAAACTTCTAAAAGATTGAAATTGGAAGTAATACCCGTTTAAAATTGAAACAAGAAAAGATAATAATTTCAGTAAAAATAAGGTTTTTGCAAAATTTTCGTTTTTATACTGTAAAAAAATACCATTATTTATTGATGTAGTTTTTAAGTATTCGACCAAAACTCCAAAAGAAAAGCAAAGAAATATTTCTAAGGATACTCTTCGACAGTTCGTTTGCATATATCACAATTTTCCTTTTTAACAATATTTGACCATGGACAATCTAACTGGACTTACTAAATAGACGACTTCGAATGTGCGATCGGAACATTAGTTGTCGAAAATTTTATGTGTTTCGAATTTTTTTTTGAATTCAACGAAACAATAAAATTCGTAGATGTTTCGTAAATATTTATCAAAAATACATAATGAAATAGTTTCAAATAAGACAATGGTAAGCAAATTTCCGCGTGCACAGAAAGGTATTCTTACTCACAAATAATAATTGAAAATAAATCTGAAAATTTTATGAGAAAATGATGCATAATCAGATTAAAATATTAATATTTGTTTGGAAAGAATATAATTGGCATTAGTTTTCTCATTTCATTCGTTATTATCTTTTAAATTGTTATAAGGAAAACTTTTAATTACTTATGTTTTTGAACATCACAAGATATTAAATATATAAAATGATTCGTAATTTACTTGATATATTCCTATAAAAATCAGATTCACCATTCGCCCATTTCGATGGAGATTTTTAGGCGCCGTCTCAAAATTATTTAGGTATTTACATTAGTGTAAGACTTAGACTAAAAAGGTTCTTTTCTTATTTTTGCTTTTCAGTTACTTGTTTCGTTGGTTTTATTTTTTGTTTCCTCTTAATTTATGTTTTATTGTTATGACAACTATATAAGTGCGCCCAGTTTCAACAGAATCGGTTCACAGATGACAATTCAGTGGGTGAACAATCCATTTTTCCCTATTTTTCTACTCTTAGGGGCAAAATTTTTTCTTTAAATTTAATGGTACCAACTTCGAAGTATACCTTTTCCAATAAAAAAGGAATTACTGAAATCGGACTACTCTGTAAAAATTTATGCGTGGTCATACATAATATATATATATATATATATATATATATATATATATATATATATATATATATATATATATATACATATATATACATATATATATATATATATATATATGTATATATATATATAATATATATATATATATATATATATATACATATATATGTATATATATATATATATATATGTCCATAGATATATATATATATATAAATTTTACAGATGGTGATTTTTTTCATCTACTAGGTAGGATCGATGGACATTTGAAGAAATTTTTGCGAAATTTTGATTTCGGTACGAGAATAATAGCTCTATTTCCTTTCAGGAAATTCGCTTGATGGACATATATATATATATATATATATATATATATATATATATATATATATATATGTATATATATATATATATTTATATACATATATATATATATATATATATATATATATGTGTGTGTGTCTGTAATCACTCTAGCGGTCACATTTTTTATTTTATCGGAATGAAATTTGGTATTTGAGGTGCTTTTGGTATTCAAAAGGTCAAGTTCGGTAATGGGTAAAATCGAACAAGTGGAAAGGAAGGTTTAGAGGGAGGGGGAATCGCAATATTTAACATATCTCCCTTAATATTAAAAAAATCAAAAATTTATAAGAAGAAAAATTTGTACTAATATTACACTAATATTTACAGAAATATTGACGGTTTTAGATTGAAAATTAAATTCCTCAATATCTCTATACACATTAGAGTTTGAGCAAAAATGATGAAGTGAATAATTCTAACAAACATGATTTTCTACAACTTTATGCCTTACGAATTTTTCGATTTATGCCACCTTTCCCCTTGACATGTCATTTATAGATAAAAGTGGCCTCGAAAATAGTAAAATTATATCAGATACGATATTTCATTTCGATCAGACTAAGATTGTGACCGCTAGAAAGTGGTTTATGTATTCTAAGGAAATTTGCTAATTTGAAGCTGCGTAACGAATTTTTTTTAGTACTATATTCTGGAAGAGAAAATTTGTGATTTTAGATTTTTGTATACTCGACAGGTATTGGGATCTCTCGCAGAGGGCGGATTTGTATATTTCGATATATTGGAGTAGTTTTTATGTTATTCACCTGAGTCCGAACATGAAACTTGTCGACCGAAGAGTATAACACGGCGGTTTGGGCTGGAAACATAGACTTACTAGCTTTAGTTTCTAATTTATCCACCAGAGAGCATATACAAGCGTTAGAGTGCCCAATATGATAGAAAAATTTTTATACGACTGTTTAATAATATAAAATTTTAACTCTCTTATCAACCTATTTTCCGAATATAGAATGGTAAAAATTCGAATGAATGAAGAATGCAATAATATCCAATTGCCCAATGACGTTTTTTGTTTTGGAATATACCAAGGTAGCCTGCTATTTTCGACCCAAAGCCTAATCTGAGATACAGATAAAGAAATTATAAATTTATAGACTTTATAGACTGTAAATCAATATTTATTTCAGCCTCGAAATTCAATAGTAATAAATGAGTTTTTTGCAAGGAAACTCAGGTATCTATATCCTCTACTACGCTCTCTAGATCGGCCATAGCTCCTTGCTACTAAGAGCTATATAATACCATTTTTTATATTTTACGCCAAGTTTAAACCTTTATGTTTTTAATTTAATAAAGAGTGATGAAAACACTTGCAGCTCAGAAATCTGTGATGAAATAATTTATGTATATAGCACTTGTATACACTACTTTATATTTTAATACATCAATGCGTGTATGAAAGTAAAATAAAACGTTTATACATTCATCAAATAACATATAGATGTTTATGCAATGAACTCAGTTTGTTGATATTTTCCCTTGTTGGTTTTTTGTTTTTGAAAGAAATGAATAGAAAAGTTTTCAGGTTTTATTTAAAACTACTACTTTCGATAAGATTCGTCGTTGCATATTGCAATCGAACTGCACAATCATATTACTGATATATTCACTGATATTAACACAAAGTAAGAATTTCATTTAATTTTCTTAAACGGATTGAAAGATTCGTGCGTACACCACTGTACGATTAATTAGTAAAATTTATATAAAATCAAATAACAAAATGTTATAGACATTGAAAATAAACTAAGCAGATTTCTCTTTATAATATGAACAATATTCTTCAAATATACTCTTACAATAATATTAAATTTATTTCTCTCAATAACTTACCATTTTCTTCATAATATATATATATATATATATATATATATATATATATATATATATATATATATATATATATATATTAATTTAATATATTATTATCTGGTAAGAGAGAGGGTTTGGTGTACACTATATACAAAGAAATAACTTGGATCGAGTGTGGAGCGTGTTTTTAAACAAACTAAACTTATTTTCAATGTTTGACTATTAAAGATGAAAACAGATGTGTTTTATTTCCGATTCTAGCCATTTTTACTAAAGAAAAACATATAAATTGTTTTTACCTTATAAAAAATTACTTTCGTATAAAAATATATGTATAGAAAAAGATATAGTTTCTTAGGTTATTTAAAATTATTTCAGTCTTTGTTTTTCTATTGTTTTCATTTTAAGTTAAGTCTTCGACAAATGGCGCTCATTTTCTCAAAAATTATGTTGGTATATAATAATATATACCAACTGTGAAAATAGCCGAGCGGTCTAAGGCGTTATGTCTGAGGCGTAATGTCTACTTGGAACAGGGAGGCTATGGGTTCGAATCCCGACATCGGCAGTTTGCCAATTATTAAAAAAAAAAGGGGGGCGATTAATTGACTAAACTGTCGGCGTATGGACAAGAACGAAGTAACCGACAATGCTTGTGAAGGTTTTCTGCAGTTTTCTTCACGAACTCCAAATGAATATCGACATAGTTCCTTGTAGCGGTTGAAAATATTGATCGCAGAAAAAAAAATTTGGTATGGGTCTACATAAAATCACCTAATTAACCCATTTCCGCAAATGTGTCTGTCCTTCCGTCCGCCAACACGAAAACTCAAAAACGAAAAGAGATAGCGAGCTGAAATTTTGTGTGTTCTAGAGCTATAAAGTTTGCGAATACAGAAAATCGGACCATGTGCAAAATGGGAAAAAAGGACTATCTTTGATACCGTAAGAGATAAAACGAAAATTTAATGACAAAAAAACTCCTATTTTAAGTTGAAACTTATTCTCATAAATTCAGTATACATCGGGTATTTAAGCAATTAACCCAGTTGCTTGCTATTTTAACTTGTTTATTAGATAGTTGATATTCCTGCGGTAGTTCTTAGATCTGTTTCGATTACGTACGACAATTATTTAAATTTTTCTGTATTCTGGCACGTAATGAGTGCATAGTTAGGTGAGACCATGTTTCAAATAGTTGAAATTCAAATAATTTGAATAATATATTTTATTATTTTATTGATTAAAAGCCATAAAACTTAAAATCATAGTCGGCCTTTTTAATGTAGACCAGTCAACTTTTTATCTGTAGACCAGAAACAACAATTCATTGATTTGATATCATAAATTAATAAATAAAGTAATTAGACTAAAATTGATACATTAGATTGGATTGGATGATACATTATCCTCTTAATAACTTGAGATACCTTCAGATTGATTTAACGTTTTGGTTTACTATTTTGGCTAATGGAAATCACTTATACAGAATATAAATAATCCTATGAGTTTTTGTGTCTCAAAACTAGTATGCCAAGTTCTCTAGTCTATGAATGCCTCGAGGAACTGAGCCACCTGGCAGAATAACAGAGTCAGAATGATCTGGGTACCGGGTCACTCTGGCGTTAAAAGGAACGAAGTAGCGGACTCGTTGGCACGAGAGGGACCGTCTCAAACCCCCCTTTCATCTGAGCCTGTCATTATCATCCACAAACTCCGTAATTTACCGAATCAAGGAGTCGCTACGGCAAGCACATCTCGATTAATGGGCAGGGAATGCGACAGATCAAGCTATGCATAACCACAGTTAGGCCATTCGACTGTGCTTGGTTTAAACTCACTAGAAGACAGTTGATTAAACTGTAGATTAAACTATCACCTTCATAATTTGAGGGTGTCTGATGATCCTACTTGTAGGACCTGTATGGAGGACGATGAAACCCCCATACATGTAATTTGCACTTGCATAAACCTGCAGGGTGTCAGGTATAGAATGTTTGGGTCCGAAACCCTGGATCCATCAATTCTGGGAGCTATCTCGGCGGAGAAGCGTGTGGGCTTTCGTGCGGCATCTGGTCTCAACAGAATCCTATAGCTCCATCTGCTTAAAATAACACCATCTGCTTAATCTTACCCGGAAACGTCTCGCCTTCGGGTGACCGATTGAGTCAAGCAGGGCACAGAGGACCCCTTGGCCTAAGTGCTAGGGACCCATTTGCGGTACCCCTCGTACGTATTATTATTATTATTTTTAATATTATCCCAAGTTCTCAGATGTCTCTGACATATCCGCAGACGCGTTGAACCGCAGTTTTCGCATTTTATTTACGTTTCACCCCCGATAGGATAAATTCTTGACTTGGGAATCCATTATACAGAAAAATGTATGATTCGTGCTTTTTTCAATGACTACGAAAACAAAGGTTAATCAATCTAGTTTACTGTTTCTAAAAAATATCTTGGCGGTTTTACTGGAGATACACATTTATAAATCTCTCTTAATATCACGTGATACGTCAAATGTCTAGAATATGTGTCATTTAATTATTACGAGTTTTATGCTCTGAACTTTCATAACATAATTTTTTATTTTAAATTGTTGATGAAATTAGTAGTGAAATCTGACTTTAAATGTATTGTGTGTATAAGCTTTACATTATTCCCCTTATGCCTATCTCTATTTCAGTATATATCACACTCACTCAGTATAATAATAATCATAGTAGAGAGATACCTATCTATAAAGATTGAAGAGAATTCTCACAAAGAAAATCAACCCACAAACATACATACGTACATAACATAGATAATTTTAATACGTATAATATACTTACAGAAAAAATTATATAAAAAAAGATGATTATTTCCTCCATAAAAATCATTACGTATTTTTTTGTTAATGGATAATATTAAATTCGTTAATTGGTAATTCGATAGTCTATCTTATGTAATTACTATAGAGTATACAAATACATCGAAAATATATTTATTTATAAGTGTAGATAGATAGAGATAGATTGTAGAAGCTTCCCTGGATGGGCTACACTTCGACTATAAGGTCCATTGTGATGCCTAATGATGTGAAGATGTGAAGATATGAAGATGTGAGTGGAGTGTCAGGAATTTTTTGTGTATAGACTAGAATTGGTAGGATATGCGGCTGCAGCCGCCTATGATAGGAACTATGCCGATATTCGCCTGGAGTTCGTGAAGGAAACTGCAGAAAACCTTCACAAGCATAGCCGGTACTTTGTTCTTGTCAATAACCCGACAGTTTAGTCAATTAACCATCCCCCTTTTTTTTAATAATTGACAAACTGCCGATGTTGGGATTCGAACCCATAACCTCCCAGTTTCTAAGTAGTCATACTGCGCAGACATAACGCCATAGAGCACTCGGCCACTTGGACTGGTTAATGTTTATATGTCTATATGGCTGTAGTCACTATAGCGGTAACAGTTTTAATCCAATCGGAATAAAACGTATTCTTTCTTTACTATGCGGATCCTGCGTTTGACGCAGTTGATCGAAGAAATTAGTAATATCTATGCGAGGGCCAAACATTTTCGGCATTGTGAATGGTTAAATTACTCTTGTCTAGTTTAAAATATTGTAACAAGTCTACTGTACCTATTTAAATTTTCTATTGAATGGATCGTTACTTGGCTAAAATCTATAATAATTCTTAAATAAAACAAATATTTGAGATTATGGTAACAATAGACTTGTTTTGACTATAGTCAAAACAACCACTTATGCTAGTTCAGAAAATAATAATAATTATAATAATCTTTATTCAAATAAAACCATTTTACATTGTATTGAATACGTCAAAGAGAAAAAAGAAATCGTTATTAGTCATGCGTAAAAATGTGCGTACATGGTCCGCTTCAAACATATGTTTGAAGTAAGAAACGTTCCAACATTTGTTTAATAATTTATGGGAAAAACAATAAAAAAACCACAAATGGAACAAAATTTATAATCTTCTATATATATAAAAGAAAGTCGTGTTAGTTACACTATTTATAACTCAAGAACGGCTTTACCGATATGGCTGAAAATTGGTGAGGAGGTAGCTTAGAGCCAGGAGACGGACATAGGATACTATTTATTCCGTTCGACTTAACTTGACATAGAGCGTTCCCGTGTGACTTGACATAAAACATCAGTCACTATAAAACGTGGTATAACAAAAAAGAATCAGACTTGGAATAACAAAACACAAATGACAGCTATGTAATGGACGTATGGATGACAATCTGATTTTTGTAAGAAATCAATATTAAAACTATTTCTATTAAATAAATAACAAACATAATGTAATAATGGAGCCATTTGCCTATCTCAAAAAGTTTGAAAATTTGAGTTTTGAAATAAATATTTAGGTGAATTGAAGTGAAGTGAAGTTTAATTACTAATGCCGCGACCAAGACGATCGAATCTTTCCCGCCAAGCCGTAATGCAAGAAGGATACGAAACACTGCAAATGAAAGGACTGAAGAAGAACAAGAAATTGCACGTGAACAGCGCCGCGTTAGTATGGCTCGACTTCGTGCTTCTCAACCACAAGAGCAAAGTGAGGCAGCCCGTGAAACGGCTCGGTCGACAATGCAAAATCGTCGAGCGAACAACAGAGGTCAACAAATAGATAATTTGCGACGCAGAACAAGAGATTTATCAAGTGCTGATTTGAATCGAGCAGCGTTTCGATACGATTGCAGCAATGATTACAGCTTGCATCCTAGCGTTTGTATTGGACAAATGGACGTTGTTTGCAAGTATTGTGGTGCATTAAAGTTTTCCGGAGAAACGCCAGGATTATGCTGTCTTAGTGGTAAAGTGAAATTGCCATTGTTGACTCCGCCACCTGAGCCATTGTATTCATTGCTTTGTGGCGAAACACAAGAATCACGCCACTTTCTTGCAAACACTCAAAAATATAATGGTTGTTTCCAAATGACGTCATTTGGGGCAGATATTATCGAAGAGCGAGGATTTAATCCGATATTTAAGATACAATGACAAATTCATCATCGAATTGGATCATTACTACCACTCAAAGATGAGCAGTATAAATTTTTACAAATATATTTCATGGGCAACATGGAGGAACAACTTTATCGACGTGGAGAGATCAATGCAGGAATGAAGCGAGCAATTCTTCAAGACTTGCAGCAACTGCTTCATGAACATCATGCGTTTGTCAGGTTGTTTAAGAGTGCTTTAGAGCGCATGCCAAATGATGACTATAAAGTTGTCATCAAAGCAGATAAACGACCATCTGGAACACATGAACGCACATATAACGCTCCAACAATAGATGAAGTTGCCATCCTGATTGTTGGTGAACAATTGGAAACACGCGATATTATTCTAACACGTCGCGATACTGGGCAACTGCAAAAAATATCTGAAACACATCGATCATATGACGCATTGCAATACCCGCTGATGTTTTGGCAAGGAGAAGATGGATATTATTTTAATATCAAAATGATAAATCCATTGAATGGTGAAGAAACTACAAAGAAAGTTAGCTCAAGGAATTATTACGCATATCGTTTGATGATTCGTCAAAATGCTGACAACTATTTGCTGTGGTTTCGTCGATTGTTTCAGCAGTATTGCGTCGACATGTATGTCAAAATAGAAACGGAACGTTTAACTTTCATTAGGTTGAACCAAGCCAAACTGCGTTCTGAGGAGTACATCCATTTACGTGATGCAGTTAGTACTGAAGGAAATGCAGCTAATATTGGTCGATTAACTATTCTGCCGGCGACGTACATTGGTAGTCATATGCATGAATATGCGCAAGATGCAATGACATATGTTCGTCATTACGGTCGGCCAGATCTATTTATTACTTTTACCTGTAATCCAAAATGGATAGAAATTATTCAATTGCTGCTTCCCGGACAAACATCAAGTGATAGACACGACATCACAGCACGTATATTCAGGCAAAAAATTTGGTCCCTGATGAACTTCATTGTTAAACAACGCGTTTTTGGAGATACTTGATGCTGGATGTATTCAATCGAATGGCAAAAGCGAGGCCTGCCGCACGCACATATCCTTATTTGGTTAGCGGAAAGAATTCAACCTGACCAAATAGATGATATTATATGTGCCGAGATTCCTGATCATGAAGCCGATCCAGTCCGACATGATGTTGTTATTACAAATATGATTCATGGACCGTGTTGCGCCATCAATCCCCAATCACCTTGCATGGTCGATGGAAAGTGCTCTAAACGATATCCACGGAAATTTACGGCGGAGACCGTCACTGGTAACGATGGTTATCCGCTGTATCGGCGTCGATCACCAGATGACAACGGTCGAACTGTCACAACAAAAGTGAAAAGAATGGATTTCGTTGTCGACAACAGTTGGATTGTTCGCCACTTATTTCTAAAACGTTCAAGACACATTGCAACGTTGAGTATTGCAATTCAGTAAAGTCCATAAAATATATTTGCAAATATGTCACGAAAGGCAGCGATATGGCAATTTTTGGATTGCAATCCTCAAATACCAACGATGAAATTTCACGCTATCAAGTTGGTCGTTATGTAAACTGTAATGAAGCGATTTGGCGTATATTCGCATTCCCTATTCACGAACGTCATCCTACTGTTGTGCATTTGGCGGTGCATCTGGAGAATGGTCAACGAGTATATTTCACGGCTTCGAATGCTATGCAACGTGCTGAAACACCTCCAGCAACTACATTGACCAGTTTTTTTGCGATCTGCCAAAGCGATCCGTTTGCACGAACTTTGCTTTACTCGGAGATGCCACGTTATTATACTTGGAATGCTTCATCGAAGAATTTTCAAAGACGGAAGCAAGGCGATGCGGTTCCTGGGTATCCGGATGTGCGTTCTACTGATGCTCTTGGTCGTATGTATACAGTTCATCCAAAGAATGATGAATGTGTCTATTTGCGGTTGTTGCTGGTAAATGTGCGTGGGCCAACGTCATTTGAGACACTACGCACTGTTAATGGTGTAATATTCCCAACATATCGTGCTGCATGTGAAGAACTGAACTTATTAGAAAACGATACCCATTGGGATACGACAATCGCTGAAGCCATTATCTCTGCATCTCCAAGTCAGATACGCACATTATTCGCTATCATAATTTCGACATGCTTTCCATCAAACCCATGTAACCTGTGGCACAAATACAAGGATAATATGTCAGAAGATATTTTACATCAAATTCGTGTCACTTCCAGAAATCACGATGTTGAGATGAATGAGGAGATACATAATCGTGCTTTACTCTTGATTGAAGATATGTGTTACCTCATGTGCGGTAGTTTATTAATCAGGTTAGGAATGCCAGCGCCCAATCGTGAAATGAATGACGCATTTAATCGAGAATTGGAACGGGAACGTGAATATGATCACCAGGAATTAGATTTAGTAGTTCAAACGAATGTACCCCTGTTGAATTCCCAACAAAAGGAAGTTTATGATACTTTAATGAAGGCAATCGATGATGGAAATGGTGGTTTATATTTTCTAGATGCCCCTGGTGGAACAGGTAAGACATTCCTCATGTCAGTAGTTTTAGCCACTGTTCGTGCGAGATCCAAAATAGCGGTTGCAGTTGCTTCTTCTGGAATAGCAGCCACATTGTTAGAAGGATGCCGTACGGCTCATTCAGCATTAAAATTACCGTTAAATCTTCAAACTATTGAAGAACCAACGTGTAATATTACGAAAAATTCAGCAATGGCCAAAGTTTATCGGCATCGAAAATCATCATCTGAGACGAATGCACATTGGCGCATAAACGTGCATTAGAAGCACTTAACCGAACATTGAAAGATTTACGGAATGACTCGAGATGTTTTGGAGGAGCAATGATTTTACTGTCTGGCGATTTCCGCCAAACACTGCCAGTAATTCCAAGATCTACTGCTGCCGACGAAATAAACACTTGCCTCAAATCGTCGAATCTATAGCGCTATGTGAAGAAACTGCAGCTGACAACAAACATGAGAGTTGCATTTCTTAATGAGACATCTGCTGAAGATTTCTCTGAGCAATTGCTGACTATCGGTAATGGTCAAGTACCTGTCGATGAATCGAGCGGATTGATATCATTTCCAAATAATTTTTGTAATTTTGTCTCATCAAAAGACGAACTTATCAACAATGTATTTTCAGACATTATTTCTAACTACAAAAATAATGAATGGTTGAGTGAGCGAGCAATTTTAGCGGCTAAGTATAAAGATGTAGACGACCTGAACTATATAATTCAAAATAAGATCCTTGGAATAATGCATTCATTCAAATCTATTGACTGCGTCACAAATGAAGATGAAGCCACCAACTATCCAATTAAATTTTTAAACTCCTTGGATGTGCCTGGCTTACCACCGCACAATTTACGCCTAAAGGTTGGATCCGTAGTAATCATGCTTCGAAACATAAACCAACCAAAACTGTGCAACGGTACGCGTTTGGTGGTTAGAAAATTGATGAATAATGTAATTTACGCGACGATACTGAAAAGAAAATTCAAAGGTGAGGAAGTTCTCATTCCGAGGATCCCGATGATCCAAACCGATTTGCTGTTTGAATTTAAAAGACTTCAATTTCCGATCCGTCTTGCATTTGCCATGACCATCAACAAATCACAAGGCCAATCCTTAAAAGTTTGTGGTTTGAATCTAGAACATCCATGTTTTTCCCATGGTCAATTATATGTGGCATGTTCACGGGTCGGAAGACCATCTGCGTTGTTTGTTTTTGCGCCTGATAAGAAAACAAAAAATGTCGTGTATCACAAGGTACTTAAGTGAAGAGCAACCTATGTACTGAAATGCAGAAACAATAATAAATGATTAATGTACTTCATTTTTTTTTTCTAATAAAAAAATTAACTTAATAAATTCGAAAATCGGCTTATTTATTGCCTTTAAGGCGGAACAGAGTTCGCAGGGTCAGCTAGTAAATATATAAAATATGTTAATAAAATTCATTTAACTAAAATAAATAAACAAAAAAGTTTGGCAATCCGAAGATAGAAGATCCACACGGAGTGTGACAATCACTACAAAAATAAATAAACAGACACACATTATATATATATATATATATATATATATATATATATATATATATATATATATATATATATATATATATATGCTATTATAAGGTTATATAATACTATCAGAGACGCCTTAGGCATAACCCCCATAACATTGACAATAGAAAAGACCCACCTACAGTGGTTCGTCCACCTTCTCAGAATGAAACAGGCATGGGAAGAACCAACCGAAGGAACTGGTTCTAGAGAATGTCCGCGTACCAAATGAGAGAATAACATCGCAAGACAGGAAAATCTGAAGATCTCTTAGCCAAACCCCAACACCTCCGGGCTCAAGTGGACCACTGATGTAAGTAACTATTATATTTTATCCATTATTATATCGAAATCATCAAAATAAGAAAATTGTTAAAATAATCACAAATTGTAACAATATTTTGTTTAATAATAGTCATTCAAAAAGTGTAACAAATATTTGAGTTTATTAATTATCAAGTAAAATACCAAATAGCTACTAAAGAAAACCTTACAATGATTTACGCATCACATAGATCACACTATTTAACAGAATTACTTTTGTAAATAATATTATTGTATACTAGTTTTAATGTTTCTAATTTGACCTGAATAACTGTACTATTCACGAAAAAATCATGCTGTAGATAAAAATATAAATAGGATATAGTCATCATTATCTATCCCTGTATATAAATATATAATGTACTTAGATATAATAGTAATATCTTCCTATCCTTTTTAAAATATCTCATCTAGATACTATATAGATATTTATCTCTGTGTATAATAAAATGTTTTCTTCAAAACCACACTTTTAAAACATCAAAGTGAAAAACGTTTTAGCTAAATCGATTTTTTGTATATACATATATACATATGTATATTTATATACCCACATACATATATATATATATATAAATATAAATATAATGTATATGTTGTAAAATATCATACACAATATGTTTATCATAAGTTACACCATTTCATCTCATGAGAACAATGTCCACGAGTCTTTTTCGCCTTTATATTTAGACAAATATACATAACAATATCTACTATAGGCCACAAAAGTAGCAATGATTTTTCAAAATTTTTTAGTTGATTTGTTCCATATTTATTCGGTTTTTTGGGAAAATGTTTTGAAAAAAAGTTGTTTGTGCTTTTATAACGAAAAAATTTTATCCGAATAACTTTTTCGAAAACCGAATGGATAAGGTTAAAAACAATTATAAACTTTTGAAAAATGATCACCACTTTTGTGGCCATGTGTACCATATAGAACACAAAAGTATTGTTTTCGATGTTGAAAATCGATGAGCATCATTTATTATCAAAATAAAATATAAATGGCAGCCCACTGTATGCGAAATTTCCATCAATTTCTATCGAATTTAAAAATAAATTTAAAGAAACAAACAATGTTTAGGTTGCACTAATATTCAGCCTACTTACTCAAATACAAAGAAAGTTTTCTAAGTCTTCTTAGTAAGACGGTACATTTATTTCAGGCTAAAAAATTAAAATATGCTAATGTCGGAACCATTTAACCATCGGTTAGCCGGGTGGGGTACTTTTTGTACCCTGTGTTTTCATTTTGTTTGTAAGTACTTGAAATTTCAACATGGAATTGTTCTTCTAGTTATTTGTTCTTGGTGGGCCTAGTTACGATTTAGTAACTTATTTTCATTTATGTTCAACGAATTCATTTTCACTTTTCGTTTATTTGATATTCTGAGGAAAGTCAAATAAACGGTGGCATAAAATTGGGGTTTTGTTAGGGCCATTAGAGGAAAAATTCTGTACATGGTCACGCGAAGATTAAAACTGAAGAACGGTAACAGATTCAAGGTAATTTATACTATGGGCACCTTCTCCAAAAATAATTGTTCATAATGAGATTATTTTTTAATTGATTCGTTTGAAGGTTTATACTATTTTTTAAATTAAGTGTTGTATACTATTTTAAATTAAGGAAAGTTTATAAGGTAAATATAAAATATTTTTTTATATCGAAATATAATACAAATTGTCATCATGTTCTAGACGAAACTGACTAATCTCGTCTAAAAAAAAGAATAAAATATCAGGTGATTTGAAAGAAAAATTATAAGAAGAATATATGGACCTGTTATCATGTTTTAGAAGAAACAGGCAAGTGTCGTCTAAAAAATAGAATCAAATATAAGGAGATTTGAAAGAAAAATTATAAGCAGAATATATGGACCTGTTATCATGTTCTAAAAGAAACAGACTAGTCTCGTCTAAAAAAAAGAATCAAATATCAGGTGATTTGAAAGAAAAATTATAAGAAGAATATATGGACCTGTTATCATGTTCTAAAAAAAACAGACTAGTCTCGTCTAAAAAAAGGAATCAAATATTAGGTGATTTGAAAGAAAAATTATAAGAAGAATATATGGACCTGTTATCATGTTCTACTAGAAACAGACTAGTCTCGTCTAAAAAAACGAATCAGATATCAGGAAATTTGAAAGATAAATTATAAGTATCTATGGACCTGTTAGACGAAATGAAACGGACTGGTGCATCAGATAAAACTCGATCAGATAAAACTCGACCTTCGTTAGACGAAATAAATTATATATTTAATGGAGAAACATTGTGCGGTACATCAAGACACAAAAATTATGACGGTTTAGTTTTTTGTTTATATGATATCTTACAGGATATACAAACAATGCAAGCGAGAGGATGGTTTTACAACAATGGTAAATAACAGAACATTATGGCGGCGGATTGTTGAGGAGACCATGACCCACCTTGGGTTGTAGTGTCATTTTATTGATTGTTTAAAACTCATTTATATTACGTAAATTTATAAAAAAATTGGAAATGTTATAAAGTATATATACATTAGAGATAGAGATAGATTGTAGAGGCAGCCCTGAACGGGCTACACTTCAACCATACGGTCCATTGTGATGCCTAAGGATGTGAGGATGTGAGTGGAGTGGAATTTTTATGTATAGACTAAGAATTGGTAGGATATGCGGCTGCAGTCGACGAGGGTAGGGACTATGCCAATATTCATGTGGAGTTCATGAAGGAAACTGCAGAAAACCTTCTTAAGCATAGCCGGTTACTTCGTTCTTGTTCATACGCCGATAGTTTAGTCAATAAACTGCCCTATTTTTTTTTCATAATAATTGACAAACTGTCGATGTCGGGATTCGAACCCATAACCTCCAAGTAGGCATACTGCGCAGGCATAACGCCCTAGACCGCACGGCCACTTAGACTGGTGTACATACATTACACAACTGTACAAAAAAAATTTTTGTCTTTGTACTATAATTTATTTTGTGACTTTTCTGTTCATTATGCTCCAAAATAAAGGGAAAAGTACCCATATTCTATATAAAGTTTGCTTTTGTAGAAATTATGATATAATTAAATAAAAATTTAAACTATTGATTTTCTAAAATAATGTTCAACCGTTCTTCTGGAGATAAAAGCAAACTTAACTGTCGATAATTCTATTGAAATTTCATAACTTCTTATCAAAGTCAAAATTCGTGTTGACCTGTGTTATATACGGTCCAGTTAAAACTGTAAATATAAATCGTTAATTCGTGTCATTACCTTGCTAGTAGACAACATTCACTAAACAACCTGTATAGGATACACGTGAATACAGTATAAAATATAATTCTGCAACAACCGATAATGACTCTACAAGACATTAAAAACGTATTTACCATAAGATTGAAATATGTTTAACAACAAAACCTCAAAGTTGTTGAGAATACTTTTCAAATCGTCTTAAATTTATAAATTTTGTGAAATCTTTCTCATCCATAACAATTGTGGCCTTGAAAAATAATAGATCTATGAGGTATTTTTGAAACGTTAAGATCCAACACAAATACATGTTTCTTTTTTTTAAATGAACAACTTTTGTTTAAAACTATTTTCTTAAACCTAGTATATATCGGATATTTACGCACATAACTCTGTTAGTTGTTATTTTCACTTGTTTTATACATGTATGGTATAATTTCCATGAAAAAGCTCGCAAAGCTTTTTAATGGAATTTAAACTATTAAGATTTTTGATTTTTTAATCCTCAACAAAGCACAGAACATATTTGTCTAATTTTCCATAGCTAAAACGATTAGAATGCATGGCTGTATTAACTTCAATTTGGCCATGAAAAAAGTGGTTCATTAAATAATCTAATTGTACATAAAATAATCTAACTGTGTGTATATTGGTTGTTACAAATAATATTCTCAACCGTATTCTCACCGTAAGGTAAAAAGGGAATAATATATATAGAATTATACATATATATATATATATATATATATATATATATATATATATATATATATATATATATATATATATATATGTATATATAGAATGAATTGAACCTGCCGCATATTAGCACACGCCTCCACTTCCTTCCACGATCCTCGCATTCTTCAACAACTTCCAATAGAAATCGATAAATACGATGGACAACAAATATACGGTGTGAAGTACTAGGGAAACATGTATTAAGCAACAAAAATCTGTTATTATTCTTGCATTATTAATATAATATTTATGTTAGCTTATAATTTTAGAGCTCAGTTAATTTAGCCCCACATAGATTTTTGTTGTTATTTTTGACTTATTTTTAATTAATTGACCATCGTTTTTTCTTGATTGTTCGATCTTAAAAATTGTTTGTTCGTTTTTTATTTATTTATAAATAATTAAAAAAATTATCGTCCTCAGGTTAACCCCCTTATTAAATATATTTACTTTTTACCGCTATAATCGATTAATTTTAATCAGTTTACTTAATCTGTTCGATCCTTATTGTTAATTGTTTGATCATATATATTATTTATTTGTTAATTATTTAATGGTTTTAATTAAAAAAAATTCCTTGCCTTATAACATAAATCATTTTCAGTTCCATCTTCATTTTCAAACCAAAAAATTGGTGTAATTAATTAATTATACTGTCCCAAATGCGTGATTCCCAAATAAATGACTATCAAATAATTTATTTAATTATTTATACATAAATATAAAACTAACAAACAATTTTCGAACAATGAAGAACAAACGACGAACAATTATAAATGATAAAAAGTAAAAAAAAAAAATAACAAAAATAATCTATGTTAAATTAACTTAGCTCTAAAATTATAATTTAACATCAATATTATTTTATTCATGTTCGCCTGATATACTACACCGTATATTTGTTGTTCATCGGTGCTCTGTTTACCGGATTTGATTATTTATGCACTCATTGTTTTGAGTGCTTTGTTGTTTACAATGTCTTTGAGCCAATCACGAGTGGTATTCGTGTTGTTTCAATTTATCGATTTCTATTCGATGTTGTTGAAGAATAGGTGAATCGTCGAAGGAAGTGAAGACGTTTGCTCATAAGCGGCAGGTTCAATTCACCCTGTATTTATCGATAAAAAATATTCTTCTTGATTGAATAATATTGAAAAAGTTAATGAAAAAGAAATGAAATTGGGAATATTTTTTTATATACGCATCATTTAACTAATCAATTTTAAAGTGAAAATCGATAAGAAATAATTTTGGAATTTTTTTCATTTCATATTTTATCGAATGACATATAAATTTAGCATATTTGTCTCGAAAAATATATTTTTTCCTGAATATTTTCTCAATAACAATGTATATGTTTCCGTAAAAGTGTATAACTGATTTATAATAATAATAATCGATTATTATTCATACAAACCAATTTTAAAGGTCAACGTCAATAATATATCAGAATCTATTGCATTTTACGGTAAATGAAAATTGTGAAAACTTGTTTAATTTTCTAGTGATGTACAATGCCTACTTCATTAAACAAATGAACCTTTGTACTTATTTTGAAATGAAAATTCTTGAGCGAGGTATTTGTTTGAAATTTTATATGACGTTATAGGGGAAATAATTCAACAGCGGAGAAATATAATAATCACAATTTAATATGTAACGATGACAAAACGCTAACTTAAAAAACATCGATTGTGGGCCTTATTATGAACCAAGTCTCTCAATAAGACTCATTACAAAAGTTTGTTAAATCATAGGTTAAACAAAGTGTATCAATAGTATTCACTAAACAGTCCTTAAATTAATATTTTCTTAGTTAATATTTATGTAATTCGTAAAACAATCCAGCCGAAAATAGACTGGGCCTTATTAGATCTATTAAACATACAAACTGCATTGAAAAAAAATTAGCATTATATTTTAAGTTGTCTTCACTTTTCTGTTCCTGTTTACTTATTTTTTACTAAATATTTTTTATAAAAATATTGAAGTCAGTATTTAATTTTATCACAAACCACCTTATCGCATTTTTTTGAGTCTTAGGAAAAAATCTCGAACTTTGCTAGCGGAAGGAACTAAATTGGCTTTAGATAGATGGATATATATTACCCTTCGACCTTATGGCCCATTGTACTCCCCCTTCTACTTCAGTCTGACGAGATTCGCTTCTCCTATATCTTGGCAATAGGTAGGAGCTTGCTAATCAAGTTTTCCTGAAGGTTCATATATTCGGGGTGAGATGCACTGAATATCTTGTAACTGCTGTAACCGAATGATTCGCAGTAAAAGATTATGAGGCTGGATGTTTCCAGTCTGTATATAATAGATCCGTTATGGAGTCCCATTGTGTTAAGATGCTTCCACAGGGAATATTGCTCGGTGATGAATCCGGTAACCTTCCGCAGATGTATCCTGTTCAAAAAATTGTTAAAACTATAAAGCTTAACGTTTGTTGAAATTATTATCAAAAAATGTTTAACTTTATAAGGCCCGGACATTCTTAGGATACAATCAAGCGGGCCAACACAATTAAAGGCAAGAACAAGGGATTAATCAATATTATAAATTTGACTTTAAAGTGTTGTCGCATTTTTGTCTATTGATGTTTCTGCTTGTATTTCGAATTAATTCAACAATTATAGTAATAACTTTTCATAACTGGGCTTTATAAGGAGCCGGGCCTTGTAAGGCCACAGTACCTTAATCAATATTATAACAATTAAGAAATTAGTTTCACCTATTATATTCAAATTTCATCGATAATCCGGTATAATTAAACTGAATTACTAATTGTATCCGCATACTGACTAAATATCATCTCATTGCTATTAATGGTAGGTTAATTCAATCTGTTGTTCAAATACTTGATTTATATTACTTTTAAAAAACATTTTTTTTTTTTTTGGTAATAATCACTTTCTCTAAAGATTATTCTGAGAAATACATCAACAAATTTTCATACGAACAGTATATAAAGTATATATACTAAATTATATTAACGCAGCAGCAGCAGTATTGTACACAATATTTTCATATTAATGTGAAAATCAACATCTGTTGAAGGATACAATGCCACCCTTAAAATACAGAAAACTTGTACATATAAACCACATATATAAATACATTTTACTTAGTAAGTAAAGCACTTACGAACATGCTTTTCGTATAGTATTCTAATAACTTCATTCCATTTATGTGAAATATATGGTCCCAAAGACTTCTCAAAATAGTCCTGGAAAAATTATAGAATATAAATAACAAAAACAAATAAATAAAACCGTGGGATAACCTGGACTCTGTCATTGGTATTTGTTCCTTAAAATATATGTTCTAGGAAAATATAGAAAGTCATTATGTCTTTACTATAAATCAATAATAGCGCCATATCCTAGACGCGTCTAGGATATGGCGCGTCAAAAAATCCATGAACCCTAACTTTCTGCCGTGTGGTAAATAAGCTCCTGAGTCAATGGGGAGCATTTTCTCTAATACCGTATATATATTCGAGATGGGGGGGGGGGTGGAAAAGTGGACCCTAACCGTCTGGAAGCAACAGTAAGTCAAAGTATCCATTTTATACATCGGAAAAAATAGTGGCAGAAAAAATTTATGACGGTTTCGAAGGGGGGTGGGGTTGAAGAAAACCCATAAATTTTTCCCACCTCCGAAACCGCCATAAAATTTTTTCTGCCACTATTTTTTCCGGTGTATAAAAAATGGATACTTTGACTTACCGTTGCTTCCAGTCCACTTTCCCCCCCCCCCCCCCCCCTCTATCTCGAATATGGCCGCTCTGCTATATATATATAGTATGAGAGAAAATGCTCCCCATTGCATTGCGCACTATATTATTAAATTCTATATACAATTTATATAAAAAAATAAAATTATTTTAATTAATTAAATTAAATTATATTAATTAATTAAATTATTTAATAATTTTAAATTAAAATAATTAATTAAATTATTTTAAATGTTAAAGCTGATAATATATATTTATCCAGTCGGGAGTGGTTCTTCGAGTTTTACTAAGCGCTTTTAAACGCTGATCCAACCACCTCTTTCAATTCAAGAAAATTTTCAACTGTTAGCGCACACGAATAGCTGAATTTTGTTTAAGAAAGAAAATTTACTAAAATTGCTGAATCCTTATTGTATTGTTCAATATTTTATAAATGGAATGACCCCAATAAACTCTGCTAACCTCCATATTAACATTATTGAAGTCAATAATAATGTTTACTATTATATATTAAATATTTTATTCACTTATAAAGTTTTTCGTTACATGATATCGATATACACAGCAGCAGCTATATAAAAATAAAAATCTTGTAACTATTTTATTACACTGTGGGACTGACCAAATGCTTTTATTGCATTATTGCCAACTATGGCAGTAGTACGTACACAAACCCGAATGTATGTGCAAATATAAATATATTTTATACGGCCTTTAAAATAAACATAAAAACTTTATTTAATATTATTCGGTTTTCAATAAAAATTAAATTGCAAATTAAAACAATCGGTTTTTTTAACCAACTGAATGAAGTGCATTTAAAAATTTTTATTGAAATATTTAATATTACATTTTGAAATAAAAGAAAAGTGGTAAGTTTATCTCTTCGGCTTTGTAGATATAACTAATGTTAACAGGCGCGTGATCTAAATGGGAAAAATTACATGAATTACACGAAATGACATAGTAAAAACATACGAAATCTACTGATATATCGATGTTCGCTGTAGTGAGGCTACTTATTTGTCTTTTTTTTTTTAAATTGAAATAAGATGTCAAATAGAAATGCATGGGAACCAGCAGATTTGTATAATTTGTATAGACAATACAATGTTAATTAGTTAAAAAAAAAAAAAAAAAAAACCTTAGTCGAAATCATGGGTGTTAGGTAAAAATTTGAATCTGTTCCAAAAATGAATCAAAAACACTGTGTATCCCAAATTTTTATAGTGAAATTTGTACGACTTCGAATCAGTGAATTTTTACAAAACGAAATAGTTTTTTTTATTACAAATTTACGAATTGGATTTAGTTGCGATAGTGACATTCACATATTTCGTTGTGAAAATTCACTCATTTATGGATCAAAATTATATTTATAATTAGTGTAAAATTTGTTGTGAATTAGTGAAAGATACAATTTGTTTAAATAAAGAAAACGACTGCTTAACTAAGTAAAGTATAAACTTTCTCTCCTGCAAAAAAATTGAACCAGTTGCAACATTCTAAGTTTGACTATAAAATATTATATATAAATATATTCTCTATTATTCATGATTAGAATGTGACATTTTGTTTCAAATATATTGCATTTGAGTGTACAATACGCGGGGTATATTAGCGGCACGGGATGAAAAACTGAATATTGTTTAAATAATGTTTTAACAAAAATTAAATATTACTACAGCTGATTAAATGATTTTTGATTACACCAAATCAAATGATGGTTTTGTTATAACTTTTTGTTACACTTGCTACGAACTTTGCACTATTTGCATGGCAAACTTGTCCAACAATAAAACCCGAGATTAATCTTGAAAAACCTCCAGTTAAATGCAACCAAAAATTTCATTGGCTCAATTTTACTGATAATATCACTAATGCAGTTTAAAAGAGCAAAGCAAACAACTTGTATACACGTATTATAAAAATAAAATTACTCACCGCAAATATAATTGTATAGACTTCGGTTAAAGCTGCCGCACAACCCAAAAAGCTGACTATAAGTACAAATACTGCTAAAATCATCAACAAGTAGACTCCAATGTAATAAGTACCCAAATCTAATTTTGAAACCCAGTCGTCTAGTCCAGGATCAACACGTAACCAAATTGATACTGCAAACAATCCAGCTCCAATTATCTGCAATAATAATAGTAAAAAATAAAAACAAAATAATATGAAATGAAAATGTATGAAGAAATAAATGATAGGAAAATATAGAAACAACCATTATGTATTTTCTATAAATCTATAAGTACAAAGCATTTTTATTGTACTTTTTTGCAAAATCTATTATCTACTTTTGTTCTCTCGTAATAAATAAACAAAAAAATAATAATCATTTTCTCCATTTTATATGCAATTTTCAATAAATTTTATTGAGTTTCTGTGACGATAAACATTTTCTCTTACCATTATTCCCTTGGGAATAGTTTTTTAGAAAATTGAAAGAAATATTTACCAAATAATTAAATTAATCATATTTCATATAAATGTATAAGCATTACAAAAATTATTCGCCACGTAGGAGTTAAGTAGACTAAACGAATTTTCTCAAAAGAAATATTAGTTATATGTACTTAGTTAACTCAAGTAATCTCTTAGTTAATACTCTCAGTCCGATCATATAAAAGCAAAACATTATTTAAATCATTATGAGACACGCACAAAATTAGCAACGAGTAACATATCTTGGACTCCATATCCCGGAGATAGTTACGACAACGATTAGCTAACTCATACTAATGATGACTAATTTGCTGTTAAAAAAATTGATTTATAAATTACAAACAATTGTTTTAGGAATTCAAAAACACCTAAAGTTCTCTTTGATTATCTAAATAATCTTTATTACAAAAACAATTGTAGAAGTTTGGATGCTTTGTGTGGAATTTAAACCATCATAGATAGATATATTGTAAAGGCACCGTATAAAAATTTGTTTGGGGGTCCTTATGAAGG